>OY986435.1:23219680-23352180 GCA_963920525.1 Dichetophora obliterata | reverse complement strand
GTTTGTAACCATTAAAATATTAATAAAACATACCGCCTATTTTTGTTTAAAAATGTGTCTTACTTGTCGTTGGTTTGCATTTTCGATACATAAAATAAAACAGATAAATTGTTTAGACTGAATTTTAAAATTAATTAAATAAAAATTAACTCGATCAATTAAATCCAATGTTTATTAAATAATTAATTGAACTAAATGCTTTCCAGGAAAAACAAAATGAACGTCAAAGTTTCAAGCTTTATTTATGCAGCAATTTATTTGCAAACATTTAAACAAATCGCACATAAAAATGAATGTTGCAGCAACATATACAATATTTTCTGTAAACATTTCAGTGTGAGTTGACAAAACAAATTAAACAGACTTAATTATTAATTATATGCATGAATTTGAATAACAAGAAAAATTAAACGACCGAAAAAATATGTACTTAACGCACAAAAAAAAAAAAAAAAAAAAAAAACAACAAACATGTGCAACACTGGCCAGTGCAATGTGCTGCATATGCTTTACTTCTGTTTTCAGAACGCTTATTTCATGCATTCAGCAGCACTACAATCAAAATTTCTGGGCTTGTGTCAACGTTGTTTTGTTCTTGCTTAATATGATGACATTATTGTATTCGAGATGAAATTTAGCAGCAAGCAGCCAAAAACTATACTGTTTAAGTTTAAGTTGTTGCTTGATTAAAAATTGTAATATTTTTGGTTTAAATGGACCGGATATGATATGGATTGCTTTTGGCACTTGCAAACATTTTGTTTTCACTTGAAAATAATTTCTCAGTAGGGCTGCCAACGTTGCTTAATTTGTGCAAATAAAATAAACGCCTTCATATTGTTTTTGTGTAATTCATGGCGCCGACGTTTATATTTTTATATTTTTCTCTTCTCAACCAAAGTTGATTTATACTTAATGTTTATCAACTGCAAGCAACAAAATATTTAACAATGTCTGGAATCATAAAATATTTGGATATTCTTGTGATTTAAATATTTTTTGTTTTGAGTTTTTGAAAACATTTTTCTATTCCTGTGTTTACCAAATACTAGTCGCTTCAAAATAACTTTGATTTTTACAATATAAAAATAAAGGTTTCTTGCACACTCATAAAATTTATGAAACCCTTTAATTAATACCATTAATTTTGTGAAGCTGAATTGTGTTGTTGATAGTTTATGACGAGGAAGAACCATTATTTTCGCGTGCATTCCGGCTTGTCGTTTTCCCTAGTGTCAAATATTTACTAAGCGCATTCTTGCTTTGCAGGAGCTCATCAAGACCGAAAGTATGCTATAGTTTTGTTTACATCCACACCTCTCTCCCCCTTGGACCTATTGTGTTGTATTTAATTTAGTTCTTTCTTGTTCGCTGCCGCCGCTGCTGCTTTTGCTGATCCTTCATTTTCTACGCCATTTACGCCATTTTCTAGCTGCTGCGAATGATGTCAGAATGTTAATTAAAGGCAAATTATTTACAAATCCCTCGGCGAGTGTCATCACCATAAAACAACAAAAACAACAAACACAACTACTTCACCCGAAAACAAACAAAACCAACAAGAATAGAAAAAGAAGTAAGAAACCTAAAAACGAAGGCAACAAAAATAAAGAAAAAGAGACTTTGTCAGCTCATCATCACTGCTGGAACTTGTACGCAAAACGGACATAACGTTGCCGTCTATCCTTAAGTGATGGCCTAAATGGACATTAGCTGTTGTTTTTTCGCCTTAATAAACTTGTTAGTATTTTAAGTTGTATTTCTTGTACCCTATTTTTCACAGTATATCCTTTCACACCAGGCATAATACAATTTATTTAAAACCCTAAAACCAAATTAAAACTAAAAAAAAACAACAAAAGCAAAAACACCATAGAAAACAAAATGTTTTATTTCTTGGTATTTATTAAAAAAATTCATTGGTTGAAATAATAAACATAACTAGATGCTAAAATAAATATTGACAGAACTCTGGACAACAAAGTGATACCTTTGCTACTTCTATGTATACATATTAAAACTTGCATTCTATTGGACTGGATTGGATAAGGCATAGGCAACGCAGCACTGTGTTGCGTTACTGAGTTGACACAATCAAATGCTTTATTGTGTTATTACACTTATTTTATTAAAAATAAAGCAATATGGCAGTGATATGACTGGTTTTTTGCTCGTTATTCTTTTTTTGTTTTTTTTGAAAGTATTTGATTATATCTTCTACGTGAAACTAAAGTGAGCTTATTTTATCATATAATGCAACACTCTAACCAACTCTTCGTATTGGGTCTTGGCCTCATCTAAGAATTTGCGCCAGCCATTTCTGTCTTTCGCTTGCTGGCGCCACTTGAAAATTCCAAGCTTCGTCAGGTTGTCCTCTACTTGGTTTTTCCAACGAAGATGCGGTCGTCCTCTTCTGCGCTGACCGCCGCTGGGTACCGAATCGAATGTTTTCTTCACTGGAGCATCGTCTTTCATGCGCTTAATATGACCAAGCTAGCGAAGCCGCTCGATTTTAATGCGCTTGACTATGTCGATGTCAGCTAACTAACTCAGTTAACTTAAAACATTTACTTCATAACTAAACGCGCTATCAACTGCGTTGATTAAAGTGTTGATACAGGAATCATTTAAACTACCTCGTTGCCCAATTGGGTTAACTCATTTTGTTGATACAGTTAACTGGGCTTGAGTTGGTGTATCAGCGCAAATTTTTTTGGTGTGTTACAAATATCTATATTGGATGGCATTAGTTTGGATTGCATTGAATTGGAATGGATTGGATTGGATTAAATTGGATTGGATTAAATTAGATTTATTAGATAAGATTAGATTAGATAAGATTACATTATATTACATTACATTTCATTAGATTAGATTAGATTAGATTAGATTAGATGAGATTAGATTAGATTAGATTAGATTAGATTAGATAAGATTAGATTAGATTAGATTAGATTAGATTAGATTAGATTAGATTAGATTAGATTAGATTAGATTAGATTAGATTAGATTAGATTAGATTAGATTAGATTAGATTAGATTAGATTAGATTAGATTAGATTAGATTAGATTAGATTAGATTAGATTAGATTAGATTAGATTAGATTAGATTAGATTAGATTAGATTAGATTAGATTAGATTAGATTAGATTAGATTAGATTAGATTAGATTAGATTAGATTAGATTAGATTAGATTAGATTAGATTAGATTAGATTAGATTAGATTAGATTAGATTAGATTAGATTAGATTAGATTAGATTAGATTAGATTAGATTAGATTAGATTAGATTAGATTAGATTAGATTAGATTAGATTAGATAAGATAAGATAAGATAAGATAAGATAAGATAAGATAAGATAAGATAAGATTATATTAGATTAGATTAGATTAGATTAGATTATATTAGATTATATTAGATTAGATTAGATTAGATAAGATTATATTAGATTAGATTAGATAAGATTATATTAGATTATATTAGATTATATTAGATTATATTAGATTAGATTAGATTTGATTAGATTAGATTAGATTAGATTGGATTGGATTGGATTGGATTGTATTGTGTTGTATTGTATTGTATGGTATTGTATTGTATTGTATTGTATTGTATTGTGTTGTGTTGTATTGTATTGTATTGTATTGTATTGTATTGTATTGTATTGTATTGTATTGTATTGTATTGTATTGTATTGTATTGTATTTTATTGTATTGTATTTTATTGTATTGTGTTGTTATGTATTGTATTGTATTGTATTGCATTGCATTGGAGAGGATTGGATTGGATTGGATTGCATCGGATTGAGTGCAATTAGTTTTGTTTGGTTTGGTTTGGATGGAATTGTTTTGGATTGGATTAGTTTTGATTGGATTGGACTGAAAGTTTTTGCCCTTGCTCCAATTTATAAATTTAAAAAATTTTTTTTTTAAAGTTCAGAAAAGTTTATATAGATTCCGAAATTCTCAAGATGATTTCTTTTGTAAACACAGCCAGAATAAAGAAAAGAGCAATGAATATCGTGTTTTTTTTCCTGCGCGTTTGCATATGATGATGTTTCTGTTTTTGTGTTTGTAATTTCGTTCGTTTAACGTCATAGCGCAATTGCGTTAGCGCATTTTGTTGATAAAGCAAACTGTGCTTGAGTTGGTGTATCAACGCAAAATTTTTTGCTGCTCTGTAAATGTCTAGATTGAAAAGGATTTGCTTGGATTTAATTGGATCTGATTGGATCTGATTGGATCTGATTGGATTTGGTTGTATTTGATTGGATTTGATTGAATTTGATTGAATTTGATTTAAATCAGTTGATTTAACTGGATTGGGCTGGACTGGACTGGACTGAACTGGACTAGACTGGACTAGACTGGACTGAACTGGACTGGACTGGACTGGACTGGACTGGACTGGACTGGGCTGGACTGGACTGGACTGGACTGGACTGGACTGGACTGGACTGGACTGGACTGGACTGGACTGGACTGGACTGGACTGGACTGGACTGGACTGGACTGGACTGGACTGGACTGGACTGGACTGGACTGGACTGGACTGGACTGGACTGGACTGGACTGGACTGGACTGGACTGGACTGGACTGGACTGGACTGGACTGGACTGGACTGGACTGGACTGGACTGGACTGGACTGGACTGGACTGGACTGGACTGGACTGGACTGGACTGGACTGGACTGGACTGGACTGGACTGGACTGGACTGGACTGGACTGGACTGGACTGGACTGGACTGGACTGGACTGGACTGGACTGCACTGCACTGCACTGCACTGGACTGGACTGGACTGGACTGGATTGGATTGGATGGGATTGGATTGGATTGGATTAGACTAGAATAGATTAAGAAATTATTGCATTGGATGGGATTGCATTGGATCGGATTGAATTGAAGTAGTTTTTTTTAGTTTGGATTGGTTTAGTTTGAATAGAATTGGTTGGGATTGGAATGGACTTTTTCTTGTTTGTATGCATTTGTTGATGTTACTGTTTCTTTTTATTTTATCATTTCGTTTGTTTAGCGTGGTTTCTTCATTCGATTATTTCGATTGTGTTCGAACAATCATCTTGAAAATTTCGAAAAATTTATTGAATAATCGACATCTACAATGTAATTAACTTTGAAATTTAAATCTAAAATACTTATGTTTAATTCCAATTCTTAAAGTTAAAAAAATACTTTTTTTAGTTTTATTAATAAGTTAGTTATTAACCTTTAAACACATTTGATTTTTTGTAACTTAAAAAAAAGTTTAGTGTCAATTTGACACAATGCATTACAACCACTGATTTTAAGTTTAATACCACGGAAAACACAATTTTTCAGTTTATATTGTTTTATAAAACATTTAGTTAAAAAAAAAAAATCAAAAAGGAATTTTCCAGATTTGCTAGCCACATGAGAACTATAAAATTAAAATAATTCATAAAATGTTAAAAATTTGATTGTTATTAACAAACTACACTAAGTTTGAGCACACTTTTTACATGTAAAAAGACGAATTGAACAAACATGGGAATCACAGTTTTTACATCGCCTTCTGTGGAGATTTGCACTTTATTTACACAGACAAATAATTTACAGCTATAGTTCTATTTTTTTCTTTGCGTTATGTTCTTAGCATAGTGTCAATTTGATACTAAACGTCGTTTAAGGGAAATTTTTTTGTTCAGCTTAACAACGACATCTGTTGGAAATTTTTCTTCGGTAAAATAAAAATTTAGGCATGATTTTTACACTGAGTCAAAATTCCTAGAGATTGTGAGCACAAATAAAAACAATATAAGGTTTTCTTTTCAAAAATAGTGTCAAATTGACACTAAAAACGTTTGAAGGCTAATTAATGTGGGATTCGAACTCTTTAAAGACGCGAATATTTTCTTGCACATAGGCTTATTTTGACCTAATTTTTATGCAGACTTTAAAATAATCTTCAGTATTTAGCAATCTATATACAATTATCTAAAGATTTGTGCTTATTAATTTATTTATTAAATAATGTAATATTTTGATCCTTTCAAAACGAATTTTTTTTTGCACATTTTGGCTTATTTTGGACTAATTTTAATTTTGACTAATTTGCATGTATTATTGTTAGTTTTGTCTCCAATCTCCAATACAAAGTAACATTATTAAAGTAGTAACATTATTAAAGTAGCATAACTTTTCTAAATTCCACAAAAATGTGTTAAACAGCATATTTAACACATAATATTCCATATCTTAAACGTTTTGCATTTGAGTTTTGGAAAAATTTAATTTTTTGGAAAGTGACGTCATCAAACTTTCAAACATGTACACTCAAAAATATTTGTGTGTAAATAGTACTAATAACAGCCACGAATAGGATTCGTAGAATCGACGTATATTAGTGCATATTACGAATATTTTATTCGTATTCGTAAAAAATAAATGTATATTATACGAATACATTTACGAATGATTATAATATCTTATAACGAAAAAAAATATTCTGTCTGAGCTGGGGTTTGAACCTCGGCTCTTTAGATTTCGGGCCACGCACTCTACCAGTAGGCTACAGCCACTTTACAATAATACAGTTCCTTATATTCTGCTGTTGTTCGACAAACCAGCAAAAAAAATTTCTGTCTGAGCTGGGGTTTGAACTTCGTCTCTTTAGCTTACGGGCTACGCACTCTGCAGGTAGGCTACAGTCACTTTACAATCATACAGTTCCTTATGTTCTGTAGATGTTCGAAAAGCAAGGCTAAACGATTTTGGTTTTCAATTTTTTAAATTCAACTTATAATTCGTACATTCTACATATAATTCGTACGGTCAACTTACGAATGAATTGTTTCTACTAATATAATTTTTCATTCGTAAATAGTACGAAAGCATTAGTAAATACTACGAATGTAATGAAAGAAATTACGAAGTTATTCATACGAGAAATTTTCGAATATTATTATTTATATGTACACAATCATTCGTACAATGCACTAATACGAATTGATTTATTTTTGTTTACGAATATCATTAGTATATAAAACAAATATATTCGTAGATACCACTTCAGGTATTAGAAAAATTTTACAAAAGAATTCGTAAAGATATCACAAAAATACTTTGTATATTGTACGAATATTTGTAGAATGTACAAATATTTTGTTTACTAATATCATTCGTAGAAATTTTACTAATAAATTTTTTTGAGTGTATAATTAAGAACACTACCCTAACAACTAAGCTCAAGAATCTACTTTGTGAAATGATGAATAACCGTTCAGTATGATCAAAAAAAGCTCGACAAAGCTGCTTTATGAATCAGCTTGAGCTAAAGCGTCCACTATGAACTATTATTTTAAAATTTCGTATTAATATTTTTTAATATTTTTTTTGAACTTTTTAAATTTATTGTTATTTTTTATATTTTTTTATATTTTTTTTTAATATATTTTTTATATCTTTTTTATAATTTTTGTATGTTTTTTTTATATTATTGTATATTTTTTTTTATATTGTTTGTATTTTTTTTGTATATTCTTTTTGTATTTTTTATTTGTTTTGGATCTGAAATTTCTTAATTATTATGTTTTACTATTTTTTTAAATGTTTAACATATATATTTCCTTAGTGTTCTTAGTAAGTTTGTTTTTTAATTATTCTTTTTTTTCGCCGATAGCCTCGTTGCTCGTGCCGTACAAATATAATAATATAATTATTTGTAATTGTATTTCCAATTAGTTGAAACCAGTTCATTACTGCCACGCCCCCTTGTCTAACGTCCATAAAATTTAATCAGTAAAACTGCATGCGTAAATTGAAGTCGAATATCAAATTCCGAGGCTGTGCGACGCATAACTCCAAGCTATTCGATATGGAAAATGTGGGAGGTGCCACGCCCTTGTCTAATGCAGAATTCATCCTTGGTTTGTGTTTATAACTTCCTAAAGTTTCATGAAAATTGGTTCAGATGTTTTCCAGTGATTTCGAAATATACAAAAATTGAAAGTGGGCGTAGATATAGTGCGACCACACCCATTTTTTGTTCAGTTTCCGACAGTAACCATTGGAACAATTTTGTGCTTTTTTGTTTAAATGAATGGAATATTTTTTGCTTGTTTTTAGTTTTTGCATGTTGTGGGCGTGAAAAGTAGACGTGGCAAATTTAACGTAGCCTATCACGATTTATAAAAAATAACAAATCATTTGGTACCTATATCGTCTAAATCGTTGCAGTGGTTCTAGCCTGATTGTGGAACATCCCTCCAGTGTCGCAACGCTTTTATATAATAGTATAGATAATTAAATGAATAAACAATAAAATTATTATTTTTAAATTAATTAAATGCTTAAAAAATTTTTAATTTGTTGTTGTTTTTATATATTTTCTTAAAATTTATTGTTTAATATTTTTTTAAAATTTTTTTCAATTGTTTTTAATTTTGTTTTAATTTTTTTAAAAATTTTTCAATTGTTTTTAATTTTTTTCAATTGTTTTTAATATATTTTTAATTTTTATTTTTTTTTAATTTTTATTTTTTTGATTTTTATTTTTTTAATTTCTAAATTTTTTAATTTTTAAAATTTTTTAATTTTTATTTTTTTTAATTTTTTTTATTTTTAATTTTTAATTTATTTTTTATTTTTAAAATTTTTTCATTTTTAAAATTTTTTTAATTTTTTTTTAAATTTTTGATATTTTTTGTTGTTTTTTGTTGTTTTTTAACTTTTTTTCAGTTCATTTATATAAAGCATTTTTAAAAAATTGTCTATATCAAATATTTAAATTATTTTCAGTTCAATTATGAGCGTTTTTCTTAAAATTTCGTGTTAATGTTTTATAAAATTGTGGATATTACATATACTTAAAAAAATACTTAATACCTAAAAAATACAATAACAATACAAGTAAATAATTATTTCATGCTAAATTTAATCCATTCTACAGCGTAGCTATATCTTGTGAAAATGGTGGCTAATCTACCAGTGATACATTTTAGGGTCAGTTGTAAGGACTATATAACTATATCTCTTAAGTAAATCTCCATCCCTTAACTGAATTGAACCGTTATAAAACACAATACTTATATATATATTATGCGTTTCTTCTTTAACATCTTACCTTTTAATGTTTTTATGTTTAAACATCAACTAGACACTTTCACGTCTTAACTTCTTCTTACCACTGCACCTTTCCTCAAAATTTTCCTCATTATTAAAAAAAGTGATAATTAAATAATATTTCTGCAAACTTAACAAAAAGCTAAAAAGTTTGCTTGTTAAGCTTACTGAGGGTAGTGATGCCCTTCCAATTTTTTTTTGTTTTTACATGTTCATCAAAACTAAACTTTAAAAATTGTGCAACTAGGTGCAGAAACTTCATAAAAACTTTTACAAGTGTAACTTTTTGTTTTCTCAGACTGACTTTCTTTTTTTAACCACTTTTGTTTTTCACTTTTCGCAGTTTTTAAGTTTTTGCTATGCTGTTGTTGTTGCTATTGTTGTTGCTGCTGTTGTTGTTGTTGTTGTTGTAGTAATTTCTTCATCATCATTCAGCTTTGGTCAAAGATGCATCTTTTGAACTAAAATCATTGCTTCGGACAGCAGCTACTTTTATTTCTGCTTAAGTTTCACTCAGTTGCGCTTCAGTCTCTCATTTCTTATATTTGCTCACTTAAAGCGACATAAATGCGAGAAAATAATGTCTACCTCTTTTTCTGCTATTCCTAATTTTTTTTTTGTTTTTTTTCAGTCTAGGTAATGATTCTTTAAAAAAATAGTTCATCGTAAGTGGAACAGGAAAAGTGGACAGGTAAAGGATTAATTTTGCTTGTCTGTCTCTTTCTCTTTAGGAACCTTTTATCTAATTTAATCAAAATTTTATTAGTTTTTTTAAGTAAGGATTGTGAGTAAATTTTAATACTTATGTAAAACAATAAAAAAATATTTACTCAAATATCTCTAACCGTTTTTTCACAATCCTTACTTAAAAAACTCCTAAAATTTCGAAAAAATTTGATAAAATGTCCCTAAAAAAAGTAATTTCAATAATCTAGTTCTTAGTTGGGAAAAAAAAAATATTAATTTAACATAGTTATGCTTCACACTTAATTAAATGCATTTTGCATTTAACTTTAATTATCTCCATGCAATTGAGTTAAAGCTTTTTAAAAGCTTTTTATTAAAATATTATATTTTTTTAATTTAATTGCTACATTTTGCAGCCAGCAAAATTGCATCTCTTAATTAGCATTCAATTAAGTTGCCACACTTCATGCAAGCACGTAAACATGCTCAAACACACACACACACATAAATTCAAAAACACAGAAACGCACAAACACGCGCGCATGCACCAAACCACAGAACAACTTTAACATATGCGCGCTACATATTAACACAGTGACAGCTTCTATAATACTGCCAAACATGATGATGCACTTGTGCTTGTAAGAGTGTGTGTGCGTGTGTAAAAGTGAAGTTGTTGAAAATTTATTGCCTACTTTTAAGTTGACCTCATATTATATGCACCATTTCACCAAGCTTTCGAAGTTAAGATATTGAATTTTTTTCCCCTTATAAAAAAGATAAAATGCTGCTTTAAAGTTTTTACAAGAGCTGCAGCAACGTAAGGAATGTCCTGAAATATCGTTTTACATGTCCTTATTTAACAAATCTATTTATTTTTTAATTAAAATCAGCCAACTATGCTTTGAATCAGTTCAAGTAAAAAATGTTGCTCATACGCCATGTTGTACGGCTTTTCAACTCTCTCTAACAACAGTTTCAACCGAGTTTTATTAAAGTTTTTTTAAACTAACGCATTTCTAGCTCCACCCATGTGTTAAGCTTTCACTCCTTTTCTCTTCCAACTTTTTTTCGTCTTTCACTGTTGTTAAAGCAAAAAAAAAAAAAACAAAAAAAATTTCAGCCAATAAAATTTCCATTTATTGCCAAGAATACTAATAAATATGTTGTTTTAACTATAAAACAAAAAATAAGAAAAGCACCGAGCTAAAACCTTAAAGTTTTTCCATCTTTATGCATTCAATTTGCTGTTGGTAGTCAAGAGTACAAATTTATTTTTAATTTACACAGCGTTGGAAAAGTTTATTTGAATTGTTTCTTTCGCACTGAAAATATTTGCCTCGCCTGTGTGCAGTGATGGTGCAAGTCTCACCCGGATTGCCTCTCCTTCCCCCAAAGATATAAAAACAATTAGTAAAACTGTGCGTAAATTTCAAGCTGCACTCGTTCACATTTTCTTTTACGTTCCACAAATTTTGCGCAGAACAGCTTCTGCTAGAAAGTTGATTTCTATAAAAATTTGCATTTTTACAGTTTCTGCCTTCTCTCCTCACCTCCCAAAATAAAGTTTGTTGTTATGCAAACAACTAAACAAACAAACAAATGATTAAAAAATATTAAAAATACAAACTCCAACCAACTACTTCAGCAACAAGAAATCTCAAATTTATATCCAAAAAGTAATGAAAATGTATGAATAATTACAATTTTATTTATAATTCACCTTGATTTCGAAATATTTATAACGACATTCATTCTACTGCATTCATATGCTGCAAATGTTTTCACTACCTACAGCAGCTTCATCTTCTACTTTTTCGTCTTTCTCGACTCTAACCAGCACTTAAAGTTTAGCTTGTTAATGTTGTTGTTAATTAATTTTGCTGTTGTTTTTATTTGTGGCTTATAATAAAATCATTGTGTTAAATATTGAGCAAGTTTTTGCTGTTGTGGCTTCCTTAGGGATATTTTTTCTAGTTCACACACAGTGGCATTTGTTTTACTTAAGGCAATATCAAAAATTTTGTGACTTGCAAACAGATGAAGAAATGAGTCTCTGAGAATGAATATGTGAATGTCTGAATCTAAGAATGAGTGTCTTAAACTTTAAATGTTTAAACCATGTTAAATGATTTAATCTTGCAAGACTGAATTCTGTAATATTCGAGTCTTTGCAGCAAGACTACTTAAATAAATCTTTGAGCGAATCTTAAAAATTCATCATTTAATAAATTAATTTTATAAATTTTATAAATTTAAAATAATGAATGAAATACATTTATAAATCGTACATTAAACGAATCTATGAAAGAAAAAGTATGTTTTTGTATTAACCTTTAAATGCATGAATATTCTTATGAATTTTTTAAATGAGAAAATCTTTGTAAGTATAAATCTTTGACTGTATGAATCATTGCAAATTTTACTTTTTGAATGAATCTTTGACTTCATTTTGAATTGCACCAATGAATCTACAAATAATTGAATTTACGAATCTATGAATCTATGAATCTGTGAATCTATGAATCTATGAATCTATGAATCTATGAATCTATGAATCTATGAATCTATGAATCTATGAATCTATGAATCTATAAATCTATAAATCTATAAATCTATAAATCTTTAAATCTATACATCTATAAATCAATAAATCAATAAATCTATACATCTATAAATCCATAAATCTATAAATCTATAGATCAAATATTTTCAAAAACTCTCGCTTGATGTTGATGAACTTAAGAATCAACGTTTCAGTCGTCCAATTTCCAGAAGATTTAGTTCCAGAGGAACTTCAAGACGTCGATCGTCTTATAGGTCCTCTTCAGGTCAACGACCTTCCAATTGGGTATGTAAGTACCATTTCAGATTCGGTAAAAACGCACGTAAATGTGAACAACCATGTGCATTTGTTCAAAACGACAACTTTTCACCACACAACATAACACAACACAATTCAACAAACTAAAAGACTCTGTTGTCGCGACGACTGATAATAGACCCGTCATACATACACGTCGTCTTTTTGTATTTGACCCCTCTAGTAAATTAAATTTTCTTATTGACAGTGGAGCAGAGGTATCAGTTCTACCTTCCTCAAAATTCAAAATTTCAAACAAAAAATCAGATTTGGTATTACAAGCTGCTAATGGCACAGCAATCTCTACATTTGGAAAAAAATTATTGACACTTAATTTAAATTTACGACGTGAATTACCATTTTCATTTATTATAGCTGACATCTCCAAACCTATTATAGGTGCAGATTTCTTGACAAAATATGGCCTTCTTATTGACCTTAAACACAAACGTCTCGTTGACCCTTTAACTAATTTATCTGTCAATACAATTACAGCATTTTCTGAAACATCTTTACCTAAATTATTTACTATAGATAACAAGTATACACAATTACTCAAAAAATTTCCTTCTTTAATAACAGAACCCGATTACACAGCACCAATTAAACATCACACTGTACATCACATTGTCACTGAAGGACAATTACCTTACACAAGACCACGACGTCTAGACTTGCCAAAGTTAAAAGTAGCTAAACAAGAATTTCAGTTCTTAGTTACTTCTGGTATTTGTAGACCGTCAAATTCTCAAACATCCTCTCCATTACACCTAGTACCTAAACGCGAGCCCAATGATTGGAGACCATGTGGCGACTACAGAAGACTTAACACAATTACAGTACCTGACCGATATCCATTACCACACATGCATGATTTTTCTTTAAATTTACACAATACATGCATTTACTCAAAACTCGATTTAGTCAGAGCATATCATCAAATACCAATGGCAACTAACGACATACACAAGACAGCAATCACTACACCTTTTGGGATGTTCGAGTTCCTCCGTATGCCATTTGGCTTGAGGAACTCAGCCCAGACATTCCAGAGGTTCATTAATGAAGTGCTACATGGACTAGATTTTATTTTCGTATACTTAGATGACATCTTGATTGCTAGTGAGACAGAAACACAACATTTCGAACATTTAACGCAAGTTTTTAGAAGACTCAATGATTACGGTTTAAACATAAAACCTAACAAATGTGTATTCGGAGTTGATAACATTGACTTTCTTAGCTACAACATATCTAAACACGGAATACGTCCGTCACAAGAACGTGTTAAATGCATTCAAGATTATCCACAACCGGTAACAGTCAAACACATGCAAAAATTTATAGGTATGACAAATTACTACCACAGGTGCATTCCTAAACTCGCACACATGCTTGAATCCATTTATGACATGGTAACAACAGCTTCGAAAACTAAAAGCAAACATTTACAGTGGACAGACACTACTTTACATGCATTTACAACAATCAAAGACAGTTTTGCCACGCAAACACTTATTAACCATGTTAATAGTAAGGCACAACTGTCGATTGCTGTAGATGCATCCATTACCGCAATAGGTGGCGTTTTACAACAAGAACATAACAATAAACTTGAGCCTATAGCTTTCTTCTCTAAGAAACTTTCACCTGCTGAAACGAAATATAGTACATTTGACAGAGAATTACTTGCGATTTACTTAACTATTAAACATTTTCGACACTTCCTGGAAGGTAACATTTTTACAGTTTTCACAGATCACAAACCTTTAGTTAATGCATTATCTTCTAAAACCGAACGTAGTCCTAGACAAACACGACACCTTGAATACATAGCACAATTCACTAACACAATATTACACATTAACGGTACAGACAACTCAGTAGCAGATGCACTTTCAAGATGCGAGGTAACAGAAGTTAGAACACCCGACCTTGATCTCAAACAATTACATCAGGAACAAATCATTGACACAGAACTCAAGAGCATAACAGACAAAACAACTTACAAGTTTGAACAAGTTGATATTCCGTTTTTAAACATAAAAATTTGGTGTGAAAATTCTACAAATAATACAAGACCATACATTCCCCAAACACTACGGAAAAGAGTTTTTGATCAAATACATAACATTTCACATCCAGGAACTAGAGGTACTAGACGACTAATCACACAACGATATTTTTGGCCTAACATGAACACACAAATAAACAAATGGACTCAAGAATGTATTAGATGTCAAAAATCTAAGGTACATAGACACACTAAAACACTACTTCACAAGATAAACATTCCGAGCGGTCGTTTTGAACATATTCATATTGACTTGGTTGGCCCATTACCGATTTCAAATGGTTACCGATATTTGTTTACCATAATTGACAGGAACACACGTTGGCCTGAGGTTTATCCTCTTAAAGATACAAGGGCTAATATTATTGTTGACACGTTCCAAAGAGAGTTTATATCACGCTTTGGGGTTCCTCTGGAAATTACTTCTGATCGAGGACCTCAGTTTACATCAACTACATTCAAAAATTTTATTACCAAATTTGGTTGCAAACACATCAAAACTTCAGCTTATCACCCACAAGCTAATGGGATGATAGAACGTTTCCATCGTCAACTCAAAGCTTCTCTTATAGCGAGCAATAACCAAAACAATTGGTACTCAGAATTACCACTAGTTCTATTAGGGCTAAGATCCACGTTTAAAGAAGATGTTAAAGCATCCCCTGCTGAAATGGTTTATGGTCAAACACTCAGATTGCCAAGTCAGTTAGTCATTCCTAGTGAGCAAAAATTCAGTCCATCAGAAACTTTGTTCAAACTTAAAGATATTGTTGCTAATAATCAAGCACATATTTCACATCATAATCAGAATTTTAAACAATTTGTGCCAGAATCACTCAAAACTTGTGAGTTTGTATTTGTTCGCAATGACACTATTAAAAAACCACTTCAAGAGCCATACGACGGACCATTCAAAGTATTAGAAAAGTCTCCAAAATTTTTTAAAATTCTTAAAAACAAAAATATTATAACGGTTAATATTGATCGAATTAAGCCAGCTTTTGTTAACATTAATGTTTCAAAAACACTTTTTAATGCAAATAAATCAGCTAAGACAGTTCATTTTAATTTATTAGCAAACACTGTAAGACTAATACCGAATTCTTTGGAGGGGGAATAATGTAGTGTTATCTTATTATTACATTTTAATATTGTTTCAATTGTATGTAAAACACTTTGTTTTAAAACCACTTAGTTTTTAAGTTCTTTTTGTATTTTTTAGAATTAAGTTTTCATATTTTAAATGTATAAAAATATTTCAAAATTTTTCAGTATCTAATAAATTATTCAATCATACGTATAAATTTTTATTATATTTCTCGTGGAAATATTTAATTTCCACAGATCTATAAATCTATAAATCTATAAATCTATAAATCTATAAATCTATAAATCTATAAATCTATAAATCTATAAATCTATAAATCTATAAATCTATAAATCTACAAATCTACAAATCTATAAATCTATAAATCTATAAATCTATAAATCTATAAATCTATTAATATATAAATCTATAAATCTATAATTCTATAAATCTATAAATCTCTAAATCTATAAATCTATAAATCTATAAATCTATAAATCTATAAATCTATAAATCTATAAATTATAAATCTATAAATCTATAAATCTATAAATCTATAAATCTATAAATCTATAAATCTATAAATCTATAAATCTATAAAACTATAAAACTATAAATCTATAAACCTATAAAGCTATAATTCTATAAATCTATAAATCTTAAAATCTATTATTATTTGCATGTATGGTATGGAATCGTTCAATAAAAGAATCATGGGAAAATAAAGGTTTTTTTTGTTATTCTTGTGAACGTGTGAATATTTATAAACATAAATCATTGAATGTATGAATCACTAAATAACGAATCTTTTTAAAAAAAAGAATCTTTTAACTGAATCTTTGAGTCCACAAATCTCGTTTAAAATAAATATTTTAATATCTGAATTATTAAATTTATTAATTTTTTAATCTATGAAAAATTACAAAAACGAATCTTAAAAGAAGATAAGTGAATCT
Organism: Dichetophora obliterata; assembly: GCA_963920525.1. Classification (NCBI taxonomy): domain Eukaryota; kingdom Metazoa; phylum Arthropoda; class Insecta; order Diptera; family Sciomyzidae; genus Dichetophora; species Dichetophora obliterata. The sequence goes on along the minus strand of OY986435.1, from coordinate 23,335,409 downwards.
TCGTTAAATGAATCTTCGAATACATGATTTTCTGTAACAAATTTTTAGGTATAAAAATAATACTTTCTGAATGAATCTTTGATTTCATGAATCCAGTATTAAATGCATCTTTGAAACTATGAATTTCGTATTAAATTTATCTTAAAATTTATGAATCTTTGTAGCCATGAATCTTTGTAACCTATGAACCTTTGTAGCTGTGAATATTTGTATCTATGAATCTTTAATTCTATGAATCATTCATATGAATCATTCAATCAACGAATCAGTGAAAAACAATGTAATTATTTTGTGAATCTTGTAAACATGTGACTATTTGTAAACATTAATCTTTTAATGTATGAATCATTTAACTAACGAATCTTCGAAAGAATTAAAGTTTTGACTGAATCTTTGAGACAACAAATCTCGTTTTATATAAATATTTTATTCTTAAGTTTAAACGAATCTTTGAAAAAAAGAGTCGTTAAATGAATCTTCGAATACACGAATATTTTTTTTGTAACAAATTTTGAGATGTACAAATTACACTTTTTGAATAAATCTTTAATTTCATGAATCTTGTTTTTAATGCGTCTTTGAATCTATGAATCTTTAAGTCTATGATTGTTTGATTTATATGAATCATGCCATTGAAAAACAAATTATTTTTGTGAATCTTGTGAACATGTGACTATTTGTAAACGTGAATCCTTGAATGAATGAATCATTTAACTAACGAATCTTCTTCGAGTGCTTAAATAAATCTTCGAGTACATAAATTTTTTAGTAACAAATTTTTTGATATAAAAATTAAACTTTTTGAATGAATTTTTGATTTCCCAAATCTCGTTTAAAATACTTCTGTGAACTTATGAATCTTTAAATCTATGAAACTTTAATTCTATGAATCTTTAAATCTAAGATGGTTTGATTGTATGAATCATTCAATAAACGAATCATTGAAAAACAAATTATTTTTTGTGAATGTAGTGAATATGTTACTATTTGCAAATGTGAATCCTTGAGTGGATGAATCATTTAATTAAAGAATCTTCTTCGAGAATTAAATTCTTTTTTGAATACAAGAATTTTTTAGTAACAAATTTTTAGATATATAAATTAAACTTATTGAGTGAATCTTTGATTTCTTGAATCTTTGACTTCCTGAATCTCGTTTTAAAAACGTCTATGAATCAATGCATCTTTAAGTCTATGAATCTTTAAATCTATGAATCTTTAAATCTATGAATCTTTAAATCTATGAATCTTTAAAGCTATGATTGTTTAAATATATGAATCATTCAATAAAAGGATCATTGTAAAATAAAGTATTTTTTGTGAATCTTGTGAACAAGTGACTATTTGTAAACGTGAATCCTTGAATGAATGAATCATTTAACTAACGCATCTTCTTCGATTTTTAAAATTAATCTTCGAGTACATGAATTTTTTTAGTGACAAATTTTTAGACATAAAAATGAAACTTTTTGAATGAATCTTTGATTTCATAAATCACGTTTAAAATACGTCTGTGAACCTATGAATCTATGAATCTTTAAATCTATGAAACTTTAATTCTATGAATCTTTAAATCTAAGATGGTTTGATTATATAAATCATTCAATAAACAAATCATTAAAAAACAAATAATTTTTTTGTGAATCTTGTGAACATGTGACTATATGTAAGTGTGAATCCTTGAATGTGTGAATCATTTAACTTACGAACCTTTGAAAACATTAATTTTTTGACCGAATCTTTGAATCCACAAATCTCGTTTTAAATATTATGTTCTTAAATTAAAAATTTAGACGAATCTTTGAAAAAAATTGTCGTTAAATGATTCTTTGAATACAACATTTTTCTAAAAAAAAATTTTGAGGTATGAAAAATTATGCCTTTTAAATTAATTTTTTAAAACATCAGTTCCTTTTTGAAGGCATCTCTGTACTATACAAATCCTTGAATATACGAATCTTTGAATATGTAAATATGTTATTGTTCGATTATGTAAATCATTCAATAAACGAATCATTAAAAAATAAAGTTTTTTTGTGAATATTGTGAACATGTGACTCTTTTTAAACGTGAATCCTTGAACCGTATAAGTTACGAATCTTTGAAAAATTTATCTTTTGTTTGGAAAGAGCCTAGTTTTAAACAAAAATGTTTATGTTTGAATTTACTAATTTTTTAACCTATGACAAAATTAAATAAACGAAATTTTGAATAGAAGATTCTTTGAATGAAAAAATAAAATAATTTTTTTTTTAAAAGATAATCTTTTTAAATGAGTCTTTGAAAACATGAGTTTCTAGTAATGAATATTGTAATTTAGGAATCTTTGAATCCTCAATAAATCTTTAGACCTATTAATCTTTAAATGCATAAGCGTACGAATCTTTGAATGCATGAGTTTGTCAATCAACAAATGTGTGATGAATTTATGAATAAGTAAACAAAAAATAAATCGTTTTTTAGTGAATCTTTGAAAATTAAGAATGACTTTACGTGTGAATCTTTCAAACCATTAATCTTAAAATATGTGAATTTTGTTATGTTTGAATGAATCGTTGAGTTAAAAAATATTGAAATGAATAAACAAATCTTCCAAATAGCAAACTTATCTACGGATCTCTAAATGGATATGAATGGATATTTGTAAATGTGAATTTTTGTAAATGTGAATGTTTTTAATTCACTATATCGTAGGATTCAGACTTAAGATTCCTTAAAATCTGAATGAAATAATTGTTTCTTAATTGGAAAAATGTCGTGAATGCTTAAATAAAAAGTATTAACTTTTCATTTTCTAACTTCTGTCCACTGTGCTTGAAGCGTGTCTGTACCACATTCATAGCTCACACTCAATTAAGACAACTTCGTTCTGAATTCTAGCACAACTCTTGACTTTTCTTGAATTGTTATCGTCTTCAATGTTACACCATGTCACAATCATATACATACATTCACAAACTTATGCATGAGTGTTCGCAGTAGCTAAACCCCATCGAGAAACACTCAAAAGCTGTTTATAGCGTGCAGCAACTTTTAGTGGTATTCTCGACGATGACGCTGGCGCTGACGACAAAATCAAAGCAACGAATGATAAAGTTTTTAATCCAAACTACAATTTAATTTAACTTTGATATTCCTGTGGGGAGTCCTAGTTTGCTGCTGCAACAACAACAACAACAACAAATACCGGGAACAACAGGAACTACTTCAACTCATATAAATTTCACTTCAAGAAACATGAGCAAATAATATAGAACCGAGTTATAGTTAGTTGTATAGAAAGCACTTGAGATGTAGCGTCAGACAGACGGTCGCAAGGACGCAAGGACGCAAGGACAAACGGAAAAATGGACGGAAGTAGAATAGTAATGAATATCAACAGACTGCCAGACTGACTTCCCCAAACAACTTTAAGCTTAATAATGTTTTGTGTATTTTTTTGATTCGATTGTAGCTTTCAACAATATTTAAGACAAATTGCGTTATTTTCACTCAAGCTGTGTACAAATGCCAGTTTCAAAGAGCAAAACGACACAATTTGTAACCAACGAAGTCTTTCTTCAAAACAGAAGCTTTTAAAAAGCTAACAATTTGGAAACTTTTTTAATTGTTAGGAATTTCTTTGTTGTTGTTTCTTTTTAAAAGGAGTTTGGTCCATAAAAATGGAAAAACATGAAATATAGAACAAAAAATAAAAAATGAAATGAACCCATTTGAAACACTTGAGGCAATTGACTGGAACACTTGAGCCAGTTGATTCAAACACTAGAGTCAATTGACTCAATTCAGCACACACTTTCCTTCTCTTATCCAAAACTGTGGATATTATATTTTCCTAATTGGGCAGCAAGCTTACAATACTTCAGCTAGTATTGCTTGAAGCTTTTTCGTATATATTAAAATAACTGCATTATTCTGTATCACGAAGAAGCACACCAACTATAAGAAAGAAACGAGAAGCAATACAATTTTTTATGGAAGAAAGTATTGCTTCTCGTATCTTTCTCATCTTCTGCGTGGTGAGCTTCTTCGTGATACAGAATAATGCAGTAAATATGTAGCATATACAATTTTCGACGTCATAATCCATAATTTTGTAAGTAGCTACCTGAGCTATTATACTTTTGTTAAATTAATCGAAAATATGTCAAATTATGTGCCAAAAAGTACGCTAACATTTTTTGAAATGCGCGATTATAATTTTTGGCCTTAAGAAAAATTGTAAGCAGCTTCCAGAGATTGTAAGGTTTTATCAAAAATACTTTTCGACGTTAAAAGCTGTAAGCAACTACCTGAGCTTGCAAGCTTTTATCTTATGAATCGAAAATGTGCCAAATTACATGGCGAAAAGAGCGCTTACAATTTTTGAAGACCTAAAAAGTTGTAAGCAGCTTCATGAGTTTCTAAATTTTTACTTTATCAATAGGAGAATATGCCTATTAATGCCTAAAAGTGCGCTTAAATCTTCTGACATCGAAAAATAATGTAATCATTTTTCGGACCTTTCAGCTTTTGCCTTTTGAATCGAAAAATAGGCGAAATTATATGCCAAAATGTAAGCTTACATTTTTCGACTCCAACAAAAGTTGTAAGCAGCTTCCGGAGCTTGTAAGCTTTAATTATAAACACTTTTCGACGTTAAAAACTGTAAGCAGCTACCTGAGCTTGCAAGTTCTTATCTTATCAATCGAAAAATATGCCAAATTACATGTCGAAAAGAGCGCTTACAATTTTGGAAGCCTTAAAAAGTTGTAAGCAGCTAGTCGAGTTTCTAAGATTTATTCTTATCAATTGAAAAATATGCCAATTAATGTGCCTAAAAGTGTGCTTACATTTTTCAACGTCATGAAAAATGATTAAAACTTTTTTAGAACTTTGTAAGCTTTTATCTTTTCAATCGAAAAATTGGCGTAACTATGTGCCAAAATGTCAGCTTACATTTTTCGACGTCAAAAAGGCTTGTAACCATCTTGCGAAACTTGTAAGCTTTCACCTTATACAGAGAATATGCCATTCCATAAGCCTAAAAGTGTGTTTGTTTCGGATCGTCTTTAACCTGCAACCGTAAAATAAATTACAGCAAGCTAAAAATACTACTGAACATTTATAGCATTTCGAAATTTAAATTGAATTAAGCTATATTTATAGAAATTTCATAAAAGCACCATAACTCTGAAGTCCTAGCCGCGCACTCACGATCAGCAGTGATGAGCTTTTACAAGTTCCTCCAACCAGCCAAGTTTGTTTGTTCAGCGTTTGTTGCTGCATGTGCCGTAGTTATCTTTTATAATTTGAGCTCATTGAATAAATAAATAGAATCAGCAACAGATGTAGCTGCGGCTAAAATTACAACGCATTTGCTGCACCAACACGCATCAGTTAAGTTAAGACTTCTTCCATGCCGCTACACCGCCCAAATGATGTCGTTACATGAAAATTTGTGTTGATTTGAAATGAAGCTGCGTTACCGCCCAGTCATTCCCACGGTCCTTCGTTTAGTCGATTTCCGGTGCTGTGATTGTTTTTTCTCCAACTAATGTTTTTTTCTTTCTTTGTTTGTTAATGCTGTGTAGCGCGTTTTGGCTACCTTTAACATTTAACCTTGTGTTCTGCTCTCGTGCTTTGTTCTACTCACTCTGGTTATTTAACATTTATTTTCTTTCCGGTTCGGTCGTTGTTATTCTAGCTTTGCTTTAACTTCCTTTACGTTCCCGGCAGCCATTCAATGCCACAATTTAAGTTTATAGCTACATATTTCATTGAACTAAATTCGCTTTTTGCACTGATTCGCTACGTTTCCACTATTGTTGTTGTGTTTTTAATGCTTTTACAGTTTATCTCAGTACAAGTCTCTGAGGATTACATCTTTGTCCGACGCTCTGTTGTTGGTTGACCTCCTTTCTGTAATTCCGAGAAATTATATTCGTTTCGTATTTGATTTTAATTATTTACATACATACATATTTGCTGATTCTAATTTTCCTTCTCTTTGTCTCTTTTTTGTTTATTTACAGGTAAGAATTGTTCACGTGCTCTCCGGCTGAGTTTAAATTTAAAAATGTTGTAAGTGTTCTATTGGTAAGCAAAAATTTTTAAGCTAATGACAAAGTTAAAATAAAAATGACAATATTATTGTAGGTAATAATCTACAATATTTTGTAAGCACTTGCTTATTTAAAAATAACTTTTTGAAATCCTATTTAAACAAGGGTGCTTGCAATTTTTTTACAATATTTTATCTAGAAATCTTAACATGTTCTGAATTTAAGGTAGAAAATGAGTAAAAACTGATATATCCAAATTAAACTTTGAAACTTGTAATCATGCATATATATTTATAAGCACAATAAGAACAATTTATGAATGCCACAGTATTTCAAAAGTACTCAAATGAAAAATAGGAAAACAACAGTGGTTACAAATTGTTTACACAATTTCCAATTGTAAGCTTTAAATTTTTGGCATCTTTAATTGAAATGATGTGGGAAAACCTTTAGTATTGCTAACTTGTGTGTAATGCTAACTAAGTTAAAACATATTTATTTGAGAAGTAAAACATTAAGATGTCAAAAATTCGTTTTTGTCTTGTAAGCGTTGAAGCTTTTTTGTAAGCACTACTTTATTCCTAAGGAATTTACATATAAGCTTACAAAAACTATTGCGCTTACAACATTTTCACATGTCGGCCAACAAAAGTTGGAATAAAAAATTGAAAATGAATTATTGGGGGTTGGAATTAATTTTAAAGGTTTTTTTTCGGTTTTTGAGCATTTATTTAGAAACAACGGTACAATGTATATTATTCAAAGTATTGTCCATCGTTAGCTACAACATTTTCCCATCTTTCTGGCAGCATATGGATTCCACGCCGGAAGAACGATTCGTCTTTTTGAGGCAATCCACGAATCGACCCATTTTTTGGTATCCTCGTAAGAAGTGAAGCGCTGCTCAGCCAAGCCATGCGTCATCGATCTGAATAGGTGGTAGTCGGAAGGGGCTATGTCTGGGCTACAAGGCGGGTGGTGTAGCACATCCCAATTCAGCGCCTCCAACGTTTCCTTGACGGTTCTTGCAACATGTGGCCGTGCGTTGTCATGTTGAAAAACCACTTTGTCGTGTCTTTTGGCATATTCCGGCCGTTTAACCTTTAATGCTCGGCTCAATTGCATCAATTGTTGTTGGTAGCGTTCCCCAGTGATGGTTTTGTTAGGTTTTAGCAGCTCATAGTACACGACACCCTTCTGATCCCACCAAATACACAGCATAAGCTTGGCGCCATGAATATTCGGCTTGGCCCTCGATGTTGATGCATGGCCGGGTGGTCCCCACGATTTTTTTCGCTTAGGATTATCGTAATGGATCCACTTTTCATCGCCAGTGACAATACGATGCAAAAAACTCTTCCTTTTATGCCGTTGAAGCAGTTGTTCGCACATGCAAAATCGCCATTCAACGTCTCTCGGCTTCAACTGGTACGGCACCCAATTTCCTTGCTTTTGAATCATTCCCATGGCCTTCAAGCGTTTGCCGACCGTTGATAAGTCGACTCCCAATGATTCTGACAATTCTTGAAGGGTTTGACACGGGTCTTCATCGAGCAAAGCCTCCAATTCCTCATCTTCAAACTTTTTCGGCTGGCCCGGACGCTCTTTGTCTTCCGTATCAAAATCACCACTTTTAAACCGACGGAACCAGTACTCACAAGTAGAAATCGATGGAGCATAGTCCCCGTAAGCCTCAGTAAGCGTGCGTTGTGCTTCAACCGCTTTTTTCTTCAAATGGAAGCACAAAAGTAAACCTTCCCGCAAATTGCGTTTTGTTGGAACGAAAGTCGACATGTTCACAGAGAAAAAAAATATATGTTGTTTACACTTCAGTGGAATGACACATACTAAAAAATTAAGCTTAGACAATGTGCTTTGAAATGAATATAGTCACAGGTGTGCCCGATGCGATCTATTGATAGTTACGCCATCTCTTAGAAAACCTTTAAAACTAATTCCAACCCCCAATATTTTGGACACTACTGTACACTTACTTTTTATCACATTCTGAAGCAAAGTGCTCACTGTTGGAAGATAAAATCGTAAACTTACATAACTTTAATATGCTGTTATACTAAAATAATTGCGCTGAATAAGTTTTTTCAAACCATTTTACGGAAATTTTGCTTTAAAATGACTTTTGTTAAGTTTTAAGCTCTCAAAAACATGGAGCTTACAAAATTTTATCTCTACGTTTACTGTCAATCGACTTTAAATTTTGCAAGAGTTATGCTAAAAAGCAGAAGCCTGTTACTTAGTATCTTAAAATTATAAAGCTTACACAATTCAACCATTTATAACTACACAAACAGTCTAAGTAAACATGAATCCTTTAAAATTTTCAAACTATAGATTTATCAGCTTCTTTACGCCACATTTAATATATGCTGAATAAACAGTATACATATCTGAAATTTGCATTTAAAAGCTTTCACTTAAGCTCAAAAGATCAAAAACCATAGATAAGCGTTTATAGTACACACACATTTTTGAATAGAGCTCAAACAATCTTAAATATTCAAGATATTAAACGCTTTTCAGTTGTAGTTGTTCTCTTTCTTAATTCATTGTTTTCTTTAACACTTCAGTTTGCAATTATTTGTTACAGTAATGATGAAATTTAATTTGCAAACTTGTTGTTCTTGTTATATCTAACCATTGAAGTTTGGTGCATAATTAAAACTCTTGACTTTGCTTATCATCATCATCAACAAAGTGCGGCAACAGCCACTTCATTATTAACAATATCAAGTGTTCTGTAGCAGTTGCAATACTAATATCATCAACATGGACAAACTTGATTTTTAGTGTAAACTACAAATCAGCAACTGACATAATTGAATTTCAATCAACAGCTGCTGACAAGGTATCACCGACTGCAACAAATTGACAGCAGACAAATGAGATGGATGAGTCAAGGGAGATGCTGTCTACATGACAACCACCTTTCTATCTACTATCAAGCTAGTTGCATTTGGGAACTTTACTAATTGGTGAAATTTATGCTTAGAAATTAATGCTAATTAATATTGATTCATTTTCGAATGCAACACTGTTGCTCGGTGTGAATGTCTGTCGTCTACGTTGCAATTAAAGTTTATATACCTTTTAAAGATGGAAATTTGCTCGACAAATTTCACAGATTCGACTTAAACTTCTGTAGATGCTTTATAGAAAATGCATTCACAAATTCGAGTAAAACTACGTAGATGCTTTACAGACTGTGCATTTTTAATAATTAACTCAACATATAAAAGTTACAACATCAATTACCATTAAGTTTGTAAGCATTGATTCTACACGATGTTAAATGAGTTCAATATCTACACAGCGCTTACAACATATTATATGTATGAATATGTAACTAATATAAAAAACTAAAAAAGCTCACTACTATGCTAAAGGAACAAAAAAAAAAAAAAAAATTAAGAAGTACAAATATGAAATATGCCACATTTTTCAAAATAATTTGATTCTACAAAGCTCACGACCTTAAAAGTTGTAAGCAGTGTTTAAATTTTATAAGCAGTTTTTTAAGTCGATGTAAAATAAGTCAAATATTATTACAGCTGCAACGCTTACAACTTTTAATCATTATTACCTTGTAAACTTCTTTGCTCACGTTAATGGTATAAATGATTTATTAAATGTTGAAAGCACGTTAAATCCATGATCAGAAAATTTTTCATAAACTTTTGAGTGTTTTTGTTGTAAGCTTTGCATTGTCAAAATCTTGAAAGCCTGAATATATGTTTGTAACTGAAGCACTTATCACTACGCTTATCATAAGTTTTCTTTGGAAAAAAATGTTTATTTCATATGAAATGGTTGAAAGCATCAAATAAAGTAAAAAATGAAAGCATTTATTGCACTTAAAGATGTAAGCACTGTAAAATTTCTAAAAGATATTATGCCAGATTTTTAAGGATAGACTTATTGATGTTGTAAGCATAGCGCTTACAATTTCAAATAGTTTTGTAAATGCAAACAGTAGCTTAAAGTATCTGTAAATTGTTTAATTACGTTTCTACATTGCTTAATTACAGCCAATTAACAAAAGTGCTGTTTACTTTGAACTAAAATACATATTCTTCAACGAAAACTTTTTTAAACTTTATATTTCACAGAAACTGCGAATTTGTGTCAGTAGCATTTCTTAAACTTTAGCTTTGTTTCGAAAAATAAAACCGTACATGCGTATATGTTAAAATTATTTTTAAGCTGGTAAGCATTAAAAAAACTTGTAAGCACTCAACTTTATTATTAAGTATTGATTCTTAACTTATATATTGGTCTTATTTGTATGTTTAAAACTGCTTTCGAAATATTTCTAAGACTTTTTATCAACATAGAAACAGAAAATTTATTAGGTATTACATCAGCATATTTGATAGTGGAAATAAATTCAACTACCTGTTGCAATTCTTTATAGTCATGGAAAAAACACTCTACAAATTACTCTTCACAATATGGAGTAGAGTTCTAAAGTATTTGAAATGAGCATTTTCGAATTTTAAGACACTCTCAGAGAAGAAGAAAATAATATAAAGAGAAAATTTAAATTTAATGAGTAAAACTTCCGAGTCAAAATAATGAGAGCCGATTGTTTGCCGGGCGTGTTTAAATATAGGCAAACTCTACACAACTCAGGATGACGTAACATGCATAAAAGATTCTTCGAAATTTTTGTTTTTATCTTCGAGTAAAGTGCTACTTAGTAAAAGAAAACATTTAACTCAAAACAATATTAATTTTATTGTTGAAAAACTATTAAAAGTTATCATTAAATTCAATCATTGCATTGAAAAAAGCCTAAATTTATTGAATTTAAAAGTTTCAAATTTTTTCACTAACCATTCAACAGTTAATCTCTACAAAAGTTAATTTACGTAGAATTCCGCGAGTTGTCTGTTTTCACAAAACACGCTGATAAACTCTTTAATCTGAACTGGTACTTGCCTCTTTGTGAGAGCCAACTTTCTCTTTTTCATTTTGAATTTGCTCACTTTTCATGTTCATTATTTCTCCAAAGTATTCAGACTCTGTGTAACTGCGCTTGTCTTTTTTTCGCTCCGTTATTTATCCTGTTGCTGCTCGTCGGCTGCTCAAAAGCTTTTTGCAACATCTCGTCGTTTTCTTCGCTGTTTTGTAGACTTTTCACTTTTACACAGTAATCACATAATAAGCACAAAGGATAAAAAATTGTGCTTTCATTTTCATTTTTTGTTATTGTAACTTTTCACTGCTGCACACTGTTTTGTTATTTATTTGGGGTTTTTGTGTCTTTTTGTGTGGGCGTTGCATTCATAATAAGCTTTTTTGTATCCGCCGCAATGACAGATGTCGCAGCACAAAAAGCTTTTTGGTGTTTAAGCAATATGTTTGTGGTTTGATGATTGGCGTTTTTTTCATCGAATTTTTGGGATAGAAATTTTACTCATTCTTAAACAATAAGAAATCCATCAATATGTTCTGGTAGTAAAAAAAATTGTAAGCAATTAAACATTTCTTAGACTAGTTCTTCAAAAACTCTTAGAGTTCAACAACAATTCATAAAATGTCAGTGCTTACAACTTCCAATACCATTTGAATGTGATAGATATTGCAGAAATTGTTGCAGAGCATTACATAATCTTAAAAATCTTTCTTTTGATTCCATAGTTATGCAAATGTTAACTCTCAGTTATTGCTTACAGTTTTACATTGCTAAAACAAATATAACACTTTTAGCTTAAAAAACTTGTAAGCAAGTAAATGATTTAGAAATTGATGCTTCTAATAACACTGGTCAACAGTGGTTATGCCACACGAACTTTGATAGCTAATACTGTTTAAGCTATATTCCCACGTTATGAAACTGAATTTTTTTTTTTTTGTTTGGCCTCAGATTTTATGTGATGTTGGACTTTGTGTTTTTACGACTTTGATCTTGTTTTTATGCTCTGGAATCCAAACAACTTAACGCAAAGCAAAAAAAGAGCACCATCCTATAGAAATTTAAACAAGCTTTTTAGTGAGTTATTTTTTATTTTTCTGTCATATTTAGTCTGTCAGATTTTCAGGTTCAAAATAAAATTTAGGATTTTTTTGTTAAAAATTTTGACTTTTACAAGTATTTTTTTTATATTTAGAGCCATATTTACAAAAAAATTTGGTTTTATCGTATATACTATTTAATTTCCTTAATTCTGATACCAAAAACATAAACATTATCCGAGAGAAAAAATTAAAATAAAAGAAAATAAGCTTTCTGAACTGTTGGGATCTCGATTACAAGGATGGAATTTGCTACATCATGACACTAAAATAAGCTATTTTCGGAATCGTGATCAAATTTTCCAAACCTACTTTTCTCAAGATGGGGACTTGGTGTACTGCAATAATATAAATGGGATTATGCAGATGTTAGAAATCGTTTTGACCCTTCCGACTGGAGTTTATTCATTGACGCATCAAAAGCAAGTTTAAAAGCAGTTTTACTGCATAATGGTAATATCCTTCCTTCTGTACCTCTGGCCCATTCTGCGAATATGAAAGAAACGTATGAAAACATGAAGCTTTCACTTGAAAAAATCAGTTACAGCACATATTCTTTCAAGTAAAAATTTCATGTTTTCATACGTTGTTCATGTTCACACGTTGCGATTTAAAAGTTGTTGCCCTATTACTCGGACTTCAGCTGGGTTATACCAAATTTTGCTGTTTTTTATGTGAATGGGACAGTCGAGACAGAACAAACCATTACAGTAAAAAAACTTGGCCAACGCGTGCATCCTTCATTCCTGGACAAAAAAATGTGCAGTATTTACCTCTGGTGGAGCCATTTAAGGTACTTCTGCCACCATTGCATATTAAATTAGGCTTGATGAAAAATTTTGTAATGGCAATGGATCGGGATGGAAGTGGATCTAAATGTCATTTAGATACAAGTGGATTACTAAGAGTGCTTAATGCTTCATGTGACTATATGGCTAGTTCGCTTATTTTATTTTATTTTAATTGTTCCTCTCGGATAATGTTTATGTTTTTGGTATCAGAATTAGGGAAATTAAATATGAAATACGATAAAACCAAATTTTTTGGTAAATATGGCTCTAAATATAAAAAAAGTACTTGTAAAGTCAAAATTTTTAACAAAAAAATCCTAATTTTTTTTTATGAACCTGAAAATCTGACAGACTAAATATGGCAGAAAAAGAAAAATTCTTCACTAAAAAGCTTGTTTAATTTTTTATAGGATGGTGCTTTTTTTTTTGCTTTGCGTTAAGTTGTTTGGATTCCAGAGCATAAAAACAGGATCAAAGTCGTAAAAACACAAAGTCCAAAATCACAAAAAATCTGAGGCCAAATAAAAAATAAAAAATTCAGTTTCATAACGTGAGAATATACCTTAAACAGTATTAGCTATCAAAGTTCATGTGGCACGAAAAAGTTGCTAAATTGTTGACCAGTGTAATCTGTGAGTACGGCATAAAATGATGCTTTGCCAGTGCTTACAACTTTTGGCGTCATTTAGATTTGTAAGCACGTGTGCTGAGTTTAATTTACGCTTGAAAAGTAGCAAACTGATTTGAACAATGAATAATCTGGTATATTTTAACAAAACTATCAGCCTATATTAGCTGTTGCAGTAAAAACATTGTAAGCTCTATCCAAAATTTGTAAGCGTCATTAAAACCATGCAAGTATGTTTTAATAAGTCACATTTACGCTGCTTAAGTTTCAATGTTTTTCAACCAACGCAGTTTTGGAGTCTTCTTAGACACCAACCAACTATAGAATATTCAAAAAATTCTGACGTAACTGAAACGTTTTGTCATTATTTTTGGTAAACTTGTATACAATCGTATGTTAATTTGTTAAATGAGTAACTGTTTTGTTTTTTAAAAAAATTTGGAAAACAATTTTGTTTCTTCTTTTGAAAATGTACACAATGAAACGTGCTAATTGAAAATAATCTAACATTCGCATTGTTCTGTGACTTCAAAAAAAAAAAAAAACTTTCTCGAGCTTGTGCAAACATTTGTACCTTTAACTTTTCGTTGCTGCGGGTCATAACTTTAGATTTAAGCTATATTGCACTGTTTTATTTATTTTTGTATTCGTTATTGTACCTACATATAACATATTGTTGCAGCATTGTACTTTGGATTTTAACCTTTTCTTATGAACTTCACTAAAACTTCATGTTATAAAAAAATTTCATAATTTAAGTACATCTAAATATGTATTAAGATATTTTATGAAATATGAAATAAAAACATGATCCTTTGTATTTGAAAAACATATTAAAAGAGGAACAAAAACATATAATTTCGTTCCTTGTGCTCGCTGGTTAAATAATTTGATAATAACAATAAATATCATGTTTTGAATAATAATAAAGTACGGTAATAAACGTCTGCGGAGATGCTCCTCGTTAATTAACTTTTGAACACTTAACTTAACGTCTTTACATTAACATATTTAAAAATAAAATTTAATTAAATAATTATGATCTAGTCATGCAAAAACAAAAAACAACACGCAAATCCTTTGGTAAGCGGCTTAGAAAGTTTCGATTGCCAACATTCTATGAATTTTATTGTTTCTAAAAATGGATCTTGTTTTCAGTAAATGAGTAACTTATAATTCGCATATGATTTAGAGAAAATTGTTGCGATAAGATGCTACTTCCTTTTATCATTATAGTTTAGTTACTGACCCAATTGAGCCGTCTGACTCAATGAAGCTTTCTAACTTAATTCAGACATTTGACCCAATAAAGCTTGGAGAATCTCATAGTCAATAGTCATAGTCAATTGAGTCATCTAAACCAATTGAGCCACCGACTAATTGCGACCAATTGAGTCATTTGATCCAAGCCAGCTCTCGGACATTTTATCAAATTAAGCCATCTGACCCAATTAGTCCGTCCGACCCAATGAAATTTTCTGACTTAATTCAGACAGTTGACACAACAGCCGTCTAAATTAACTAAATCAACTGATCCAATTAAGCTCTCTGACCCAATTGCGCCATCTGACGTAGTTTACCTTTCTGACCCACCTGGGCCACCTGATCCAGTTGAGGAGCCATCATATGCAATTTAGCAATCTGCCCATGGAAGCTCTCTGACCCAATTGAGTCGTCTGATCCATGGAAGGTCTCTTACTTAATTCAGACATTTCATCCAATTGAGCCACCTCACCCAATTGAGCCGTCTGACCCAACTAGTGCATATGACCCTATGAAGCTCTCTGACTTAAGGGTAAACTCTCTGACTTAGTCTAGCCTACGAGTTTAAAAAATTCGATATTTTTAATGTATTTCAAAAGTAAAATATATCAATGGTTACTGTAAAAATTTCAGACCAAAACTCAAACTATTAGCGTAGTTATAGAACATAGTCAAGAGCGCCTCATAATTGCACGCTATATGTTTACAAACTTTAAAAGCGTTTTTCTCGAAACCACGTTTTTTTGATCGGACCGAGCTTAAAAAATTCTATCTAGCTGATTGGACTGAAATTTGAATACGTTACACACTACACGGCAATGGCTCCAGCAGTTGGTAGAATTTGTTAATTTTTAATAATTTTTTACCCGAATTATATAAAAAAACTCGAATTTTTAAAATTTCTGTTTAGAAGTCCGTCATTTTGTCATGTTTTAAGGAAAATGTTTAATTCTACTACCTACTACTATGACAAGCCAACAGAACAATAATCTATCTAATTTTTTTTTTTCAGATGACTTAAAGTGCCGTAATCACCCGGGTCAGCAACACACCTTTTTTAGGTATCCACTTTGGACATAAAAATATTTAAAAAAATTTTGTGAAATAATTTTTTTTGTACAGTTGGAGATGTCAATTATAACATAAAAAAATGAAATGATTTTATTTTATTTTGTTAAAAAATAAAAATTCCCGATTTAAACGTTGAAAACTGTACTGAAGCACCAATTGAAGACTACATCCTTAATTCAGACATTTGACCCAACTTAGCCATTAGTCCCAACTGAGCTTTCTGGTCCAATTGAGCACCATCTGAACCAAGTGAGCTATCTGACCCAATTAGTCCATCCAACTCAATGAAGTTCTCTGACTTTATTCAGACATTAAACACATTTGAGCCGTCTGACCCACCTAAACCAACTGATCCAATTAAGCTCTCTGACTCAATTGCGCCATCTGACCCAATTGCGCCACCTGATCCAATTGAGCCACCTAACACAATTGAGCCATTTGACCCGATTGAGTCATATGTCCCAAAAAAGCCATCTGGCTCAATAGAGTTATTTGATCCAATTGAGCCATCTGACCTAATAGATCCATCCGACCCAATGAAGCTCTCTGACTTAATTCAGACATTTAGGCCATCTGACCCAATTAAGCCAACTGATTCAATATACCTTTCAGACCCAATTGAGCCATCTGTTCCAATAGAGCCATCTGACCCGATTGGTCCATCCGTCTCAATGAAGCTCTTTGACTGAGTTCATTTGGGTCATCTGACCCAATCGAGCCATTTGAGCCAATTGAGTCATCTGTCCCAAAAAAGCCATCTGGCCCGATAGAGCAATCTGACCCAATAGAGCCATTCGACCCAGTGAAGCTCTGGCTAAATTCAGAAATTTAAGCCATCTGACTCAAACCCACTGATTCAATGTAGCATTCAGACCCAATTGAGCCATCTGTCCTGGTTAAGGCAACTGATCCAATTGAGCCATTTAAAATCATATGACTCAAAATAGACTCATCCTTTTGAGTAACTTTTGAACAATCTTATACAATTCAGCAATCTGCCCAATAGAGTCACCTGACCCAATTGGTCCATCCGTCTCAATGAAGCTCTTTGACTGAGTTCATTTGGGTCATCTGACCCAATCGAGCCATTTGCACCAGTCGAGCCATTTGACCCAATAGAGTCATCTGTCCCAAAAAAGCCATCTGGCCCGATAGAGCAATCTGACCCAATAGAGCCATTCGACCCAGTGAAGCTCTGGCTAAATTCAGAAATTTAAGCCATCTGACTCAAATAAACCAACTGATTCAACATAGCATTCAGACCCAATTGAGCCATCTGTCTGCATTAAGGCACATGATCCAATTGCGCCGTTTAAAATCATTTGACTCAAAATAGACTCAAATCCTTGAGTCACTTTTACACAATCTTTTACAGTTTAGAAATCTGCCCAATAGAGTCATCTGACCCAATTGGTCCATCCGTCTCAATGAAGCTCTGACTGAGTTCATTTGGGCCATCTGACCCAATCGAGCCATTTGACCCAATTGAGTCATCTGTCCCAAAAAGCCATCTGGCCCGATAGAGCCATTTAATCCAATTGAGCCATCTGACCCAATAGAGCCACCCGACCCAATGAAGCTCCCTGACTAAATTCAGACATTTAAGCCATCTGACTCAATTAAACCAACTGATCCAATATAGCTTTAAGACCCAATTGAGCCATCCGTCTTAATTAAGGCACCTGATCCAACTGAACCATTTTACCCAATAAAACCATCTGACCTAAAATAGCGATTTTTCTCATTGATGGTTCAAATCCTTATGAGCCACTTTTAAACAATGCGTGTATATACATATAAACATCTTACATTTAAAAAAAACAGTGCTAGTGGTTTAATTGGCTCGATTTGTATATTATTTTTGGTTCACTAAAAATGCGAAAAATATATATATCAAAGTCAAACATTTTATTTGTTCTTAAGTTAATTTAATTGCAGCCTTTATGAACTCCTCGCTTTCACTTGACCTTTTGAGGCATTTACACTACCACTCACGCATACTTAATTATTCTAAACACATGTTGTAATATTCAAGTTCTTTATAATCCTTTGACAGCAGAACACATACACACAAACTTACTCACGCATACATTTACACACTTACATGTTATGCCGCGATGCAGCGAAGCTTTATTCAAAGTTGTTGATAAGCATCATTTAATCTATGGATGTCATAAAAGCACAGCCAATAACAACAACAAAAACAACAACTACTACCATATTTGCGAATATTTTGCACAGCATAGACAAAAGCAATAATAACAGCAGTAGGATATCTTATCTTACAACAACAACAACAGCAGCAGCAATAATAAACTTCTTAATAATAAAGTGAGTAGCAAGTGAGTTTTAACTGTGTTGCTGCCACCTACCTAGCGCCTAAATAAACTTCCGTCTTTCGCCGGCAACTTGTGTTTGTTTGCTTGAGAAAAGAGCAAAAGTTCCATACTGTTCAGCAGAAGTAGCAGCTATAGAAACACGTTTCCCGAACGTGTTTCCTTCCGTAGCAATACTGAATCCTTTCCATTACTTTGAAGTTCTAATAGTAGGCGTACGCATACCAACACATCTACTGATCACATGCTCTCAGCTCATATGAATATTAAACGCGGATTGCATCAGCATCAGCATCGTCGTATATGTTTCAATCCATTCCTCACCTTCTTCTTGCGGTACAATTCGACTAGCTGCTGCTTGCATTGTTTGCAGACGTTGAAGCCGCCGCATTTTTGACGACGTGTCTGCCAACCATACCGAAAACCAAAAACCTTTTGTTGTGGTTAGTTTGCATTGAGCATGTGTTGGGATGTGTGGCGGCAAAGATGTGTTTTGCCAGCGGTACACATGTTCGACTTTTAATGAAGTTGCTGTTGTTGTTGTTCACATCCTTTCTTCATGCTTAAGTTTGATTAAGTTTTAGAAGAGCTTAAGTACGCTACGCAAGCTACTTCTTCCAAGTGTGCCCCAAACTTGTGTAGCTTCTTTTAAGTTGCTAATCCTTTGCATTAAGTCTTTTTACTGTTGTTGAATTTGTTGCTGATCATAGTTGTTGTATTCATATTGCTGGGTTTGTCTGCGTTGCTGTACTCTATCATCTTTTTGTGTTGTTTCACTTGTTTATGTTTTCATTGTGTTTTCGCATTGTTTTTGAACGCACGCATGCAACCGGAAACGGAAATGGAAATGGTATTTAGTGGTTCATTCTGTTGACTTCTCCATTCCTGTCGTCATTGTCGTCGTCGTCGTCTTCTTTCCTTCACTGTCTTCAACAGCGAAGTTGATTGTATGTTTGTTGCTTTTGTTTGTTCTATGGTTAATGGTGTTGGTGGTCTTGTTTTCATCTTTTGTCTTTGTATTTGAAACTGTTTAATCAGTACTATTCAAAGACTGTGAAGTAGTTCTCAGAAACTTTGAAAGAATAACCAAAAAAGTTGAACTATTGTGCCGACAGGGTTGGTTACTTATTGCTAATTTCGTTATTTATCAAAACTTCTTACGTGGTTTTTAGGTTGAGAGGCCGAATATTTTTGTGTTACTTTAAAGCACAAAGAAAAACTCTTATTAGTTACATTAGACTCATTGTTAACTATATTAACTTAAAGATTTTATGGTGGTTAAATAACTATTTGAAAGAAAATATGTAGTTTCATTTTATCAATTTCAATTCGTTAATTTCATTCATTTTTATAATTTTTTTCATTAAATTTTTTCATACTTAAAATATCTATTCACTCAAATTTCTTTGAGGAAGACTAAACTATCTAATTCGGTTTAGTATCTCAAAGCCATAACTGTAGCTTTTTAACACCCTTGCAATATAAAATTTTCCTTCATATTTTACCTCTATAAAATGGCATTTAATCAACAAGCCACTCAAACGCACTCGAAAACCCACTTTAAATCACTCAAACTCAATAAAATGCTAAATAACTAAAGCACTCGAGCGTAATGCAAATACAAACCCACACTTAAACAACTAGAGTATTTAAGACAACTACCAATAAAAAAAAACTGGCTACTACTTCGTAATCATTATCCCTCATCATTACAATCACAATCATCGTCATCGTCATCATGATCATTGTCATCATGATCATCATGCTACAAAGAAGAAGAAATTGAAAAAGAGATAAATTCTGCAAAAAAAAAGTTCAAAAATAAAATCAACAACAAAGAGTTGTTGAGGGTAAAAAAGCAGAACGATTTCAAACAAGAATCTGCCGAGCTGCAAAAATAACAGTCAAACTTAGTTACTGTTGCGAGCACTTGATGCATGGGAAATCGAAACTCAATTAAATCCGAACGAAGCTGCTGAGCAGCAAAACACAAGACAGGTGGGCGTTGTTTGGCGTTGCAGGTGAAAATGAACATCAGAAAAAAAAAATTTTGCGGAATTGTTAAAAAAATCACAACTTTGCCAGACAGATAGATATCCTCTAAAATATAACTGTCAGAATTTAAGCAGTGAATAAAATTTTTTTTAAAAAAATATGAAAAGTACGATGTAAAACTCAGCATATGCTTATTATTTTAATGACAGGAATTTCTCTTAATTAAATGAAACTAGCTTGATGCTCGTTTAACAACATTACTAAGTTGGTTTTTTTCTCTTTTTTTTTTGCCGCACCAATTTTCCTAACAGACCACAGCGTTTGCAACTCAACTTAAACTCAATAAAAATGTTCAATAGTTATTGTGTCCCAGCTGGCTGAGTATTTTTTCAACTACCAACGCTTTGCTTTGCTCCTTAAATCATGACCCCACCCACACCAACTCTTACCATACCTTCAATATAAAAAGTCAACCCAATCTTGGGTATTTGTTCACAATGGCTAAGACACCCTTGTTTGGCCGGACTTTTGAATAGATTTGCTCTGCAGCTCTATTCTTTTTTGTTCTGTCTAGTCGGTTTGTCCTTCTGCCTTGTCTGTTTGGTCGCCATTTTGTTCATACCTCAATATAAACAAATCCTTGAATTTCACTTCATTTCGCACCACTTACTGCTTTTGTGCAAAATTTTCTTTCTCTTTTAGTAAATAAATTTTGTCCTTTAGTCGTTCATTCATTTATTAAATGATTATGTTATATCCTGGCGCACTGATGCAGTTTTAACTTGTAATAGTAATAATAGTTTTTTTTTTCTTGCCATTAAAGGAAATTGCTATCAATCTGCTGCATGTTTTATTTTATTCTTTCCTGTACATTAATACTGTCTTCTTTTGGTTCAACCTAATTGCTTTATAATTTTTTTTTTAATTCACAACATTAGTTTCTTGTCATAATTATTCGGTTTGACCGTTGAAGTTTATTCATGTTCGGGTTTACCCCCCAATTTTTTGCGCTTAGGGTTATCGTAGTGGATCCACTTTTCCTCCCCCGTCACGATTCGATGCAAAACCCTCCCAATTTTGCCTTTGAAACTTTTGTTCGCAAGTAAAAAAACGGTTCGATGCGATTGATTGCTAGTTACGCCATCTTTTGTAAATACCTCAAAACTTATGTGTAAGTATCTCCAATACCTTAAATCAGTTTATAATAACTTGGTTAACAGTCACTTCATTATCTTTACGCATTACATTCAAAAGTTAATTTAATTAAATGCACCGTACAAATTTCGTTCGCTCGATTCATTGTTTATTTGACTCTATAAATTTTGTTCTAAATTCATATTATTCTATATTATTTATATACATTACTTAATTTATTTATTTCATTCTGTTGATTTCATTCACTACTTAATTTGTTTTAATTTCATTCACTCTGTTCATGCAACAGATTCGTTCATTTTAATCGTGCTATTTATTAACTTCATTCATTACATTAACTTTGTAGATTGCATTCACTTCATTCATTGCATTTACTTTATTCACTCTTTATATTATTTCTTTCACTACTTATATTGTTTCTGTTTCATTCACTTTCTTCATTCATTTATTTCATTAATTTGCATTTACTTCATCGATTGCATTCACGGCATTTATTGTATTTTCGTCATCGCTTGCATCACTTCAGTCATTGCACTTACTTATTTTTATAAATTACTTTCATTAATATCATTGCATTTATGTGTATCGTCGTATTCATTTCTCTCATTACATTCACTTCATTCATTGCATTCAATCCATTCATTGAATTCACTCCATTCATTGAACTCATTCCATTCATTCAATTCACTCCATTCATTGAATTAACTCCATTCATTGAATTCACATCATTCATTGATTTCACTCCATTCATTGAATTCACTCCATTCATGGCATTCTCTCCATTCATTGCATTCACTCCAATTATTACTTTCACTTCATTCGTTGCATCAACTAAATTAATTTAATTTAATACATTCATTTCATTCACAATATTCATTGCGTTCATCGCACTCATTGCATTTATTACATGCACTACATATATTGCATTCACACCATTCATTGCATTCACTTCATTCATTGCATTCACTTCATTCATTGCATTCACTTCATTCATTGCATTCACTTCATTCATTGCACTCACTCCATTCATTGCATCCACTCCATTCATTGCATCCACTCCATTCATTGGATTAATTGCATCCACTTCATTAATTGCATTCATTTCATTCATTGCATTCACTTCATTCATTGCATTCACTGCACTCATTGCATTCACTTATTTCATAACATTCACTCCATTCATTGCATTCACTCCTTTCATTGCATTCACTCCATTCATTGCATTGACTCCATTCATTGCATTCTCTCCTGTCATTGTATTCACTCCATTCACGACATTCACTCTATTCATGGCATTCACTCCATTCATGGCATTCACTCCATTCATGGCATCCACTCCATTCATTGCATTCACTTATTTCATAACATTCACTCCATTCATTGCATTCACTCCATTCATTGCATTCACTTATTTCATTGCATTACTCCATTCATTGCATTCACTTATTTCATTGCATTCACTCCATTCATTGCATTCACTCCTTTCATTGCATTCACTCCATTCATTGCATTGACTCCATTTATTACATTCTCTCCTGTCATTGCATTCACTCCATTCATGGCATTCATTGCATTCACTTCATTCATTGAATTCACTCCATTCATAGCATTCCCTTCATTCATTGAATTCTCCATTCATTGCATTCACTCCAATCATTACATCCACTTCATTCATTGCATTCACTACATTCATTTAATTAAATACATTCAATGCATTCACAATATTCATTGCGTTCATCGCACTCATTGCATTCATTACATGTACTACATACAGTTGCGGTCAAAATAATAGCAGTGCTCTTATATTGAAACATGTTTAGATAAATAATACTAGTCTACAAATTTTCGATCTGGTAAACCGATTATAATTCCTAGATGTACTTTCAATACTCGTTCCGAATTTGTACACATTTTTCTCCGATATTGTAACATTTTCAAGATACGTTTCTGCCACGTGTTTAGTATTATTTATATAGAATCTAAACTACTAACCATAAAATAAAGAAAATTTTCTATTTAATTAACTAATTAATTTCAACTTTTCCATTAATCTATCAACCATTTTCGTATTATGTGCTGTAGCGGAGCTAAAATTTTCAGATTACCCAACGAAATATCAACAAATTTTGTATCTTTTATTTTAGTAGAGCTGTTATCATCCAAAGTTAGAATTTAGAAAAAAACCTGTTGATTAAGTGTATTTTTACATGAAAAACAGACATTTTAAATTTGGACGATTACAGCTCCGCTAAAACAAAAGATACAAAATTTGTTGATATTTCGTTTGATAATCTCAAAATTTTAGTTCTGCTACAACACATGACACGATAGTGGTTAATGAATTGATGGAAAATTTGATAATTTTTCTAAAATACAAAATATTATTTTTTATTTTATGGTGAGTACTTAAGATTCTAAATCAATAATACTTAACACTTGCTAAAAACGTAAAACACCCTGTATCTGGAAATTTTTACAATATAGGAGGAAACCGATGACAGGTTTCGAACCAGCGATGAAAGTACATATAGGAACGATAATGGGTTTACCGGATCCGAAATTTGTAGACAAGTATTGTTTATACAAACATGTGTGAATAAAATAGTACTGCTATTATTTTGACCACAGCTGTATATTGCATTCACTCCATTCATTGCATTCACTCCTTTCATTGCAATCACTCCTTTCATTGCAATCACTCCATTCATTGCACTCTCTCCTGTCATTGCATTCACTTCATTCATTGCATTCACTCCATTCATTGCATTCTCCATTCATTGCATTCTCCATTCATTGCATTCACTCCAATCATTACATCCACTTCATTCATTGCATTCACTACATTCATTTAATTTAATACATTCAATGCATTCACAATATTCATTCCGTTCATCTCACTCATCGCATTTATTACATGCACTACATATATTGCATTCACTCCATTCATCGCATTCACTCCTTTCATTGCATTCACTCCTTTCATTGCATTCACTCCATTCATTGCATTGACTCCATTCATTGCATTCTCTCCTGTCATTGCATTCACTCCATTTACTGCATTCATTAATTTTATTGCATTCACTTCATTATCTTCATACTGTTCGTGTATTCTCTTCATTTCATTTACTTTACTCATTTAAATCATACCATCCAATTCAATGCATTTTAATTAACGCTCGCAACTTTGCTATTTTAAAAATATGTCAATACATTTATCCAGCAACTCTGTACTGGAATTTATGGTTTTTCTAAAATTTATTGGGTGGAACATTTCAAATGATTGTATTCTAAAGAAGATCTACATCTGATGCGTTTGATTTTTATTAACATCTTTTATTTGTTATCCTTCATATGTGTCCAGTTAATGTTTAGCATTAGTCATCAACCCACTTCTTCTTTATATAGCTTTACTTGTAAAATTTTTTCCATCGGATACAATAACTTGAAAAAAAAAAATAAAAACAATAAAAGGGCGACGACCAACAAATGATTTTTTTCTTTTCAGTATAATACATTTTATTATCGCAATTATATGAAGTGACTTTTGTGACAATTTATTTGAATACTTCAATAATCTGTTTAGTAAACATTTTTATTTGCATTTAATTTTATATTCAATAAATAACAATGCCAGTTCATAAAAATTCAGTGAATTAAATAACTTTGACCCATATGTAAATCTTATTTTGAGTTATTCAAGGATACTGCAAAAATGACTCACAAAACTGACCGATATTTATTTAACAACTTAAATTTATTAATATGCGTCAAAAAAATTAATGTCCCATAACTGGTTTTTGCTTGCCTTTAATTTAAGGTTCAACAACATTTTGCATAATAATAACAAAACAAACAAAAAACATGCTTTAAAAATTGTTTTATTTGTTTTTTTGGTATATTTTCTGTTTTTTTTTATCTTTTAACGGCTTTTTAATTAACATAAATGCAATGTACCCCTGTGTGTTTGTAATATATTTTCACTTATATTTTAACAATTAATTTTAATAAATAACCTCTTTTTATTTGCTTAATTTTGTCATTAACTTTTTTTTTTAATATTGTGGTTTATTATTGATTTTTTGTTAAAAAAATTAATGAGAAAAATAACTAATGAAACAAGAATAGCATTGAAGTAAAAAATTATTCAGAATTTTTAGGAATCTCATAAAAAAATAATTAGCAAATTAGAAAATTTCAATGTCAGTGAACCATATTTAATAATTATCTGTCTTTATATCTTGCGTGTTATAAGTGTTGTAGATCTTTGTCATGTTTTTGAATTTTTATTTTGTCTGCTGTTCTTTGTCAACTGGTGAAATATAATCTTACAGGACTAAGTCTTACGACTTAAGAATTTCAACTTCTATAATTGATGAGACTCTATATAAATATAGGTATTAATTTTTTTTAATGCCAAATTTTTCTCAAATCAAAATTACTAAAAATTTCTACACAAATTGTAAATGATGCCAGTTTTCTATTTTTTTAATATAATAAAAATATCAACTCAAATAATTATAACTAGTCTCTGTTCTATGAAATAAAAAAAGCAATAGAGAAAAATTTAGAAAATAATAATCTACCAACAAATTAACCAATTACCTCGACCCGTATAGAAAAGACACACTCATACCCGTCTTTATAATCTCAATTAAGTAAAAATTTTCTTGTTTTAATGCTACTCACCCTTTTGAATATAAATAATGTAGGTATCAAATAAAGAAATCTGTATTTTTAAATTCCAACATAAGCACAGCCAACATTGTAAGTAAACAGTAAATAATTAAGTTTTTGTTGTCCAAAGTACGCTTTGCTTTAATGCTTTGACGTGTAGAAAGTAGTTTAGTTAATATTTATTTGTACTCACTGTCAAGTAGACCTTTATACTTCACAGCTGGTTTAAGACAGTTATTATTTAAGATCTGTTTAAGGTAAGATATATGAATTGTAAAAAAACCACTTCAAGAAATATTAACCACAATCCTTTTGCATATGAAGATTTAAATGTACTTTTTCTACGGAGTTGGGTGCTGCAAAAGTAAGTGAGCTCGTTTCTATGTCTCGTCGTCAAAATTGAATACGAGACTATCGTCGTTAAATGAACTTCTTGTGAACAGGGATTTAGTGTTTAGCTATCTGCTGTTTTATAACAACGTTGTAGGCTTAGAATAACTTTAATGAAACGTTATATTCTTTAATAAAAGTCATGCTTGTGCACTTAAATCTGTTAAACATTACCATTAATAGTATGTTGAAAAAAAAAACAAAAAATTCGGGTGCTCAAATAATTGAAATTATTAGAATTTATCATTTGGTTGCTTCTATAAAGGATAGTAAAAATAGCAGAAGTGATTTGAGCTATGGCATTAAATAAATATGAGTGCAACAATGTGACGTGACATTGATTGATTGGAATAACAAAAAAAAAAATGTTGCATTCAAATTTATTAAAAATACTTTTTGCCTGTCATTGAAATTAAAAGTAAAATAAATCCCAGCCAAAAACTGTATCATTTATATAGAGAAAAATTATATAAAATCTTGAAAAGATCAAAAGGTAGATTGACATTTAAGCTTATCAAGCTAAAAGGTCACGAGCTAAATTTAAATTTTTTCTTTATTCAATATGTGTATGAAATTCGAATTCCATCATTTAAATTTTTGATTTATAATCCTTCCCTTTTTATACGTATAAATCTGCAAACCCATGAAAAAATATCTAAATTTAGATTAAATATGTTTTTTTTTAGCATTGGGCATAGTAATGTAATATTTCTTCACCTGTGAATTTTGTGCCAATTTTAATTGAAATTTTTTAAAAAATAAAAATAAAACAAAAATGTGTTCAATCATCAAAAATTTTAGCTAAGGCCAATTGAATGCCTCGTTGTTGTTGTTGTCTTTGCGTCTCCAACAAACGGCGTGAATCCAATTAAAAGCTTTGACTTATCCGTTTGCACCAGGTTTTTTTTTCCATCTGCTTTTTAGTGTTTGTAATTTCAGTTGATGCGACGGTTGAAGGTCGCTGCTTTCATATTTTTCAAATATATATTTTATTTAATTTGAATGTCAGCAAAATGAAATGAAAAGATTTTAATTCAATTACGATCCGAAGTTTAAATCATATTATGTTAGACAATCGAGTACCAAATAGCTTAACAGCGGGAAAAAAGGCGTACAATTTTTCTTTATTCTCAGGATAACAAATGTAGTAGAAAGCAGATCAAGGGTTAAACGCTGGTCTTTTTATCAGTCTTGGCAACGAAGCACACAGTTGAGTGCTGCTAGAGTAACGAAGAAAGAACACAACTCTTGAAGATATTGTCACTGGCTTTTACTAGTTTTCCCGTCTTACTATTGTACTTACTTTCCGAAACTAAAAAATGCTATTCGTCTTTATAAATTATTGTTTAAAACCATCTATGGGGCTGTTCAAGTAATACGTAAGCAAATATTACCCCCCCCCCCTTCCCATTGTTAGCAAGAGTAAGCAAAGCTTTTACCCCCTCCTATGCTTACATAAACATGGGTATATGCATCGGGAATCCCTGAAAATGTGTTTCGTTTGCATGTATAGGCAAGTGGAGTTGCCATATGTGTTCAAACCAAAATCGACTAAATTTTGAAGTAAGTTCGAAAAAGTAAAAATATTAATACTGCTGACGTAATCACCATCCAGACCCCAACCCACATGTCATCAAAAATAAGCAAAGCTAAGACCCTCCTGCAGTGCTTATGTAAATCTTGAATGGCCCCTACTAACTATAGGAAGGATTTGCCACTGAGTAAAAATGATTATTAATTGATCTCCTAAACATCGCAGCTTCAAAGCAAACTGTTCTACTTACTTTCCGAACTAAAACACGCTTGTCGTATTTTATCGCCTGTCTTAAAAAATAATTTTTCAAAACCATCTGTGAATTTTAGAAAGCGATATGTTACTGAGTACAAATGATTATTTGTACAAAGCATACTACTCTACTTACTTTCCGAAACTAAAACACGCTAGTCGTATAATATCGCCTGTCTTAAAAAATAATTGTTCAAAACCATCATTGAATCATAGAAAGCGATTTGTCACTGAGTACAAATGATTATTTGTACAAAGCATACTGCTCTACTTACTTTTCGAAATTAAAACACGCTAGTCGTATAATATCGCCTGTCTTAAAAAATAATTGTTCAAAACCATCAGTGAATCATAGAAAGCGATTTGTCACTGAGTCCAAATAATTATTTGTACAAAGCGTACTATTCTACATACTTTCGGAAACTATAACATGCTGGTCGTAGAATGTCACATGTTTTAAATAATTATTGTCAAAAACATTCAATGAAGTATATTAAGCCATTTGACACTGAGTACGAATGATTATTAATAGATCTTCTTAACAGTTTATGTGTACTGCTATGTAATGCTATGGGGTACGTCAGCCATAAAGCATGCATTTTAGGGTGTTCTTACAAAAAAATATATGAATTTTATTAATTATTTGTAATCCTATACCGGTTTCTACCATCGCACAGTACGAAACTTTAACAATCTAGTTGGACAAAAAGCGGAAAAAAGTACTCAAAAATTGTTAATTTTCACATATATCATATAAATATGCCCCACTATTGCGAAAATGTACAAAAAAGAGAGCAAAAGCAAAAACCCCAGATATAACAGTATCTTAATTGCAAAGAATTTTTTCGCCTAAAGTGTTAATTGATTGTTACGTTGATTTTTAGTGCAATTTAATTTGCTTGTTGTGAAATCTAATTCATATCTACTAGATTTCTTGAAGCAGCCACGTGCTTACCAAATGACCTCAAGTGACCTGATTTATTGCCAATAGCTTCTGAAGGTGAGTAGTTTTTCGTAATCTCATCAAGCATTTTTCTATGTGAAACAATAGAAATTTTGAATAGGTATTGAGCGTTATTGAACTGTGAAATTACATTTTGGGAAAAGCTGGGTTCATCCATAATACAAATCCAAGGAAAAACCTTGTGCAAGTTTGCACGCGTCGGAAAAACTCGTTTATATAAAAATGACTCTCTATATAAGTAGTCCATTTTATTATTTTCTCAAAAAGTGGACGTATATAGATTGACCACGCCCATTTTTGGTAATTTTGCTCACAGTAACCATTTATACTAAATTACCAAATTTTAGAACAACGTCGTCTGAAATATATAATTTTTATTGATTTGTAAAAATAAAAATTTGAGAGTAAAATGGGGGCGGTAAAAGTCTGCTAGCTAGTGAACGGTGCATATCCGACCACCCCCATTTTAGATCAAATCGTTTTTTGAACTAATAAGTACAAAAACGTAAAAAATAATTTTGTCCAGCTAGCTTGTTCTAGATGCAACTCGGTAATTGGCAGGCGGTGTTTATAACTGCACTGATATGGTAAATAAAATTAATTCAAGGATATCAGTACTAAAAAGAGGTTGTAATGATGGTGTGCTTATTCTCTTAGCTATAGCTATAGTTAATATTTAATGCTTAACAAATTCTATTTTTTGCTCGTCTTTTCCCCTACCTTTTGGGAGTCTGAATTGACTCGCAATTGCTGCTCTTGCAGCTCTCAATTGATGTCAACGTCTAATTAATCAACAGTCATTCAGCCAGACAGGCTGACATATCCTTTGAATCAATCTGTTTGACGTATTTTGCAATTTAACAAAAAAATTTAAATTCTATTAACGTCTCTTTTATATATTGTTTCTGTATGCTATTGATTAATTTTGTCCTGATTTTTGATGTGCTGAATTTATTTTGTTCTGGATTGTTTTTATTGGTGCTTGTTATGCACTTCAGGGAGTTTTTTAAATTCAATTTTACATTGCTTTTATTTTTAATGCATGCTGTTTTCTTTGCAACATATTGCTTTTTAGTGATTCCCTAGACAGTTAAACAAAGTCTGATAAAAAATCCTTCATACATTTTTAAATAAATCTTTGAAAACGGCAGTTACAAAAAAAAAAAAAAAAAACAAATACATAAAAATGAATGCAATCTAAAGTATTGTGTTCAGAAGAAGAAATTGAAGGCTCACCAACGTTGGGAAAAAGTCCGAAATATAATTCAAATTTCGTTATTGCATACTATCAGCATACTATTGCAAGATTTTCAAATGTATATCAAGGAGTCAGTGAATTATAATTTTTTTTCTATAAAATATATAGAGTAATTTTTTATAGAAAACCCGTACTGCATAAGGGGTACATTTACTTTGTTACTCCGTTTGTAAAGTCTCTAGGAATTTAAAGAAGGTAAAGAAAAGCATATATATTTTTGATCAGCATAACCTACTAAATCGATTTAGCCATGACAGTCTGTCTGTCGACACGATTACAGCCACAATATTTAAGTTATCGTAATGAAATTCGATATTTATTTTATATGAAGTGAATTTAAAAACTGTCTAAAATATTTATTTTTTATAATTAATTAGATAATTTTATTCATTAAAAATGGAAACATCCAAATTTCTAAACACATTTATTTTATAATTAATAATAAAATAGAAATTCACAAACCAAAAACAAATAAAAAAATTAAATAAAATAAAATAAAAATAAAAAATAAAAAATAAAATATAAAATAAAAAATAAAATAAAATAAAAATAAAAATAAAAATAAAAATAAAAATAAAAATAAAAATAAAAATAAAAATAAAAATAAAAATAAAAATAAAAATAAAAATAAAAATAAAAATAAAAATAAAAATAAAAATAAAAATAAAAATAAAAATAAAAATAAAAATAAAAATAAAAATAAAAATACAAATACAAATACAAATACAAATACAAATACAAATACAAATAAAAATAAAAATAAAAATACAAATAAAAATATAAATAAAAATAAAAATAAAAATAAAAATAAAAATAAAAATAAAAATAAAAATAAAAATAAAAATAAAAATAAAAATAAAAATAAAAATAAAAATAAAAATAAAAATAAAAATAAAAATAAAAATAAAATTAAAAATAAAAATAAAAATAAAAATAAAAATAAAAATAAAATTAAAAATAAAAATAAAAATAAAAATAAAAATAAAAATAATAAAAATAAAAATAAAAATAGAAATAAAAATAAAAATAAAAATAATCAAAATAATCAAAATAATCAAAATAATCAAAATAATCAAAATAATCAAAATAATCAAAATAATCAAAATAATCAAAATAATCAAAATAATCAAAATAATCAAAATAATCAAAATAATCAAAATAATCAAAATAATCAAAATAATCAAAATAATCAAAATAATCAAAATAATCAAAATAATCAAAATAATCAAAATAATCAAAATAATCAAAATAATCAAAATAATCAAAATAATCAAAATAATCAAAATAATCAAAATAATCAAAATAATCAAAATAATCAAAATAATCAAAATAATCAAAATAATCAAAATAATCAAAATAATCAAAATAATCAAAATAATCAAAATAATCAAAATAATCAAAATAATCAAAATAATCAAAATAATCAAAATAATCAAAATAATCAAAATAATCAAAATAATCAAAATAATCAAAATAATCAAAATAATCAAAATTATCAAAATTATCAAAATAATCAAAATAATCAAAATAATCAAAATAATCAAAATAATCAAAATAATCAAAATAATCAAAATAATCAAAATAATCAAAATAATCAAAATAATCAAAATAATCAAAATAATCAAAATAATCAAAATAATCAAAATAATATAAAAATAATCAAAATAATCAAAATAATCAAAATAATCAAAATAATCAAAATAATCAAAATAATCAAAATAATCAAAAAAATAAAAATAATCAAAATAATCAAAATAATCAAAATAATCAAAATAATCAAAATAATCAAAATAATCAAAATAATCAAAATAATCAAAATAATCAATATAATCAAAATAATCAAAATAATCAAAGTAATCAAAATAATCAAAATAATCAAAATAATCAAAATAATCAAAATAATCAAAAATCAAAATAATCAAAATAATCAAAATAATCAAAATAATCAAAATAATCAAAATAATCAAAATAATCAAAATAATCAAAATAATCAAAATAATCAAAATAATCAAAATAATCAAAATAATCAAAATAATCAAAATAATCAAAATAATCAAAATAATCAAAATAATCAAAATAATCAAAATAATCAAAATAATCAAAATAATCAAAATAATCAAAATAATCAAAATAATCAAAATAATCAAAATAATCAAAATAATCAAAATAATCAAAATAATCAAAATAATCAAAATAATCAAAATAATCAAAATAATCAAAATAATCAAAATAATCAAAATAATCAAAATAATCAAAATAATCAAAATAATCAACATAATCAAAATAATCAAAATAATCAAAATAATCAAAATAATCAACATAATCAAAATAATCAAAATAATCAAAATAATCAAAATAATCAAAATAATCAAAATAATCAAAATAATCAAAATAATCAAAATAATCAAAATAATCAAAATAATCAAAATAATCAAAATAATCAAAATAATCAAAATAATCAAAATAATCAAAATAATCAAAATAATCAAAATAATCAAAATAATCAAAATAATCAAAATAATCAAAATAATCAAAATAATCAAAATAATCAAAATAATCAAAATAATCAAAATAATCAAAATAATCAAAATAATCAAAATAATCAAAATAATCAAAATAATCAAAATAATCAAAATAATCAAAATAATCAAAATAATCAAAATAATCAAAATAATCAAAATAATCAAAATAATCAAAATAATCAAAATAATCAAAATAATCAAAATAATCAAAATAATCAAAATAATCAAAATAATCAAAATAATCAAAATAATCAAAATAATCAAAATAATCAAAATAATCAAAATAATCAAAATAATCAAAATAATCAAAATAATCAAAATAATCAAAATAATCAAAATAATCAAAATAATCAAAATAATCAAAATAATCAAAATAATCAAAATAATCAAAATAATCAAAATAATCAAAATAATCAAAATAATCAAAATAATCAAAATAATCAAAATAATCAAAATAATCAAAATAATCAAAATAATCAAAATAATCAAAATAATCAAAATAATCAAAATAATCAAAATAATCAAAATAATCAAAATAATCAAAATAATCAAAATAATCAAAATAATCAAAATAATCAAAATAATCAAAATAATCAAAATAATCAAAATAATCAAAATAATCAAAATAATCAAAATAATCAAAATAATCAAAATAATCAAAATAATCAAAATAATCAAAATAATCAAAATAATCAAAATAATCAAAATAATCAAAATAATCAAAATAATCAAAATAATCAAAATAATCAAAATAATCAAAATAATCAAAATAATCAAAATAATCAAAATAATCAAAATAATCAAAATAATCAAAATAATCAAAATAATCAAAATAATCAAAATAATCAAAATAATCAAAATAATCAAAATAATCAAAATAATCAAAATAATCAAAATAATCAAAATAATCAAAATAATCAAAATAATCAAAATAATCAAAATAATCAAAATAATCAAAATAATCAAAATAATCAAAATAATCAAAATAATCAAAATAATCAAAATAATCAAAATAATCAAAATAATCAAAATAATCAAAATAATCAAAATAATCAAAATAATCAAAATAATCAAAATAATCAAAATAATCAAAATAATCAAAATAATCAAAATAATCAAAATAATCAAAATAATCAAAATAATCAAAATAATCAAAATAATCAAAATAATCAAAATAATCAAAATAATCAAAATAATCAAAATAATCAAAATAATCAAAATAATCAAAATAATCAAAATAATCAAAATAATCAAAATAATCAAAATAATCAA
The DNA here is from genome assembly GCA_963920525.1 of Dichetophora obliterata. Lineage (NCBI taxonomy): Eukaryota > Metazoa > Arthropoda > Insecta > Diptera > Sciomyzidae > Dichetophora > Dichetophora obliterata. The sequence goes on along the minus strand of OY986435.1, from coordinate 23,301,224 downwards.
AATAATCAAAATAATCAAAATAATCAAAATAATCAAAATAATCAAAATAATCAAAATAATCAAAATAATCAAAATAATCAAAATAATCAAAATAATCAAAATAATCAAAATAATCAAAATAATATAAATAATATAAATAATCAAAATAATATAAATAATATAAATAATATAAATAATATAAATAATACAAATTATAAAAATTATAAAAATTATAAAAATTATAAAAATTATAAAAATTATAAAAATAATATAAATAATAAAAATAATAAAAATAATAAAAATAATAAAAATAATAAAAATATTTAAAATATTTAAAATATTTAAAATAATAAAAATAATAAAAATAATAAAAATAATAAAAATAATAAAAATAATAATAATAATAAAAATAATAAAAATCATAAAAATAATAAAAATAATAAAAATAATAAAAATAATAAAAATAATAAAAATAATAAAAATAATAAAAATAATAAAAATAATAAAAATAATAAAAATAATAAAAATAACAAAAATAATAAAAATAACAAAAATAATAAAAATAATAAAAATAATAAAAATAATAAAAATAATAAAAATAATAAAAATAATAAAAATAATAAAAATAATAAAAATAATAAAAATAAAAATAATAAAAATAAAAAAATTATAAAAATTATAAAAATTAGCAAAATTATTAAAATTATAAAAAGTATAAAAATTATAAAATTATAAAAATTATAAAAATTATAAAAATTATAAAAATATTAAAAATAATGAAAATAGTGAAAATAATGAAAATAGTGAAAATAATGAAAATAATGAAAATAATGAAAATAATGAAAATAATGAAAATAATAAAAATAATAAAAGAAATAAAAGAAATAAAAATAATAAAAATAATAAAAATAATAAAAATAATAAAAATAATAAAAATAATTAAAATAATAGAAATCATAAAAATAATAAAAATAATAAAAAATAAAAATAATAAAAATAATAAAAATAATAAAAAATAAAAATAAAAAAATAAAAAAAAAATAAAGAAGATAATGAAAATAATAAAGAATACTAAAAAATAATAAAAATAACTCACATTTTGAGCGCGCTCACTTTTGATGAAATTCTTTTTAATCTAAATAAAATATAATATTTTAATAGAGGTAATAAATACAAAAGTTTTCAGTCTTTGTTTTTTTACAAAACTTTTACCTTTTTATTTATTATTTTTACATAATAACTGCATATCGAAATTTTTGTCGAGCATGCTGCAACGTTAGTTTTGCTGAAAATCGTAATTTTTGTTATGAAAATGAAAAATCGTCACGTCATAATTAGTGCCAAAAATAGTCAAAATGACGATAAATCGTCAATACTCACAACACTGCTTACTTTCAAAAGTGAGCGCGCTCAAAAAGTGAGCTGCTCAGAATGTCGCTCAAAAAGTGAGCTGCTCAGAATGTGAGCGCGCTCACAAAAAGTGAGCTTCTTAGAATGTGAGCGCGCTCACAAAAAGTGAGCGATTAACAGCCTTGGTTAAAATTTTATATAATTATATGACTATTATGAATTGCTTTCTGCTCAATACTTATTTTACAGAAGATTTGCATGAAAATCTTGTTATGGAATATTCAAACATTTATATATGAAATTTTCAATAGTTGACAACATAATTAATATATTATTTTAAAATTTTGAAAAATCATTAAAAAATTTACAATTAGGACCAATTTGGCAATAGGTGTATTCAAAATTAAGTGCACTTGCCAGTGCAGTTGAGCACTTGTGCACTTTACAAAAACAAAAGACACGTACGTCAAAAATTTGCAAAAGTTGTTTTCTACGGTTGCCTCAAACTTGAGCACTTGAGAACCTGAGCAGTTAGTTGTGTACCTGGGTACATTGAACATTTTGACAGCTTTGAAAAATTGATAGTGGTGTGTTCACAAAAATCTAACTGCACAAGTCCTCAAGTGCACTCAATCTTAAATACCCCCTAATGTATTTGCTTGTATATTCACTTCTTAAATTTCTGATTAAATAGATTTCGCTGCAGCAAAAAAATTGATAGTAAAACTCGACTATTGTGAATTATTTTCAAGCTACTCACCGTTTGACTCCATAAAACAATATTATAAAAAATTTGGTTGGTTTCAATTTGGTTTTCTGAAGGTATTTTCTAAAGTTTGGTTTAAAATTCTCAAAAGTTGAAAACATAATTAATATTCAATTTAAAGACTTGATTAAAACAATAAAAAATTTACATTTAAACTAATTTTGCTATGTATTTTATTGAAGAATCGGCAGCTTAAATTTCTGGTTAAAAAGATTTTGTTTCGATTGCTAGAGTATTGTGAATTATTTTTTAGACTACACATTAAAATTATATTTAAAATCAAACTATTTTTATTGATAAATCGATTTATTTTAAAGTAACTTGTGTTTAATTTCAAAATCAAATTCGTTTAATTTAAATACAATTTTATACAATTTAGGTACGTTTTGCCACCTAAGTGAATAAATATCAACCCAATTAGTCAAACTTTTGAACAATTGCAAAAATAAACTTCACTTCTCTAAACCACGGTTACACAACTTTTACTCGAATTCTTTCATCTCTACCTCCCATTTAAAGGGTGACACTTGAAATTTTTACTCCATCAACTTTGCTTTAAAAAGCATTTTTAAGTACCCAAAAAAACGAAAAACAAATCCTCACCAAAGAACAAGAATCATAAATTTGCCTTCAATAATTCTCCTCTGCACATCGATTGGTTTTCATTTCATTTTGTCCGTCCGTCCGTCCGTTCACCATTCAATTCAACCGAAAACGCAAACAAATAAGCGCCCAACAAAAGCCAATTTAAAGTCAGTCGTTTTGTGATTGTTTTTTTTTCTTTCTGTTGTGAGTTGTTTTTGGGGAATGATGAAAGCACATTGGCCTCCAGAGCCTCCAAAATACTGCAAAATTGTCATCAATGGGATCAATTATAAGTTTTTGTTGTTTTTGTTTTCAATTTTCAAAAGCCGAGAGCTTTTTGTTCCATTGTGACTGGCTTTATTTTGTAGGCTGAACGAACTAAACAAATTTTGAAATCGGTTTGTACTCGATTAGATGCTCGATGAAAAAAAAAATCAGCCCAACAAAAGCTATGGATGAAAAACGCGGTAACTGACATTCATTTGGTTATTTTGGAGAAAAAAAAAAAAAAAAAAATAAAACCATTTATTGACTGATTGAAAACAACAACCAAAACATTTAAAACGGTAGGCGGTGTTGGATTTGATAGCGTTGACATTTAGGGTTGTCCCACAGCGCTAATGTTAGATATATTTTGTTGTTGTTGCTGTGGTTGCTCCGCTTGATGTTGTCAACAGCAGATAAATTTGATTTTAAAAGGATTTTAAAGGGTCAAAACACACGTAGCCGAGTGACTGGCAGAGTAGTCGAAAGTTAATTGATGTGCAATTGATATATAATTGAATGTACTGGTTTACTATTGTTCGAGGCGAAAAAAATATAGTAATAACTGAAAGTGAAATAAAATAAATTACTTTCACAGACGTCAAAATCATGTGCGCCAATAAAGAATTCCAAATATATAACATAAATTTCAATAGTTATGGAAATGATAGCTTTGATTATGATGATAAAAGAAATAATGTAGAGGTAAAGAATGTTGATTAAATTAATGATATGGTTTTGGCAGATCATCGCATAATATGTGGCGAGATAGGAGAGACCAAGCATATAACATAGCTCAGTGGTTTTGGTTTGGCACCGCGTTTGCCTACACACACAGAGAAATAGTTCACTTATAATTAAAAAGTGTGTATAAAGCCAGAAATAAAAAAAATCCAAATTGAAAAATTTCTTGTTATTATGTTGGTCATTTGTTAAAAGAGTTAAGAACCAGACATCGTAATCGATTCCAGCTCTTTTAAAAGATGACCAAATCTTCACTGACTCGGCTGATAAAGCGAACCTACTGGCTAGATTGTTTGCACAAAATTCCACTCTCTCGGATAGCAATCAGCCACTGCCCTTTGTTGAGGGTGGATCTTCTGCAATGCAGGAGATATACTTTCGAACGAGAGCAGTTAAAAGGGTCCTTACAAATCTCAACGTAAAAAAAGCGTCTGGCCCTGATGGCATACCACCAATTGTGCTTAAAATGTATGCTTCTTCGCTGGCTCGACCTTTGCGGAACCTTTTCAATATCTCCTACAGAACAGGAGTATTTCCATCTTGTTGGAAGGTGGCAAATGTCCAGCCGGTGCCTAAAAGGGGTGATGCCACGAACACTGCAAACAACCGACCCATTGCGATATGCTCTACGCTTTCCCAAGTTATGGAGAGCGTAGTAAACTTCAACGTTATGAACTATCTGGAGCGCAACCAACTGCTCAGTGACCGTCAATATGGTTTCCGTAGGGCTCGCTCTACTGGTGATCAGTGTGGCCAGAAGATTTTGGAAAAAATATGCTTTTTGTTAAAAAAAAATATGCTAAATATTCCACTTTCAATTTTTATATTCCACAAAAATATTCCACTTTCAATTTCAAAGATATTTATCTAAATAAGACTAAATATGTATATAAAAAAAAAACACAGAAGTTTAAAAGCATTTTTTTATTTGATAACTATCGCACTTAAAATTATAAAACATAAAATAAATAATTTTTTATTAATTAAACGTAAACAAAGCATATATCAGTTGATTTGTACTTACCAAAAGTCTTTTCAAGAATTATATTCTCTTAAAAATAGTCAAATACTTTTTTTACAGAGAAAACTTCATTTTTAAATCAGAAACTTATAGGTATATTACATACTAGCTGATATACCCGGTGTTATTTGAGAGTCATTTATATAAACATTTTAATATACACTTCTCGATAAAATGTTTTTGTAAATTTTGGAATTTTGTAAAAACGTGTTGAATTTAAGTTTGAGACCACTATAAAAATATTAGTTAAAAAATTTACCAAGCTTTTTTAACGAAGAAATAATTTTATCACTGTTTTTTACAATCAAAAACTGTTTTTTAGTTCTAAACTGAATTAACTGGTTACTGGTAAGCATGTTACTTGCACTTCGCTAATGAAAATCAAATTTATAAAAATCTTCCTAAAATTTTTTAGTAGTTTTTTCAGTTGGAAAATAACAATTGGATTGTCTCTAAATAAAAAATTAATATAAATTGAGTCTGATAGTTGATGCAATTTCTTAAATCTTCTGAATTCCTATTTTATACGAAAAATTGTACAGTCGTTTTTTAATGTAAATTAGCAAAAAGGTGTAAGTTAAGAAAGCAGTCGATTTTTAATTTTTATTATAAAATATACAGCAACCTGTAGCAATATTATCGACGTTAACAGATCGACATAAATCCAGCTGAAAAATTTGCAAGCTGCAAAGAACAGTGCAAGAAGTGCCATTATGTTATTTGCTGCAAGTTTACGCTGTGTGCGAAAAGAACTAAATTGGATAACAGTTACCGACTTTTCTAATATATTGGAATCGTGTCGGTAATGCAGTACATATTCCTAATTTATAATATTTTCCAGCATACTTTCGGTTAGTATGCAATTGAACCGAAAAATTTGTTCAATGCAGCCAAGCTTACAACCATGATTGGAGAGTTAAATTGTAAAAATTTTGCTGTCTTTTATATGTCGGTACATTAAATTGGCGTGGAAATTTGACTTTCAACAATATAGTTCAAATAACACATTAAACATGAAAAAATTAACTTTTACAGCATTCTTATTCACAGTCATCTTTTCGATGATACAGTGATATATATAGAACATTTAAAGTACCAATGATACAGAACTGAGTGACAACGGTGAAGCAATAGTGAGAAAAATGACAAATCATAACAAAACAAATTTAACAGGAGGGGGTGGGGAGGCAAAAAGTAAGATTTTATATACACATGTGAACCCTATATCTAGGTACACATGTAGAGCTATTGGGGTAATTTTTTCACATAAATTATTTTTGAGACTTGACTTTTTTGTAAAAAATATAAAAACAACATTTTGGAAAAAATAAATTTCGCGAAAAAAATCAAAGGGGGTACTTTGTTGTTTTGATGACAAAAACAGTAAAATAATTTTTGCGCTTAGCTGGAAGAATTTTTGCAAATAAATGCTATGTCATATGAAAGGTAGTCAGATGTGCTGTTTTTAATTGATTTCATTTTTACAACAACAACAATTTTTGAGTAATTTTTTGAGTAAATGTCAATATTTTGGACCTTTTTTGGCATACTCATAAATTATATATCCTATGACTTAACGGTACAGTTCAACCTATTTTTGTGAAGTGATTTTATTGAACTTTTGAACAAAAAAAAATTTGAATGAAATATATTAATGGACAGCGGAGATATTTGCATCGAAAGACCAATCTTTGATTTTCATGTCGTTTTTTTCTCATTCTTAGGTAACGATATTTTATGAAAAAGTCGTTGTACTGAAAATTTCTCCAATTTTGAAGATATGTGAGTGTTTTTGATGTCAAAATAACAAAAAATTTTTAAAATTAAATATTCAAAACTCTCCGATGGTAAAAAGTTTTATAATAACAAAATTACCGTTAGTTGAAAAATTTCAGAGGGGGCGTGGCAAAAACTAAGTATGTAACATTTTAAGTTGGGATAAATTTAATATGTGTACCTAGTTTGAGCAAAATCCGTTGAGCCGTTTAGATTTGTATAAAGGCCAAACAAACAAACAAACAGAAAATGAGTTTTATTACTATAGATTGTCACCTCAAAAATAAAAACCCCAACAAAATTTTTAACTTTTTGTAGGAAAAGCCAAAAACGTTTTAAAATCGGACATATTTTAGATTTAAAAACCGTTTTTTGGACAAATGCCTAAAAATGACTACTTAATAAACGAAATTATGAAGAAATTATCATTTTACAATCTACTATATGTGCTATTTTAAAACGTTTTTGGCTTCTCCTATAAAAAATTATACAATATACAAAATTAACATTCAGGCATATCTTCGAGATCAATCCTTAAATTGTTGCTTGTATTATTATCATAGAAGTTCGCATTTCTAAATTTTTTTATTAAGCTATCTGGTATTTAATAGGTATTACAAAACTTTTTTTAAACATGTAGCCATGTTTTTACATTCAACAAATTATTTAAGAGTTTTTCTTGCATTCCGTTTCGAATTTTCGTTTTTAATAAGCTTCATATAACTAAAAATTTTCTCAACCACAGCATTGCTAAATGGTAAACTATGCGAGGAAAGCACAAATTTTGATGAATCTTCTTCAGATTCCCAACTTTGATCAATCACTTTTTTCTGCTTTATTGCTTTGAATCCACTTTTAAAAATAGTTAAAAGAAACAAATATTGTTTGCAATAATAGGGATATTCACGATGTGGTGCATTTGTGATAAATGTTTGCAAAATTTACAATACTTACAACTTTGTGAACGAACCTTCAGTAAAGTATATATTGCATTTTTAAAATCTGCTGATTTTGGTATGAACTTCTGTTTGGAAATATTAATTTAAAATCATCATTTAACTAAAGGAAATCATACAAAAATTGAAATGAAAAAATTAATTATATAAATTTTTATTAAATAATCTCACAGCGTAGCCTGTAGCTTGCTCCATGCTGAGTAGAAATGCTTTTACAATCAGCTGATCTAATACACAACGAAATTTACACAAAATACAATAGTGTTCTATCGTTGTATTTTTTCCACAGGGTTGTATTTTGAAAACTGTGCACTTTGTTTTTGTTATATTACAAAATTTACTACAAATATCAAATTTATCAAAAATACACAATAAAAGGGAAAATACAACACATCGTGAATACCCCTAATGTTTTCTTAAATAAATTACTTACTGCTGTAATATAATTCATAAAAAATCCAACCAAACAAACATATAAGCAAATTTACTTCACTTTTTAAGCTGCGTCAAGTTATCAAATGAATTGCAATAAAATTGACAACGAAGAAGTTAACCACAAAACGAGTTTCTTATATTGCGTTTCACAAGGTGGTTCAGAGATGAAAAAATATAAAATGTCGATAGCCAAAAATAACCACTTAGTAACCAAATAGACATTTTTTATTGCAATTTTTGTTAATTTTAAAAAATATAGGAATACGCAAAATATTCCACTTTTTATGCTGCATATTTTTATAAAAAAAAATATGCTTCCCGAAGGTAAAATATGCCAAAGTGGAATATAATATTACACTCTGGTCTCACTGCTGGTGATCTTATGGCGTTCTTAATCGAAGAATGGAATAAATGCGTTCACTTTTTCGGCGAGAGCAGGGTTGTTGCTCTTGATATATCTAGAGCGTTCGACCGAGTGTGGCATAAAGCGCTCGTGTCAAAACTTGTTGCATATGGTTTTGGTGGTAACTTTGCTCGATGGATCACGTGTTTCCTCAAGGACAGAACGATTCGTGTCGTAGTTGACGGTATTTCGTCCGAGGAGCACGCCATTAACGCACGAGTACCACAGGATTCAGTTCTATCGCCAACCTTTTTTCTGGTTTTTTCAACGACCTTCTGTCGTTGACGCATAACTCAATACATTCGTTTGCGGACGACAGCAGCATTTGTCATTCATATGCATATTCAAAAAACGCCCAAGCTCTATGGAGATTGAGAGAAAAAGGCAAAATATGAATGACACACTCCTTAATGATCTACAAAAAAATCTCCTAGTGGGGTCTTGCTAATAGAGTAGAGTTGCAAGCAAGCAAGACCCAGCGTTGTCTATTAACCCACAAGTGAGTGAATTGCCCTTTAGCTCCTCTCATTATGAATGGTATGGATCTTGTGGAATCAGCCGCTCTTGACGTTCTGGGCATATCGATCCAATGTGATCTTCGTTGGAATGATCATATTTTCGATGTGTCGAAAGAAGCGGGCAAGTGCCTAGGTTTTCTAAAACGGTGAAAAAAATATTTCACTTCAGCTGATCTTCGCATGATCTACATCTCATATATTAGGCCGAAAATGGAGTACAATTCGCACATTTGGGCAGGGGCTTCAAGATCTTATTTGGAGCTTCTGGATCGGAGTCAACGTCTTGCGATATATTTGATAGGGGATGAAAGTATTTCAATCACACGGCAGTTTTGAGCTGTGCAAATTTAAAACAAATCTTCACTGAAACTACTCCATCTTTCCACCCTCCAACTATCCACCCCCCAACTAACTATCACCCATCTTCCGGATCAACGCAATGCTTGTACATTTGTAGGGGCATCCCCTGAGCATTGGTTTAGTCTAAAAAAAAAATTAAAGATTAATTTTAAAATTTTAATATTATAATAAGTACATTTGAAGAATATTTAAAAAAACTTTTGGTACAAAAATATAAAGAAATAAAGGATTTATTGCAGTTCTTCGCTAATGCCTCTAAAAGTTTTTTGTGGTGACCGCGATTCTTCAGCACTGGATTATCTTAAATCAAAAACACAAATTGTTTTGATTAGCTAATTAGTTTCTCTATCAATTGACGCCGAGGCTTTTTATTTTATCAATTTTCTCATCATATTAAAGTTGAAATGTAAATTTTTTGACAATAAAATTGACCTATTAGTTATTGTAAGATTGATACTAATTGCAAAATTTTAAAAAACTCGCAGCCACTTGACAGTTATTTGTATATAGAATATGTGCACAAATTTTTGGAACGATCGGTTTAGTAGTTTTTCGGACTGATAGTCACTTCACCGACCCTAAAAATTACATATTTGGGAAATCGATTTAAAGTTTTTTATACTCGATCATCCCAGTATGAGGGCCGGTCGCTTGAAATGCTCTTAGTTTTGCTCTGATTTACTTGAAATTTTGACACAATACTATCGACATGTTTTACATTCAGAAAAAAATTAAAAAAAAACCTTACCGCCTCTTAAAGCAATGTTATGGCATGTTTAACTGTGATACAGATAAACTTTTGCTTAGATTGAAACGGGTTGAAACGAGGCAAAAATTTAAAAATACTTTGAATTGGTTCAAGTGCATCAAAGTTAGCAAAAGATATTTATTTATTTGCACACAAACTAGTGAATTTTTGGCATATAAAGGGTGGTTAAATTTTAAGGGCCGATGTTGATTTTGAATAAAACACAAATTGCTTAGGAAATTATTGTCCTTTCTTTTTATTGTGATAAAATTGGTATGGTTCAATTATGTATGGAACAAAATATCGGGGCCAAATGGCTCGGCGGCACACCTCCATCCGATGGTCCAAATTTTCGATGACGCTGAGGCATAATTGAGGTTATATGCCGTTAATGTGCCGAATTATCTTATCCTTTAGCTCTTGAATTATTGTTGGCTTATTGATGTACACTTTTTCTTTCAAATAACCCCAAAGAAAGAAGTCCAACGGTGTCAAATCACATGATCTTGGCGGCCAATTGACATCGCCACCACGTGAGATAACACGGCCATTGAATTTGTCGCGTAAAAGAGCCATTGTTTCGTTAGCTGTGTGGCAAGTGGCACCGTCTTGTTGAAACCACATATCGTCCACATCCATATCTTCCAATATGGGCCATAAAAAGTTCGTTATCATTTCACAATAGCGAACACCATTCACAGTAACTGCCTGATCGGCCTCATTTTAGAAAAAATTCGGCCCGATGATGCGATGCCGCCAGCCCATAAACCGCACCAAACAGTCACTCTTTGTGGGTGCGTTGGTTTTTCGACAATCACTCTTGGATTATTATTCGCACAAAATACGGCAATTCTGCTTATTGACGAAGCCACTGAGGTGAAAATGTGCCTCATCACTGAAGATGATTTTGTTCGAAAATTGTTCATCCACTGTTGCCATTTCTTGCCACCATTCTGACCACTGACGACGCTTGAAATGGTCAAGAGGTTTTAGTTCTTGAGTCAATTGCACCTTGTAAGCGTGTAAGTGCAAGTCTTGATGCATAATGTTTATCAACGACGAGCGTGAGAGGTGCAATTGTTGGGCACGACGACGAGTTGAGGTGGACGGCTCTTCAGCCTCACTATCGCGAACAGCAGCAATATTTTCTGCAGTACGAGCTGTACGAGCATGCACTGGTGTTTTCACATTAAAGCCCTGCGTCGGTGCATCTATTTGAACTTACACACTTACTTACTTACTTACTTCGTTGGCGCTACAACCGTATGTCGGTCTTGGCCTCATCTAAGAATTTGCGCCAGCCATTTCTGTCTTTCGCTTGCTGGCGCCAGTTGGAAATTCCAAGCTTCATCAGGTTGTCCTCTACTTGGTCTTTCCAACGAAGATGCGGTCGTCCTCTTCTGCGTTGACCGCCGCTGGGTACCGAATCGAATGTTTTCTTCACTGGAGCATCGTCTTTCATGCGCTGAACATGACCAAGCCAGCGAAGCAGCTCGATTTTAATGCGCTTGACTATGTCGATGTCAGCGTACAGCTCATACAGTTCATCATTCCACCGTATTCGGTACTCGCCATTGACGCAGATTGGTCCGTAGATCTTGCAAAGAATCTTTCTCTCGAATGCTCCTAAAGTCTTTTCATCTAAACTGCTCAGCGTCCAGGTTTGTGATGCGTAAAGTAGGACGGGCATGATGAGCGATTTATAGAGCGTGATTTTCGTTCGTCGAGAGAGGGCTCTGCTTCTCAATTGCCTACTGAGCCCAAAGTAACACCTGTTGGCAAGAGTTATTCTTCGCTTGATCTCAATGCTGATGTCGTTGGTTGAGTTAATGCTGGATCCCAGATAAACGAAGTTCTTCACAACCTCGAATGAGGTATTGTCAACGGTAACGTGGGTTCCAAGATGCTGGGACTGTTTGTTTGTTGACACCAAGTATTTCGTCTTATCTGCATTCACTGACAGACCCATTCGACTTGACTCTCTTTCTAATCTGGAAAATGCTGCACTGACTTCGCGCGTATTATGGCCAATGATATCGATGTCATCAGCATACGCAAGCAGCATAACACTCTTGTAGAATATTGTGCCACTACGTCTCAGATCAGCAGCTCGGATGATCTTTTCCATCATTAGGTTGAAAAAGTCGCACGATAAGGAATCACCTTGTCTGAAACCTCGTTTGGTAATAAATAAAAGAAGGACCTCTGTCCTTCCCGATTTTAACTGCGCTGCTGGTGTTGCTCAGTGTCATCCTGCAAAGTCGTATTAGTTTTGCAGGAATACCAAATTCAGACATGGTGGAGTACAGGTGCTTCCTTATTGGGCTGTCGAAGGCGGCTTTGTAGTCGACAAAAAGATGGTGGGTATCGACTTGTTTTTCTTGAGTCTTCTCCAAGATTTGTCGTGCGTGAAAATCTGGTCGATGGTGGACTTTCCAGGTCTGAAGCCACACTGATAAGGTCCGATCAGTTTGTTTACAATGGGCTTCAATCTTTCACATAAAACGCTCGACAGGACCTTATATGCGATATTAAGAAGGCTTATCCCACGGTAATTGGCACAGATAGTTGGATCGCCTTTCTTGTGGATTGGGCAGAGCACACTGAGATTCCAATCGTTCGGAATGCATTCTTCCGACCATATTCTGCAAAGAAGCTCGTGAATGCATTTAAGTAGAGCTGCGCCTCCGTTCTTAAACAGCTCAGCAGGTAAGCGCCATCAGCTCCCGCGGCTTTGTTATTTTTAAGCCGAGCTATAGCTGTCAGAACTTCATCATAGTCGGGCAGCGGAACTTCAACGCTGTCATCCAAAATTGGGGTTTCCGGAATATCATCTCTATTGGCGGGATTGTTGTCAGCGTCGTCATTTAGAAGCTTAGAGAAGTGTTCCCTCCATAACGTCAGTGTACTCTGGACATCTGTCACTAGATTCACGTTTTCATCATTGCAGGAAGAGGCCCGGTTTTAAAACCATCGGCAAGGCGTCTTATTTTTTCAAAAAATTTTCGGGCCTCATTCCTGTCAGCAAACATCTCAATCTTCTCTTGCTCGCGCTTTTCTGCCTCTCTTTTTTTTTCGCCTGAAAATATGTCTCTCTTCCCTCCTCTTTTCTTTGTATCGCTCCTTAGCAGCGCGTGTTACAACCGACTGTCGTACCACTGGTTTCGGCGAGGGCGGTGGTAGCCAATCACCTCTTCAGCAACCGCACGCATGGAGTTGGAAATGTGTGTCCACTGCGCGCATATATCATCGATTGGAGGAGTGCTTTGAAGCAGGAGTGAGAGTCGAGTGGCGAAAGCATCGGCTGTCTGTTTCGATTGCAGCTTGTCGACGTCTAGCTTTCTCTGTGTAGGGTTGCGTGTATTCTTAGTTGCGTACAGACGTGTACGGATCTTGGCTGCAACAAGATAGTGATCCGAGTCAATGTTTGCACCACGGATCGTGCTTTCATCCAATACACTGGAAGAGTGCCTTCCGTCGATCAAAACGTGATCAATTCGATTTTTTGTTTTTTGATCAGGGGACATCCAGGTAGCTTTATGAATATTGAGATGCTTGAATCTAGTGCTACTTACGACCATGTTTCGTGCTGCGGTGAAGTCAATCAGCCTCATTCCGTTATCGGAGGTGTTGTCGTGGAGGCTGAACTTTCCGACTGTTGGACCAAAAATATTTTCCTTGCCCACCTTAGCGTTGAAGTCACCAAGCATGATTTTTTACGTCGTGGCGGGGGCAGCGCTCGTAAGCATTTTCAAGGCGCTCGTAGAAAATTTCCTTGATTTCATCGTCCTTGTCTTCTGTCGGAGCGTGCGAACATATTAGGCTTATATTGAAAAATCTAACCTTGATGCGGATTATGGCAAGTCTTTCGTTCACAGGTGTGAATCGCAGGACGTGGGGCCGTAGTCTCTTGCCAACTACAAATCCGCATCCAAACTCGTGCTTCTCCGCATGGCCGCTGTAGTAGATATCACAGGGTGCATGCCGAATGCAACCCTGTCCCTTTTATCGCATTTCTTGGATAGCAGTGATATCAGCTTTGTATCTTTCCAAGACATCAGTCAGTTGGATAGAGGCACCTTCCCAATTAAGGGTTCGGACATTCCAGGTGCATATCCGTAAATCATTATCAGTTTTTCGTTTGCGGTAGTCGTCATCAGATTTGGGGATCATTTTTCTTCTTTTCTTATTTGTTTTCATTGAAATTGGTTTTTACGGGTGGGCTTCAAACCCGACGCACAACCTATTTTAAGCCTAGGGAGGCCCGCCGCTCAGATTAGCCGCCGAACTAACGGTTGTTAGTTTTGACGTTGCCCAGGAAACACCACGTGGAGGTTTGAGTCGACTTGAGGCGATTTCACAAAGATTATGCTGGCCTCGCCAGGTTGAGACAGTCAGACATGTTACATTGTTCCATCGCCCCCAGTTTCCCAGTTTCCCCCAGAACTTACACACACTGTGATTTATTGCATTGCTCACAGTTGACTTTCATCTAATAACACTTGAGAGTTTGATTTGCTCAACAGCAAACGAAAACCTACAACGACAAGCAATACACACTTTCTTTCTCGGCAATCCAAGCATGGCGTGTTTTTGTTCGTCAACACCACAAGCAATGAAATTTACTGCATTATTCTGTATCACGAACAAGCACACTAATGATGAGAAAGACACGAGAAGCAATACTTTTTTATACAAAATTGTATTGCTTCTCGTTTCTTTCTCATCGTTAGTGGGCTTCTTCGTGATACAGAATAATGCAGTTAATCGTTAAGGGTGGGATGAGCAATAAAATAAATAAAATAAAAAAATAAAAAGCAATATATGGCAATAGATTATTTGGATCATTTTGATCATTTTGATAATTTTAATCAGCGGTCGTCAGCGCCTAACTAGACATTTTTTTACACCAACTTCAAGATTTTCAAGATTGACTAGGTAAAAATGGATCGCTGAATCCGAATTCGTTGTCAGAGTTTCAAAATTATAAAATTTTAAAATAATAGGGCTGCCACCTAATAATATGTATTTTTAAGAGTTCTAAACATAATTTATCAGTGTTAGGGGGTCGCTGATATCGAATCTGAAGTCAGAATTTTAAAATTCAAGATGGTGGATAGGGTTGCCATCATAATTTTTGTATTTTTACGAATTCATTTTTATTTTAAAAAGTTAAAGCAACCCTATTATTTCAAAATTTTATAATTTTGAAATTCTGACCACGGATTCGGATTCAGCGACCCTTTTTTGGTGTATCATTTTTTTTGCAAGCCCCGAATTCATAAAAATGCAACAAATGAAGGTGGCAACCCTATCCACCATCTTGAATTTTAAAATTCTGACTTCAGATTCGATATCAGCGACCCCCTAACACTGATAAATGATGTTTAAAACTCTTAAAAATACATATTATTAGGTGGTAACCCTATTATTTCAAAATTTTATAATTTTTTAATTCTGACCACGGATTCGGATTCAGCGACCCCTTTTTGGTGCATAATTTTTTTTTGCCAGCCCCGACTTTATAATAATACAAAAAATGAAGGTGGCAACCCTATCCACCATCTTGAATTTTAAAATTCTGACTTCAGATTCGATATCAGCGACCCCCTAACACTGATAAATGATGTTTAAAACTTTTAAAAATGCATAATATTAGGTGGCAACCCTATTATAAAAAAATTACATTATTTTTAAATTCTGACAATGGATTCGGATTCAGCGACCCATTTTTACCTGATGTTCGCACCAGCATCGCATATGTAAAAATAAAAAAATAGGTGGCAGCCCTATTACCCATCTTTATTTTTAAAATTCTGACTTCAGATTTGAATTCAGCAACCTCCTAGCACTGTTAAATAATGATGCGTGTCCCATTTTTACCTAGTTTTCGCGCCAGCACCGTATTTGTTGTCTGATATAAATCATCTATTGCCAGTCAACAAGCTTTCGTTGCATTGACTGCAGTGAGCTCTCTGACAACGATGTCTTAGATCAACAATATCTATGATCTGTTTTTTATTGCTCTATCGTGTTTTGTTCGTCTTCGCTGCAATCACACACATGATTTCTTTGCAGCAAGCAAGACAGTGCAGTGTAGTGTTGTAAATGAACAAATGTTTTGAAGCCGGTTTTAAGTGCACCTACGCAGGGCTCTATTCCACATTTCCTACAGAACCGGTTTGCTCAAATTTTTACACGGATTTTTCGACTGTACGCATATTTGGACGATTAAATTGACCGAGAAAATCACAAAGTGCACGATATGCATTTTGATTTGAACGTCCATTTTCCTAATAAGATTGAATAACTTTTTCGCGTTGCTCGATTGTGTACCTTTCCATGGTTCAAATTGAATTAGTCTGAAATTGAGAAATGTCAAATGAAATTCAGAAAAAACTTGACGAAGTGTGGTTCACATTCAACATTGGCCCTTAAAATTTAACCACCCTATATAAGAAACAACACTCGTGTAATTTCCTGTGACAAGAAAAAAACCAGCAGAAAAAAAGGGCTTTTTCATCAAGATAATGCACCAGCTCAATCATTACGAAAAGTTGTACAGAAATGGCATGAATTGAGCTATGAATTGCTAAACATCTACCATATAATCCACATTTAAAGTTTCAAACTGTTCCCGAAAATGACTCGAGGTATAAAAGTTTGTTGCGATAGAGAAGACATGCTTCTCACAAGCTTTTCTTAAACTAAAAATTTATAAAACTTTCAAGAAAAATTTGTTTTCTTATCTGCCCTTAATACTTTTTGGCCTGCCCTTAACTTTGAAGAGAGTTTATATAATAAGGAAGTCCACAAAAACATAATTTATCAATAGCCGATGTTAGAATTTGTAATAAGATTACAAATACGAATAAAAAATGATCCAACATTTTTATTTAAAATTTAACATTAATTTATTGTTAAAATTTTATGATAAGCGCACCCTGTAATAAATGACGCACCCTATGGCAATCATAAAAAACAAACGTCAGTTGTTGTCCAAAGTACACTTTTTTAATTTGCGTTGCAAAGAACAATTTATCATCATTTGTACTCAATGACAAATAAACTCTATACTTCACAATTGGTTTTTAATACATTTTATTTAAGATATTCGGTCCTTTTTTTTAAAAAAAAGCGCAGTATAATAAAAAATTTTAAACAAGAAAATCAGCGTGCTATTGTTTTTCTTTTTGTGTATTTATGTCATCTTTTTTCTAGGATTAAACTAAAATTATTGCATGAATTTAATTGTGAGCTTTAGATCAAGTAAGCTTTTTAAGAAGGCAACAACAACAACTTAGCTAACATTTTTCAAAACAAAATTTTAATTATATTTTGCCTAAAGCCTAAACCACTTAAAAATGCCAACAGCTTAATCGGTTCTAGCTTGTTTGCAGATAATAATTGCAACATTTTATTTTGGTTTTTGTTTTTTTTTTTCTGTCAGCAACTTTCGACACAAACCCTTCAACGAAACTTCATAAAACTGCACAAAACGTGTTACTCTAATGAATCCTTTTAAATTTAAATCACTCTTCATGACCGTTGCCGCTGGGCACTCGACGATGCTTCATCATTTCCACTTGAGTTTTCCGCCGCTGCTACTGCTGCTGCCGCCAGAAATGCAAAATGATTTATTTTTGCCTAACAACAATTACAACAACAACAACCACCAGCACTACCACCAGCACCACTACTATTCGCTGCACTTTGCTACTACAACTACTAAGCTCGACACTCGTGAACAGCACTCGCCAAACAAATTGCGTTCAACTCGACTAAACAGCGGCGGCTGTGGCGTTGCATTCAACGGATGCCACATTCACGAATGCCAGATAAACTTACACGTGTGTCGTCGTCCTTTCGTCCGCCCATAGATGCAACCAAGCATCCGTACGTATATCGGTCTGTCTGCCTCCCTGCCTCTCCTGGTCTGTCTGTCCATTACTCTATCTGTCTATCCGCTTCGGTCGTTGGGGCTAAAAAACAAAACTTGATTTAGAAAAGCAATGGAAAAAAATTCCTGTTTTTAAAATAGTAGCGAACAAAAACCCTAAAATGTAAAAAATTTATCGAAAAAATTGCGTTAAAATCGCAGCAGCGACAGCAACAACAACAACGTATCGTACATGTGTGTGTAGTGTGTATGTGTGTGTGCTTGAGTTGCACACAAATAATGGTAAAAAAACACGTAAAAAATGCATTTCCAGTTATGTATCTACTACATTCTACGTAGATACATTTACTAATGTGCTTCATGCAACGCTACGTACACGCAAATACATTTGATTTTTTTTTGTTTTCGTTACATTTACTTTTTTTTCTTCCTCTCCATCGAACTCAAGTCTAGGGCATGCAACGATCGTAAAGGGAACCATGGCCACTCATGATAAAGTTAGTTTTTTTTACTTGTGGATCCATCTACACTTTATACAGCTGCTTGCAAAAAAAAAAAAGGAATTAAATAAAAAAAGACGTATGTGAGAAAAAAACCAACATTTCGGAAACAAGTATCTAACAGATACTCTTGTTAGAAATTTACGTTTTTGATGTTGTGGTTATTGTAACGCTAGTATCTATTGTTGTTTTTATTGCCATAGTTATTGTATTTGTTGCATTTGTATTTGTGGCTATAGGACATTTTTGGCAGCATTTCTCTGTCATCGTTGTCACAACATTTTCAATTGTGTTATTAATCTTACTAACGCCTCTACTGTTTAGTTTTTATCTATCGTCGCTCCTTTATTTTATATATCTTATTAAAGTTTTTTTAAATCTATTTAATTTCATGTTTTTGTTATATCTCTATCATCTTCTTAAAACTATTTACTACCACCTTAAATAACGTGACGGCCTTAAATAAAAATTATCGAAAACCATCTGGGAAGTATAGATACCGATTTGCCATTGAGTACAAATTTGCCATTGAGGAAAGTTGTGACTTTTTTTAAATTCTCTTATAAAAGTTATTGAATATATAAATGTATTGTATCATTTCGTCAATATAAGGTTTTGATAGAAATAATTTTTAATGACCAATTCTGCTCTATTGTTAATAAAATTATTACTTCAGTTACTTATTGTATTTTTCTCTACTTTCAGGTATGTTGATTTGATAAACATCATAAGAGATTTGTAAAAGTGAGTAGAAACTATAACCTTTCCACACCTTAAAATTAAGTTTTCAGTTGAAAGAAGCAATAAATTCAATTATTCAATTGTATTTTTTTGTCAGGTTTGGCCAAAAAACGACTTAATAAAAATACGGAAACAAAGTGTGTGCATTAACCTTTTATAAGGTAGAGGAAATATTTTTCTCACCAACATAACCCAGCAAAAAAGTGCTTCTAAAAGAAGCCAAATTGGAAGAGAAAGTCTTGAATTCCATCCCTTCCACTTTCATACCAAGAAGGCATTCCTTTAACATATGAATATCATTGGGAGGAATGCTTTCATTAATATTATCTAGAAGTGCTTCCAGAACTTGCTCAATAGAAGATTTCTTTGACCCCTTCAATGAAAGGGTACTAGTAGGTGTTTTCCAGAAGAACTTTAATAAGGCATTCCATGGAATAGAATGGCTTTTGTGGTTTGGGGGTTAAAAAAAATCACTTTTTCCGACATTCTCGCGATTTTGGTGTTGGAAATGAGAAGTGTTTGGGTTTTGTTGGGGGTCTGAAAAAATTCCACGTAAAATATCCTTTTTCTCGATTTTCAAAGCATTTTGGTGTTGGAAGTAGTAAGTTGTTGGGTTTCGTTGGGGGTTTAAAAAATCCCACGGAAAATATCTAAAATATATATTATAATTATATGTAATTTTTGTAATCGAATTGAATTTAAATTCCATTTGAATGCCTTTCAGAATGCCTCTTGAAAGAACTTCTTTATAAGGCTAAGAAGAAGCGCAGTTTGATCTTTAGAATGTCTTCTGGAAGCAGTGTACCTAAGAATTCATATCACATTTGCATTAAAAATTTTGCTGGGAAGTGGTACATTTCAAGTACATAATAAAAGTAACAAATTCGCACAGCGTATTTCACCGAAAATTTTGGTGGTAAAATATTGGCTCTGCCTTATAAAAATGAAAGATCTAAAAAAATATATAATCACCCAAAGCTTAAGTACATACTATTTATACATAACGGTTATCGACAGCGAAAATAAGTAGTATTCCGATAGTGGCTGTATATATCGCTTCGATTATTCATAACGATTATTCACAACGATTATTCATAACGATTATTCATAACTATAATTCATAAGATTATTCATAACGGGAGTATTCCACGAGAAATGGGAAATGAGTTATTTTCTTGAATTAATATTAAGCTTAAGGATATACTATTTATGCATAACGGTTATCGACAGCAAAAATAAGCAGTATTCTGATAGTGGCTGTATATATCGCTTCGATTATTCATAACTATTATTCATAACGATTATTCATAACGATTATTCATAAATATTATTCATACGATTATTCATAACAACAATTCATAACGATTATTCATAACAGGTGTATTCCAAGGGAAATGGTAAAAAGAAATATTTTCTAAATTGATATGATTAAAACTAATTTATTCTTAACGCAATGCATAATAGTTACATTTACATGTTCTGTAAAAATTATTCAGAAAAAACCAGACTAAGTATTTTTTTTAACTATGACAAGTTGTTGTCCTAACAATCCCACGATGTCCCACTAGTCACAATTTATACGGGAGATGCTCGAAATCTCCAAAATAAAAATTCTCAAACACAAAATCCCCAATTTTTTCCAGCATCCAAACACAAAATCCCCAAACATAAAATCCCCAAACACAAAATTTTCAAACACTAAATCACCAAAAATCCCCAAATATCCCCAACTTTGAAAAAATCGCCAACTTGCGGTTGTGAGTGCAACACAGAATGCTACAGCCATTGTATTCAGTAGGCACCGCTTAAAAGCTCTGTGAAACAGTTTTTTAGTTAGACCTTTTCGTTCTGAAGGAAGCTAATAATAGGCGAGTTCAAAAGGAATAGTCTTATAAATATGGCAATATCGCAGCGATTTTAGGGGTTGGGCTTGAAATTCCCAAAAAAAAAATTCCCAAATTCAAAATCTCCAAATTCAAAATCCCCAAATTAAAAATCCCCTAAATCAAAATCCCCAAATTCAAAAGCCCCTAGATCAAAATACCATGCTCAAAATCCCCAAATAATCCTTAAATTTGGGAATTTTTATTTTTATTTTTACTTTATATTCTAAGTATTTGTTTCAGCCTTGTAGTTGTCAATGAATCATGCTTAGAAATCTATAAATATATTTCGTACAAGGGAAATACTAATTATTTTCAAAACAAAAAGTAGTTTGGCTCAGGCCCAAATATTTCATTAAACTTTGGGGCTTTTGTGTTTGGGGATTTTGTGTCTAGGGAGTTTTTGTTCGGGGATTTTGTGTCTAGGGAGTCTTTGTTTGGGTATTTTGTGTTTGGGGAATAATGCTTTTGGGGCATTTTTTTAAGATGGGGGATTGAATTTCTGAGGATTTTAAGCCTCTCCCCGATTTTTAACCTAACCCAACCTGGTTAAACTAAATTTGCATATTTTGTGTTTTTGGAGATTTCGTGTTTGGGGATTTTGGTTTGGGGATATGGAGCCCAATCCAATTTCTACTTTCCATATTTTCTTGTAGAAACTGAACTTGGTGCTAATTTTTAGTTTCTGTTAAAGTCTATTTAATCATTTCGTAGCATAGTAAAAGACATCTGGCTATGTATAGTATTTGGGCTAAAATCTCGATTGACAGTGCAACAGGCGGAGGTGAGGTATTTTTGACTGTCCCACTAGTCACACTCCTTCAACCAATGAAATATCACCAAAATATTTATGAGTTATTTTATTTGATAAAAATTTTA
Source organism: Dichetophora obliterata (assembly GCA_963920525.1). Classification (NCBI taxonomy): domain Eukaryota; kingdom Metazoa; phylum Arthropoda; class Insecta; order Diptera; family Sciomyzidae; genus Dichetophora; species Dichetophora obliterata. Next base: position 23,279,416 of record OY986435.1, on the reverse strand, counting down.
TAAGTCGGTTCATAATCTATTGTAAACTATCTATTTGCTCATTATATTACATCAAAATACAAAGTTGCATGTCTAAACATTAAGGATTCTGGAGTAAACTGTCCCACCAGTCACTATGGAAAGCCCTAACAGCTGTTTTAGCCAATATTTGTTTTATAGTTATTTGAAACGTTTGGGTATGACATTTACTAATAACAGTTATTCACAGTGGTTATTCATAACGGTTTGCATAACAGATATTTTTAATAGTTGTTTGAAACGGTTTTTCTTAAACATTTACTATTTATAACTGTGTTTATAGCAGTTATTCTCAATAGTGAATTATATCGGTGATCCGTGGTTGTTATAAAAAACAGTTTACATCGGCTATTTATAACGATTATTTGTATTAGCTTTTCATTACGATTATTCCTGATTGTTGTAACCGTTATTTATGTTAGTTATTCTTAAAAGTTATTTAAAAGATCCTTGATTTTTCATTAGCGTTATTATTCCTATCAGTTTTCTTTTATTTTCGTTTTTTATAAACGATTTTATTTTTATTTATAACGGCTTTTGATAGCTATGGTTAACAGCTATGAAAAGTCATCACTCACATCAATTCTCAACATTTTTTCTCAAAACAGTTTTTCATGTGTTTTTTTCATGTGTTTTACAAATTTCTCCGTTTTGACAAGTAGTTGTGAATCCTTCAAGAATCTCAAAACCATTTACCTACACTTCTTCACAACACTTTATAAAATCTTGATCCTAGAAAATCCTTTAACGTTGTACTTTGCCACTTATAAACATAATAATCGCTCTGTTCTACGCACACTCAAAAAGCCAAACACATTTTCACACACAAACATTTTCAACACAACCACTACACTTGCATGTTTTCACACTTGAGTACTTATATTAGCATTCCTCTTCCTCTTCTGTCGACTCTTCAGCTAGAAGCAACAGCTAGCTTAAATTATCAACATTAAGTAGAAGCAGTAGTTTGAGTAAAATGAGGATAAAATAAAATAAAACAATAGTTTAAAAAAATTAAATAGAGCTATGCTACGATATGACAGGAAGTCAGCTTGAACATTCCAAAATAAATTTCTTGTTGAAATCTTTCCCAACATAACTTTTTCTTTGGCTATTGTTTAAGAAAAAACTCCAGCTGCATTAACGACGCATGTACAAAACTAACAAAAAGAATTCGTGAGTTCGTAAGTAAGGAATTTATTCGAGAGGGTAGTGCCTTTCGAAATAGCATGTCTAGTCTGCTGTGTGATTGGCTCTATACAGAGTTGTTACTGTTGCCTTTTTCATAATTTACTTTGACCTATAGCTCAAAATGAAATCTTGTAAAATTATCAAAGGTCACAATTAATTGAAGGGCTTATTGCAAGAACATGATAAGCCACATAAAAAATATTTTTAAATAATCTACTGTAAAGTTTTGAAATTTTTTTTGTGAGTAGAAATGGAATAGAACACGGAAACTTTTACAAATAGGTTCGAAATTTTATAAGGAATAGCAAAAATCTCTTCAGTGGTTGTTGGCAATGCATTGAGTAATGTGTCGAGCGTAAAAAAATCGATTTTGTAGATCATGTGGCTTATCACGTTATTGTAATAAGCCCTTAAATTATAAAATTAAAAGTGGAATACACATACCTTACTTTCTTACTTATCTTAAATAAACATTATCCAAAACCATCTGAGAAGTATATAAGTCGATTTGTCGTTGAGTACAAATTGCTATTAATTGATCTTCTCAGCGCAGCATCACAGAAAAGTTAAATTTTTTTAATTTCTATTACTAATTTGCATTAGAGCTAAGCTGTTTTCTAAATGTTATAGATAACTTGTAAACCCGTGTGGCGTTAAAAAGCCAAAATCAAACATACCTAGATTTTATTTTAAGCTATTGAATAGATTTTCAACTGGTCAAAATTGAAATGAAATTAATTTTGGCCTTTTTGCAATATGCGCGGTATTTCTTAATAAATTTTTGTGGATATTATTAAAAATTAAAAAATTTTGCGACCAACGTTTAGAAATCTTTTTTCAATTGTAAGAAATCATTCCAGTATCACTTTGATATTGAATATATCAATTCATAGTTTTAGCTGTGAAATTATAAGAGATTATTCGTCAGTATAACAGTTTCATGGCTATTAGCCGATAGGTGGCGCTGAATAACTCACACATTTTTAGGCCTCACATGTTAAAATTAAAAAGAGAAAAAGCAACATAACAATTATATGCAAACTTTAACTCGTCGCTATAACTTAAAAAACATAAATTTTTAAGAAATAAAAAGTCCCGTTTGCACATCTACAGGTCTAAACCTACCAAACCATACTAAATTTATTAAGATTGGACTTGTACTTAAAAAGCCTTACGCCGGACAAAATTTGCGTTTGCGTAATATATATGAGATTTGGACACATTTGATGCATTCATAAAAATATATTTAACAGTCAAAAAGATGCTAAAAAGTAAAAAGTGATTCATATCATTGACCTTGATTCATATCATTTGTCATCATTTTAGTTAACGGCGAGCACCTAAGTGTATGCAATATTTTTAAGAATTGAGTGCTTGAAGCTTAATTCGTGCATTCAGTTAATTTACTCTTCCCCAACTGCACACCATCCCAATTCTCCCATCAACGTATTTTTTTTTTTGACATTTTTATTCATGTTAAACTCTGCATTTTACTCCTCTGAACGTCCTCTCTTCACATCTCCTAAAAGTATGCTATGCATTTTCACCTTAATTGTAGTCGAGCTTCTTCCAGCTTCTACTTCTGCTTCTGCTACCACTACACTCGTATCTCAACTGCTAAAAATTGAAAACGCATAAACGTCAAAATCTTTCAATAAAACAATTTTCTCAATTGCCTCAATGACATTGTTCTCACAATCGAAAGAATGGAATTTTTTAGCTTGTGGCTTTCGAATTGCTCCTCGTTTACCTCATCTGACACTGCAGCAGGCAGCACTTTGTTGTCTGTCGCCACCACTAATATTTTTTGTTTGTTGTTTTCCCTTGTTTTTTTTTATGTAGCTACATTTACCGTAATAGTCTGTACTAGTATATGTATATATGTTTCTAGAGTAGAGTTGTTTTTTTTGTTTTATTTTATTTTGAATTGTTTGGTCCTCCTACAACAGCCACCACCTTCTTTCCTTTCGCTAACTTCTATTGTATTCCTGTGTAGCTGATGTGTAGGTGTGATCGTTATTGTTGTCGTTTTTATCGTCCTTGTGCGTTGCTGACGCTGTTTTCAGTGTTTTTCTTTTGGTTTTTTTCAAATGTCGTCGTCATTGATGCATAAATAAAAGCTTTTGTGGCGCACAAAAAAAAAATAAAAAAAAAATAAAAAAATATAGCAAGTGAAAAAGAACTGGCTTTTCTGAAACAAAAAACTTAATTTATAAAAGCAATACAAAGCAGAACACAAAACAACAACAACAACACAACACCATGTCTGCTTTGTTGCATTGCTGAGTGAGCTCTTGGACACAACGACATCTATTGATGACGGTTGGTATTATTGATTACATTTGCCTTACTTGCTGCATTATTATTCATTGAAGTGAATAAATTCTGAACAATCCTGTTTGTATCGATTTTTCATAGACTAGCTGCTATACTGCATTAGCCATTGTGAATAATATTGCGATTTTTTTTTGCATATACAATTTTGAGAAGAGATTTTTTTTTATTCTTAACAAGTAACTGTGGAAAATCTCATGTATGTTAAGTTCTAGGTACTTTGAACTTTACTACTGTAACTTTATATGGTCATTCAATTTTCAATTCTTCATTTTTTATCTGAACGAACTTTTGTAGTTTATTTTGGTGTAAACTGATCCAGATTTGTGTGAATTTTAAAAAACCGTATTTTTTATGTTCGAATCTTCATAACCTACTTGAGTAAATCCACTATGAGTAAATAGAAGTTAAACTTTTCAAGAATTTTGTGGTGAGAAACGGTTACTTCATCTAAAACAACCTCAAATTTGTTTTTCATTTTTTTTAAAAGATCAAAGAACCAAGGCATGTGCCTTATACAGACATCGTTTGGTCTTTGACCTGAATGAAAAGGGATAGATCATTAGAGGAAGAATTGATTGGAACCATACCTGAATTATCGATTTGGCGGAACAAACCTGAAAGACAATTTGAATTGCTTATAACCGAGGCTACTGTTATGCCTTAACCTCGGCAAGTATTTCCAGCCCTCTGTTGTTCCTGTCCACATTTTCCACAATTTAATTGTGGATTTTTTGTTTCAATAATTCTTAAATGTAGTAAAGAACACAGAAAGTGAAAAGATGCCATGCCCGAACCCGGATTCGAACCGGGGACCTCTGAGCTGATAGTCTAGCGCACTCCACTAGACTACAAAGGCTGACAAATGTATCTTTTGATAATGTGAATTCTGTTGTTGCTGCTGCTGCTTCAAGCAATTGTATTTAATTTGCACTTAAAGAAATTTGAAAATATAGAGTTTATACTTGCGATTGCCCCCGAAAATTGGGTGATTGGGATATAAGGTCAAGGGATCTGGTCATTAATTTTATGATTTTTTTTACTCAGGACTCCAGAATTTTTTGAAAATTCTTCTGGACGTACATATGCATGTAAGGCCTTACAACAGAACAATTAATTTGGGTTTCCTAACTCATGAAGCAAAAATCATAAGTGCTCTTTAATTTAGAGTAGGGCATCCAATTTCGGGACCTTTCGGCAATCGACAAACCTTAGAAAACGAATTTTTCGAAGACGTAATATGAAGTTTCAAAGTAGTTATACCTTGTTTTACAACACAAAACATTGTTGAAGATTATAAAAAACTAAAAAAACACAGTTTCGATTAAACGTTTGGATAGTATTTATTGCTTATTTTTGAATAAACAAAGATCAATTAAAAAAAAAATTAATAAAATTAGATCATTCAGAAGTTTCATAACATTATATAAAAAAAAAATATAATAGTTTAATAACACTTAAGGTAAATTTTAGGATTGGGAAAATCTGAGTATGCCACTTAATTCTGCCACCAAAAAATAAGTTTACGTGTCTCGGTATTTTCGTATGTCTTTTTGACGTCCCTTCGGTGTAATTTTAGTATTTCTAAGTAGGAATTTTGTGATATTTTGTACGGCTTGTTTAAGGAAGTTTTTTGTTGATTTTTTAAAGTCAAATTTAAGTTTTTTGAACTTAAAGTTTTTTTAAGTTAAGTTTAGTATTTTGTAATATTTTTTACAGTTAGTTCAAGAAAGGTTTATATTTTTAAATTTTTTACATTTTTTATATTTTTTATATTTTTTATATTTTTTATATTTTTTATATTTTTTATATTTTTTATATTTTTTATATGTTTTAAATTTTTTATACGTTTTATATTTGTTATATTTTTTATACGTTTTATATTTTTTATATTTTTTCTGTTTTTTATATTTTTTATATTTTATATATATATATATTTTATATATTTTATATTTTATATATTTTATATATTTTATATATTTTATATATTTTATATATTTTATATATTTTATATATTTTATATATTTTATATATTTTATATATTTGATATATTTTATGTATTTTATATATTTTATATATTTTATATATTTCATATATTTTATATATTTTATATATTTTATATATTTTATATATTTTATATATTTTATATATTTTATATATTTTATATATTTTATATATTTTATATATTTTATATATTTTATATATTTTATATATTTTATATATTTTATATATTTTATATATTTTATATATTTTATATATTTTATGTATTTTATCGTTATTATATTTTTCTATTTTTTATATTTTTATACATATTATATTTTTTTTTTTATATTTTTTACATTTTTTATATTTTTTTATTTTTTATATTTTTATATTTTTTACATTTTTTATATGATTATATTTTTTTATTTTTTTTTATTTTTTATATTTTTATATTTTTATATTTTTATATTTTTTATATTTTTTATATTTTTTATATTTTTTATATTTTTTATATTTTTTATATTCTTATATTTTATATATTTTTATATTTTTTATAGTTTTTACATTTTTTTATATTAAAGTTTTTTCCTAAAAAACTTTTTTTATATTTTTATATTTTTTATACTTTTTATTTTTTTTATTTTTTTTATTTTTTATACATTTTATATATTTTATATTTTTTATATTTTTTATATTTTTTTATATTTTTATATTTTTTATATTTTTATATTTTTTATATATTTTTACATTTTTTATATATTTTTGTATTTTTTATATTTTTTATGTTTTTTATATTTTTTATATTTTTTATATTTTTTATATTTTTTATATTTTTTATATTTTTTATATTTTTTATATTTTTTATATTTTTTATATTTTTTATATTTTTTATATTTTTTATATTTTTTATATTTTTTATATTTTTTAATTTTTTTATATTTTTTATATTTTTATATTTTTTATATTTTTATATTTTTTATATTTTTTATATTTTTTATATTTTTTATATTTTTTATATTTTTTATATTTTTTATATTTTTTATATTTTTTATATTTTTTATATTTTGTATATTTTGCATATTTTTATATTTTTTATATTTTTTATATTTTTTATCTTTTTTATATTTTTTATATTTTTTATATTTTTTTATATATTTTATATATTTAATATTTTGTATATTTTTTATATTTTCTATTTTTTATATTTTTCATATTTTTTATATTTTTTATATTTTTATATTTTTTATATTTTTATATTTTTTATATTTTGTATATTTTTATATTTTTTATATTTTGTATATTTTTTATATTTTGTATATTTTTATATTTTTTATATTTTGTATTTTTTTATATTTTTTATATATTTTATTTTTTTTATATTTTTTATATTTTTTATATTTTGTATATTTTGTATATTATTTTATATTTTTACTTTTTTTTATATTTTTTATATTTTTTTATATTTTGTACAGCTAGTTAAAAAATTGTTATTTTAGTATTCAATCAAATCAAATCAAATTTTGTTTAGTATTCAAAATCACATTTCAGTATTTCAAAGGAAGTATCATGTGTTTAAAACATACAGTACAAAAAACACAATGGGGTATTAACGATTCAGTCACTTGCCTGTGTAGTTGAGGACTTAAGGACTTGTGCAGTTAGGTTTTCGTGAACACACCACCATCACTATTTCAAAGCTGTCAACATTTTCCAATGCACATAAGTGCACAACTGCTCAAGTCCTCAAGTTTAAGGCAATAGTTAAAAAACACTTGTGCAGATTTTTGACGTACTTACATTTTGTTTTTGTAAAGTGCACAAGTCCTCAAGTCCCCAACTGCACAGGCAAGTGCACTGAATCGTGAATACCCCTATTGTGTTTTTTGTACTGCTTGTTTAAGAAAGGTTTATATTTTAACATTTTTTAAAATCACATTCAGGTTTTTCTCAGGTAGTATCATTAAATTTTTTGACATGTTCATAAAATTATTAAAAAAAAAAAATTGAATAGTTAATAACTTTAGTATGTCTAAGTAAGAATTTTGTGATATTTTGTACAGCTTGTCTATAGAAGTTTTGTTATTTTAATGTTTAAGGTCACATTTAGGTATTTTCACGTCATATATTGTACAGCTATTTAAAAAAGATTTTTATTTTTGTATTATTAAAATCACATTTCAGTATTTCTGAGGAAGTATCATGTGTTTAACACATTGGTCCTTACCAATAATCGATTTAATACCTACTCTAAATTTAGTGTGTGCTTTACTGACATTATTTCTATCGAATTTGTTGTCAAAAAGCTTACACTAAATTTAGAGTCGGCATTAAAATGACTACTCGTAAGGCCCATTGTGTTATGTACAGATTGTTTAAGAAAGGTTTTTTAACAATTTTTTTGAAATCACAAATTTCTTCTTCAAATTTTTTTTCTCATTGAATATTTTGTTAGAATGTTTTGAAATTTTTTGCAGTGGAGGCAATTCCGTGATCCCGATAACCCCGGTATTTCAGGCCTTGCAATCCCGGGACTAAGAGAAGTCCGGTATCCCGAGATCCCGGGGTCCTGGGATTGGATGCCCTAATTCAGAGTGATAGCGAACATATTTTTTCGGATATATTTTATGAGAACATATTTAATTGGAACATATTTCTGCGACTATGTCACTGCGACATATTTTATTGCGACATATTTTTTGTCCTATTTTACGACAACATATTTTGTTGCGACTTACTTCTCTTTAGCAAAATGAAAAAAGTATTTCGGATAATGTTTTTTTTAATAAAAGTTAATTTATTATTGTTAAATATTTGTCAAAAGTATTGGGTAAGCTTGACAATGAATTGAATTATTCCATTATCAGCTAAACAATTGAAAATAAATAATAAAGCCTAGAAATATGCACTACTTTAGCAGCAACCAACACTCACTCAGTATAAATAAATTGAATTACAACTAAAAACAGTGGAATTGATTTAAATATTTTGTGGCTTTAGCCGTAATGCAAAACGTTTTAACCTCAATCGGGATGGGGTACGATGTAGTGGTAAAGGGTTGAAGTCGTGACAGGTGGTGGCGGTAAATATTTTATTATGTGGGCGTGGTTGTGAGTTATGTAAACTAATTTGTGCAACATAATAATCTCAATAAATGACTGCCAGAAAAAGAGTCAAAATAGCAAAAATAAAGACATAAATAAACAGACACAAACTAACATACCAACATACTCACGCAGACATTCAGTCACACAAACACTAAACCAACATTTATAACCGAGTGACTTGCATTGTAGTGGCAAATCCTTGCAGCACATTGAGCACGATTGTCTGCAGGTCTTAATGAATGTCTGTTCTTAGCTGTAGTTCTGTATATACATATGTTTATGTGTGTGTGTGTGATTGTGAATGTATGCTATGCGAATCTAGAGTGTATTCAAGTGCAAGTGTATGCATTTATATGCATGTATGTTCAATTAATTATTTTAAATCTTTCTCGCATGACATTTATTTAAGTTTCCAAACGACTGCAAAGGACCAGCAAGGATTGTGGCAAATGATACACAGTTACACAGGGCAGTATTTGTGTTTGTTTTCAAGAATCTTGGTTAGTATTCTCCTTTACGTGCTTGTGTGGGTGTGTGTGCGTTGAAGTGTGTATTTCTTCAAACTTCTAAAGTTGCTGGACAGTAGAATGCAGTTGGTTGACTGTTATTGTTGTGCACTTTATTGTTCACTGCTTTAATTGTTTGTTTAAAATATTAAATAAATTGTCTTAAAAACTACCCAAAGGAAAATTTTTAAGTGCTACTGTGACATTTTTGTTTAATGTTGCAACATTTGTGACATAATAAAATTTGCAGTAAATAAAAGACTATGAGGTCTTCTCTTTTAACATAAATTTAGCATAGAGCATGATGGGTAACGTAGCAAAATATTGGGGGTTGGAATTAATTTTAAAGGTTTTTTTTCGGTTTTTGAGCATTTATTTAGAAACAACGGTACAATGTATATTATTCAAAGTATTGTCCATCGTTAGCTACAACATTTTCCCATCTTTCTGGCAGCATATGGATTCCGCGCCGGAAGAACGATTCGTCTTTTGAGGCAATCCACGAATCGACCCATTTTTTGGTATCCTCGTAAGAAGTGAAGCGCTGCTCAGCCAAGCCATTCGTCATCGATCTGAATAGGTGGTAGTCGGAAGGGGCTATGTCTGGGCTATAAGGCGGGTGGGGTAGCACATCCCAGCGCCTCCAACGTTTCCTTGACGGTTCTTGCAACATGTGGCCGTGCGTTGTCATGTTGAAAAACCACTTTGTCGTGTCTTTTGGCATATTCCGGCCGTTTAACCTTTAATGCTCGGCTCAATTGCATCAATTGTTGTTGGTAGCGTTCCCCAGTGATGGTTTCGTTAGGTTTTAGGAGCTCATAGTACACGACACCCTTCTGATCCCACCAAATACACAGCATAAGCTTGGCGCCATGAATATTCGGCTTGGCCCTCGATGTTGATGCATGGCCGGGTGGTCCCCACGATTTTTTTCGCTTAGGATTATCGTAATGGATCCACTTTTCATCGCCAGTGACAATACGATGCAAAAAACTCTTCCTTTTATGCCGTTGAAGCAGTTGTTCGCACATGCAAAATCGCCGTTCAACGTCTCTCGGCTTCAACTGGTACGGCACCCAATTTCCTTGCTTTTGAATCATTCCCATGGCCTTCAAGCGTTTGCCGACCGTTGATAAGTCGACTCCCAATGATTCTGACAATTCTTGAAGGGTTTGACACGGGTCTTCATCGAGCAAAGCCTCCAATTCCTCATCTTCAAACTTTTTCGGCTGGCCCGGACGCTCTTTGTCTTCCGTATCAAAATCACCACTTTTAAACCGACGGAACCAGTACTCACAAGTAGAAATCGATGGAGCATAGTCCCCGTAAGCCTCAGTAAGCGTGCGTTGTGCTTCAACCGCTTTTTTCTTCAAATGGAAGCACAAAAGTAAACCTTCCCGCAAATTGCGTTTTGTTGGAACGAAAGTCGACATGTTCACAGAGAAAAAAATATATGTTGTTAACACTTCAGTGGAATGACACATACTAAAAAATGAAGCTTAGACAATGTGCTTTGAAATGAATATAGTCACAGGTGTGCCCGATGCGATCTATTGATAGTTACGCCATCTCTTAGAAAACCTTTAAAACTAATTCCAACCCCCAATAGTTCAGCGCTGATACATCAACTCAAGCGTATAACTGTATCAGCGAAATGCGTTAACGCAATTGCGTCATGACGCAGTTGATGATGTCATGATACCGGTATGAACACAACATAAATCAATGCAGTGAAATTTTGAGTTGGACCTTTTATTATGAATAAACTTGGCATAGAGCGTGGGTAAAGTAGCAAAAGAGTTCTGCGCTGATACATCGACTGTAATGTATGGCTGTATCAGTGAAATGCGTTAACACAATTGCATGATGACGCTGTTCAAAATGTTAAGATACCTGTATGACCAGAGCTTTAATTAATGCAGTGAAATTTCGAGTTGAACCTTCGGCTATGAAGTACCTTTTCTTTTCATAAACTTGACATAGACCAAGGGTAAACGTAGCAAAAAAGTTCTGCGCTGATGCATCAACTGAAGCGAAATACGTTAACACAATTGCGTCATGACGCTGTTCAAATTGCTAAGATACCTGTACGACCAGAGCTTTAATTAATGCAGTGAATTTTCGAGTTGGACCTTCGACTATGAAAAAGTTCTGCGCTGATACATCAACTGTAGCGTATTGCTGTATCAGCGAAATTCGTTAACAAAATTGCGTCATGACGCTGTTCGAAATGCTAAGATTCCTGTATGCCCAGAGCTATAATTAATGCAGTGAAATTGTTCGTTGGATACATTTTTGGGATTGTGATGAGTTGGCTAGCAACTCATTTTTACATTGAATTATGTTGTAAAGCGCATTGAAGTAGCCTCACTTTGAAACAATTCTACAAATTAAATCAAAACCGTGTACCAATATGCGTCATCTGAAGAAGAGTATTCTAATAAAAGGGTATAGACAATTTATTTATACCAACATTTCAATATAAATTAAAAAATTTAATAATTTAATGTTTTTTAAAAAAATCAATATGAACTATATATGGACAAACGATTCTCAGAGGCCAGTATCCACTAAAAATATAAAAATTTTATTGCAAGCATCAAGCAAAACTGTTAAACTTTTCTAAAGATTGGTTAATACAAAAATCAAATATATACATATACGTTTCTGGACTACAAAACAATTTTAAAGTTGGATGGATTCAAGTTTGCTAGAAATTTTGAAATCCACTAATCCAATGCTAAGAAAAGAGCAAAGCAAAGAAAAAATAGCGAAAGAGAAACTATTTCTATTACTGCTCTATTGCGTTACTTTCAATTAAACTGCGCTATTGCATTACAATAAAACAAGTGTATCAACGCAATAACGCATTTAAGTGCTTCAACTCAATAACGCAACGCAGTGTTGGGATTGCCATGCCTTATTTAACAGTTTAAACTTTAAAGTAATTTTTTCATTTCATAACAATTTCTTATTTGTTTCTGAGCTTAGAACGCAGCTTGGCGTTTTTAATTAATTTTGTTTTAATTTTAACACCTTTTGAGAAGATGCTTCAAAAATATTTATTTACAACTTTTTTGTGTATTAAACTTGTTTACTCTTTTTAAAAAATGTAGCCGTTATAAAAGTTTTTAGAATTATCATGACGCTGTAACCTGCGTGTTCTAAAAACCATTTCTCAGTTTACCTACCTAATCCTTGCATTGAAAATTTATGTCGATTTTTTTATCTTTTTTTTTGTACCGTGCATAAAACCAATAAAATCTAAAATTAAAATCAGTAAAATTGCGCTCGCTAATTTATGCGGCATCACATCAACAGCTTCTGCTGTTGACTGAAGTAGCTGCTGCTGCTAAACCAGATCCTGTTTCTGGTTACTAGCCACGTATGCAAATCCTGCGCCATTCGGGCAATTATCGCGCTTAGACATCGCACGCCAACAGACAGCATCACGCTGAGCCCTGCAAAAGCCTGCCAGCTCAAGAGTTTAACTCTTCCTGTTTCACACCCTCTCGCAACGGTTCTTTCATTCTTTCCACGGAGTTTCTTTTCTATGGAGATCAAAAGGCAAACACAAGTTTTTGGCTTTGATATCAGAAACTACCCCCAACCTCTTACAGTACAAAGAGAAACAAATATATTTCTGCCTTAATAATTGGCTAACAGCAAAGGTGCAGCAGCGCCAGAGAATTTCAGCGCCAAATTCAAATTTTTATTGCCTAGGCAAGCAGCTAGATACTGCGTTGTTAGACATCACAAGATAGAAATTACCAGCTTTTGAGCAGAGCGCTGAAAGATTTTTGTGGTCTTAAGGCAAGCATATATCAACATTTATATTCTTGGCTTGCAAAGATTTGCAGATTAAATTGGCGCGAGTCGGCAACGAGCACAACCACGAGCATGTCGCAAAATTAATTGTGCGAATTTGGATGGAATTTCAGAAGAAAGCTGAAAATAATGTGAGTAAAAAGCAGAAATGGGGATGGGGATAGGAACGCATGGGGATTCCAATGACTTATATTTAGTGCCTATTCTGAAAAGACCGTAAAAAAGTTAGAGTGCTGTTAAATCAACAAAATGTTAGAAAATATTATTGGAAACACGTTCAAAAAATAGTGATAGCAATTCCAAAACGAGTTCACAATGTTTTAATATGTCACAGTAAAATATGTATCACTAACATATGTCGTCATAAAATATGTATTACTAACATAGCTATGTCGCCATAAAAAATAACGTGACAATAAAATATGTAAAAAAAATATGTCAATAATATATAGAGCAATAAATGTGTCGTAATAATAGATATCACAATCAGTTTATGGAAAAAAACCGTACCTTATGTGTAGCGCTATAAAAGTGCAAACTCCGCACACTGTATTTCCTTCTTAGCAGGCTAAAGAGATCGAAGAGAAAATGGTAGCGTTGTGTTAAACGAGCACAAAACATTATTTGCTTTGTTGTGGTTTTTGCATGTGATCGTAAACACAAACAGTAACAAATATACCCGCGTCAACGATTGTTATTGCTGCTACCGCGACTTCAAAATTGAAATTCTGCAGCGCAACAGCAAAAGAATTTTTTGTCGGAGGTGAGGGGAAAATTGGTAACTTTTTGTGTTTGTGTTTACGATCACAAAAAAAAAACCCCCAACAAAGCAAATAATGTTTTGTGCTCGCTTAACACAACACTACCATTCTGTTTCGGTATCTCTCTTCGGCCTGCTCTAGGGGTAATGTTTGTGTTTCAGTCGAAGAGCGATATACGAATAATGCGGAATAAAGGTTGCGCTCTTTATAAAAAAGGAAACGTTCGTTAATGTTTATCTCCATTCCCTGGTCCCAATAAAATTAACATGTCGCATTAAAGATTCGCTATAAAAAGTGGCAATAAAACTAAGCCAAATAACAAATGTTGCAATAAAATATGTCGCAGTACAATACATTACACTAACATATGTCGCCATTAGATACATATGTGGTGATAAAATATATTGCAATAATGTATGGTGTAATAAAATATGCCGCAATAAAATATTCACAGTAAAATTCGTCGTACTAACATTTGTCACTATAAGTCACCATTAAATATGTCGCAGTAAAATATGTTGCAATAAAACAAGTCGTAAATAAATATATCACAATAAAATACATATGTAGCATCAGAGATGTTAATAAGTCGCAAATAAAAATGTCGCCATAAAAAATGTCGCAATGAAATATGTCGCTGTACAAAACGTTGCATGCCGACATTACATATATCGTGATAAAATATATCGCAATAAAATATGGCGGAAATATGTCGCTGTGAAATTCGTCATACTGACATGTGTCGCTATAATATATATCTCCATACAATATGTCCCAATAAAATGTGTCGCTATTAAATATATTACAATAAATTTAACATGTTTCATCAAATATGTCGCCATAAAAAGAAGCTCTAAAAAAACAATAAAATATGTCGCCATAAAATATGTCGCCATAAAATATGTCACCATAAAATATATCGCCAAAAAATATTTCGCCATAAAATATGTCACAATATCATAAGTAGCTTTAAAATATGTAGCAATAGAATATGTCGCGAATAAATATGTCACACCAAAGACGTCGCCGTAAAAAGTCGCAATAAAACGCGGCGCAGTAAAATACGACGCACAACATAGTTCGCCGTAAAAGATGATGCTTTAAAATATGTCGCACAAAAATATAAATAAAAATAATATATATTGGTCATTTCATAAGCCCTAGAAAGGACTGCGACCGAGCTTCTAGTGACAAATTGTGTTGTGAGTGATATTAAATGCTTAAACACAAATGATCGAGAACTCAACCAACGAGTTTTATGCCACCTCTGAACGACTTATGTCCTTCAGAAGCTTTTTACTCTCTGCTGTTTGACAATGTCTGCAAAAAGGTGCCGACCGAACAGAAATATTAATTTAATTTCTGTCTGGGCTGGGAATTGAACCCATGCTACCGTGGTTCTTTAGCTTACGGGCTACGCACTCTACCCTACTGGCTAAGGCCGCATTAAAATATGTCGCACTCAAATATGTTTCAGTAACAAATGTCACTTCAATATATGTCACGGTAGAAAAGGTTGCACTAACATATGTCGCCATTAAATATATCGGCGTAATAAATGTGTCGCATCAAAGATGTCGCCATAAAAAGCAGTTAAATACAACTCACTAACAAGTCGCAATTAAATATGTCGCAACAAAAGATATCGCCATAAAATATGTCGCCATAAAATATGTCGCCATAAAATATGTCGCCATAAAATATGTCGCAGTAACATAGGTTGCACCTACATGCGTCGCCATTAAATATATCGTGATAAAATATTTCGCAATAAAATATGCCAAGAACATATGTCGCAATAACATATCGCAGTGCAATTCGTTACACAAGCACTTGTCGCCATAATATCTGTCACCATAACATATTTTGCATCAAAATAGGTTGCTATAAAAAACGTAGCAAAATATATCCCGCAAATAATAAATCAAAATAACATAAATATGTCGCATCAAAGATGTCGCCTTAAAAAGTCGCAATAAAACATGTCGCAGTAAAAGAAGGCACATTAACATAGTTCGACATTAAGTGTGACGCAATAAAATTTGTCCCAAATAAATATGTTGCCATAAAAAATGTCGCTATAAAATATGTCTCAAATAAATATGTTGCCATAACAAAGGTCGCAATAAAATATGTCGCAGTTGGCACGTTGCACTAAAATACGTCGCTATTAAATATATCGTGATAAAATATGTCGAAAAAATATCGCATCAAAATATGTCACAATAAAATATGTCACAACAAAATATCTTGCTAAAAATATTAAAAATGATATATCTTAGCCATATGGCTATGTAATTGTAAACACTTAAAAAGTGGTGATTTTAGTTTGAACCATTTTTTATTTCATGCCAAGATATTTTATAAGCCAAGAACATATGTCGCAATAATACATGTCGCAATAATATCTGTCACTAAAACATATTTTGCAACAAAATAAGTCGCTATAAAAAACGTAGCAAAGCAAAATATATCTCGAAAATAATAAATCACAGTAAAAATAAATATGTCGCATCAAAGATGTCGCAATAAAAAGTCGAAATAAAACATTTCGCAGTAAAAGACGACACATAGGAATAAGTCGATATTAAATTTGTCGCAATAAAATAGGTCCCAAATAAATAGGTTGCCATAACAAATGTCGCAATAAGATATGTCGCAGTTGGTACGTTGCACTAACATATGCAGCTATTAAATATATCGTGATAAAATATGTCGAAAAATATTTTGCATCAAAATACGTCACAATAAAATATGTCACAATGCAGTTTATCACAATAAAATATTTTGGAAAAATATTAAAAATTAATATATCTTAGCCATATGGCAATGTAATTGTATACATTTAAAAACGGTGATTTTAGTTTGAACCATTTGATATTTGATGTAAACAAGTCTTTTTTAAAATTGAAAAAAAAAATCACTTCGGGTGGTTATTCTGTTTGATACCTATATACAGTAGGCCGCGTCGATCTCCATGAAAACAAAAAAGGTGTTCGATAAACTCAGTCTAAAATATTTCATAGCTCATTGTAGTACTCTCCACGAAAGGATTTCATGATGTGTTAACCCTAAGGCTAGCTGGAATTTTTTTAAAAATAAATTTTTTTTTGGGTAGAAAACCACGTTTTGTACGGCAAAGTTTTTTTTTCTATGAATTGCCAAAAACAAAGAATTCATATAAATGACTGGCACGTTAACAAATATGGTCAGATTTTCATAAGATTTAATTTTTTGGAAATGTATTCAAATGCACTATAAAAATAATTAAAAAAAATAAAAGAATAAAAAAGAATAAAAAAAGAATAAAAAAAGAATAAAAAAAGAATAAAAAAAGAATAAAAAAAGAATAAAAAAGAATAAAAAAAGAATAAAAAAAGAATAAAAAAGAATAAAAAAGAATAAAAAAAGAATAAAAAAGAATAAAAAAAGAATAAAAAAAGAATAAGAAAAAAATAAAAAAAGAATAAAAAAAGAATAAAAAAAGAATAAAAAAAGAATAAAAAATAATAAGAAAAGAATAAAAAAAGAACAAAAAAAATAATAAAAAAGAATAAAAAAGAATAAAAAAAGAATAGAAAAAGAATAAAAAAAGAATAAAAAAAGAATAAAAAAAGTATAAAAAAGATAAAAAAAGGATAAAAAATAATAAAAAACGAATAAAAATAAAATAAAAAGAGAATAAAAAAAAGAAAAGAAAAAGAATAGAAAACGAATAGAAAACGAATAAAAAAAGAATAAAACAAGAATAAAAATAAAGAATAAAAAAATAATAAAAAAGAATAAAAAAATAAAAAAATAATAAAAAAAATAATAAAAAAATAATAAAAAAAATAATAAAAAAATAATAAAAAAATAATATAAAAAGAATAAAAAAAGAATAAAAAAGAATAAAAAAGAATGAAAAAAGAATAAAAAATGATAAGAATAAAAAAAGGATAAAAAAGGATAAAAAAATGATAAAAAGAATAAAAAAGAATAATAATGAATAAAAAAATGAAAAGAATAAAAAAGAATAAAAAAATAAAAAATAAAAAAATCCAAAATAAAAACAAATAAAAAATCCTGACTGATCAAAATAAAAGAAATAAAGTAATCCAAAATAAAATAATCCAAAATAAAAAAATAAAATAATCCAAAATAAAAAATAAAATAATCCAAAATAAAAAAATAATCTAAAATAAAAATAATATCCAAATCCAAAATAAAAAAAATAAAATAATCCAAAATAAAAAAATAAAATAATCCAAAATAATCCAAAATAATCCTCAATAATCCAAATTAAAAAAAAATAAAAAATAAAAAAAAAAAAATAAAAAAATAAAAAATAAAAAATAAAAAAAATTAAGAAATAAAAAAATTAAAAAAATAAAAAAATAAAAAAATAAAAGAAATAAAAAAAATATTAAAAAATAAAAAATAATATGTTTAAAACAGTTACGGTATCAATTGAACACTTTGCAGACGAGGATCCCTTTGTCCCTCCTCAATGGGTGAACGTTGTTACTAAACGTTAACAAGTTAGCCCCAGATAAATGGCGTAGCTATGGCTATTAAAGTCGAAATCGTTCTTAATTTATCCAAAAAAAGTAATAAAGGAGTCGGGAAAAAAATCCCAAACGAGCTGATTTTTCAAAATTTTTTATACTGATAGAAACAAATTTTTGGTGCTTAATTTTTGGTTTACTTTTGTTTAAGTCAATTCATAGAAATAAAAAAGTTGCCCATACAGAAAGCGGTTTTTGGCCAAAAAAGGAAATTTTTTAAAAAATTCCGGCTAGCCTAAGGGTTAACTCATTTTGAAATCCTTTCGAGCCAAGGAATATTTTAGACCAAGTTTATCAAACAATTTTTTGGAAACCAACCCAGCCTAATAAAAAAAAAATCAAATTATAAGAGTAGAGTCTCGATAAAAAAGTGCATTTTATAAGTTTCAGGTGAACTTTCAATGTTTCTGCATCACTATTTTCGATTTCAGACTGATTTTTTAAGTGTGAAATTGTGAAAAAATGCAATAAATTTCCAATAAAAATCCAATGCAATAACGATTTATTAGCGATCTAAAAATAATGTCTCAATCACAAATGTCAAAGTGCATTTTGCCACAATAATATATGTCGCACTGAAAAATATGCTATACAAGTAAAGTTTTATCTACATATAGAAAATAAAACACATTAAAAAAAGACAATTTAAAATAAAACATGACATTCAGCCAAAATTTTTACTACACTTAATTTCCGAACATTCACTCTACCACTCTTTTCACACAGCAAAACATATCCGCCCATTCTTGCCTTCACCATTTCCTTGCGACAAAATATGATAAGAAAAACTTTTTCATTGTCCATAAAATTCAGTTCGAAATGTTTCGAAAGTTGAGACCGAGCCTAGAGAAGAGTTGAGTTCAGAGTTTTATGCGAGAGTCTCTTAATTAAATTGAATTGTTTTCAATGTTTGTGTACATATTTGTGTGTGCATGAGTGTGAGTACGTAAGTAATTTAGTGTTTGTCTATATTTGCACTTGTACTAGAACTATTATCTATATATATACATATATATTATCTATATATATATATATTATCTATATATATATTATCTACATATATATATATTTATATATATATACTTGTATAGTCAGTGTGCCAGTGTTGCCAGCTGCTAGAGATTATATTTGCAGTTGCACTTAATATATGTCGGAAAGTGTAGATTACATTCTCGAGTGAATTGGTTTGTGGGTTGAAGAGTTTGCTGGATGGGTTGGTCGTTTGGTTGCTCCTAGCAGGAAGCGTTGATTGGGGAGGTAACAACCAACAATAAGTGGTGGAACATAAGATACGTACGTTCAGTTCGAAAAGCAGTGGAATAGGAAGAAAAGTTGAAATGTAACACGAGTAAGCCGGATCCAGAACGGAGTAGAGTAGAACTTGCCGTATCAGATACTATGCCATACCAGTAAGACTCAGATACACACACACGCCCACATCCACCCGCCCACTTGACAAGCTCAAAATTTACTAGTAAGTTTTTGAACATTGCAAATATTACACCAACACATAAAATTTGAAAGACTGCTACATAATATTTGCTATTATTTTTTATTGTTTTTGTTTTTGTTGTTGTTGTTATTATTATTACGATGATATTGCATTTCGAGTGTCAGAAAATAATAGTCGTATGAGAGAGCAATTATTAAATTAAACAATTCGCAATTAGTTTTTGCCACAAAATATTTTCCCTCAATTTGGGAATTTGAGAAATAATTTACTAAAACAGCAAAATGTGCAGATTTTGTTTGTTTTTTATTTGCTATTTTGTTTATTAAACGAATACACAAACAACTTCATAAAGTCGACAAAATTCCTGAGGACTCGAAGTATAACTTGGCTTGAAATTTGCAAAACTTATATCAAGATGTTTACCTTTAATTGCCTGGAGCAGAGGCAATTTGTGAAATCCTGCCATGGTTTAAATACAATTCTGTTTAAGTGTATTCAAATTTAATTCCAATCAAAAAAAAAAAAAAAAGCAAGAGAACTGTAATTAAATCAGCTGAATTCTTTTTAAGCAATGCGTTTCTTCTTCTCAGAAGTTAAGTATAAATGGAATGTTAATTTTATTTATGGTGGTAAAAAATATACATAAAAAAGTTCAAATTAAAGGTAATATAAAAAAATCCAGTAACAGTAGGAATAATTATTTCATATGTTTTCATTGCGTCATGACAAATTTAAATAAAAATGTTTCATAAGAATACCTACCATTGGGACAGATTTTAATGCATTTTGTTGCAATATTTTGTATCTAGAAATATGTATATTGTAAAATTTGAATATATTTAAATTTAAAATTGCAGTGCAAATTTTATTGAGTGCGACATTTTTTTGAGATAACTATGTTCATTCATTTAACATATCGTCGTTGCAAAAGTAAACTAACGAATCTGAAAAATTTATCTTTTAATTTTCCGTATAATTTTCATGAGAAAAAAAAACAGATGAGCCTCGAGGAAGGCGAAAAGTTAGATACATGTAAATGCAGTGCTGAGCTAAAAAAAAAACCAAATAAAACAAAAGAAGAAATATTTTTTATTTCGTTTGCCATGTACCATATTAATGTCATTGTCGTTAAGGTTAATGTTTATGCTTATGATTATGTTTATGTTTATGTTTATGTTTATGTTTATGTTTATGTTTATGTTTATGTTTATGTTTATGTTTATGTTTATGTTTATGTTTATGTTTATGTTTATGTTTATGTTTATGTTTATGTTTATGTGTATGTTTATGTTTATGTTTATGTTTATGTTTATGTTCATGTTTATGTTTATGTTTATGTTTATGTTTATGTTTATGTTTATGTTTATGTTTATGTTTATGTTTATGTTTATGTTTATGTTTATGTTTATTTTTATGTTTATGTTTATGTTTATGTTTAAGTTTATGGTCAATGTCAATGTCAATGTCAAAAAGCATAAGCGGGGAAATAAGCTTTAGTAATAAACATTCTAATTATATATGAATAAAGTTGAAAAATTTGAAAAAAATGTCGATGTCGATGTCCATGTCCATATGAATGTCAATTTTAATGTCAATTTCAATGTCTATTTCAATGTCAATATCAATGTCAATATCAATGTCAATGTAAATGTCAATGTCAATATCAATATCAATATCAATATCAATATCAATATCAATATCAATATCAATGTCAATAGCAATGGCAATGGCAATGGTGGCAATGGCAAAGGCAATGGCAATGGTGGAAATAACAATGGCAATGGCAATGGTGGCAATAGCAATGGCAATAGCAATAGCAATGGCAATGGCAATGTCAATGTCAATGTCAATAAGCATATGCGGGGAAATAAGCTATGGTAATAAAAATTCTAATTATATATGAATAAAGATGAAAAAAAGATGAAAAATTAAAAAAATGTCAATGTCAATGTCCATATCAATATTAATGTCAATGTCCATATCAATGTCAATATCAATGTCAATGGCAATGGTGGCAATAGCAATGGCAAAGGCAATGTCAATGCCAATGGCAATGGTGGCAATAGCAATGGCAATGGCAAAGTCAATAGCAATGTCAATGTCAATTTCAATGTCAATGTCAGTGTCAATAAGCATAAGCAGGGAAATAAGATATAGTAATAAAAATTGTAATTATTATGAACAAAGATGAAAAAAAATGTCAATGTCCATATCAATGTCAATATCAATGTCCATATCAATGTCCATATCAATGTCCATATCAATGTCAATGTCAATATGAATGGCAATGGCAATGGCAATGGCAGTGGCAATGGCAATGTTAATGCCAATATCAGTGCCAATGTCAATGTGAATTTCAATGTCAATAAAGCTCGTATGATACTTCATTGTTTTGTCCGAGACAGATATATATTGTTGGAAAAGGATGAAAACATGCATCGTGCCACTTTTTTACATCTCCGCAACGTGACTGCTTTATCTTTCTGTTCTTCTTGGCTGCGGACGAAAGAGCTTAAGCTTGTTTTTGACACTTAATATTTGATCGAAACTTAACGACGAACGAATTGAGAGAAACGTCAAAAACAATGCATTGAAAATGCTGTCCGTCGCACATTTTTTTGTCCGATTCGTAGTATATGCGTATACACTCACACTTCTTGAATTTTAGCTTTTGCTCTATTTCAACTGCTCTAGTTTCATTGTCAATGAATAAAAATTGGACAAAGCAATGAAGTATCATACGGGCTTATAAGCATAAGCGGGGAAATAAGCTACAGTAATAAAAATTCTAATTATGTATGAATAAAGATGAAAAATTAAAAATGTCAGTGTTCATATCAATGTCAATATCAACTTCCATATCAATGTAAATATCAATATCAATGTCAGTGGCAATAGCAATGGCAATGGTAGCAATAGCACTGGCAAAGGCAAAGGCGCTGGCAATGGCAAAGGCGCTGGCAATGGCAATGTCAATGTTAATGGCAATGGTGGCAATAGCAATGGCAATGGTAAAGGCAATGTCCATATCAATGTCAATGTCAATGTCAATGTCAATGTCAATGCCAATGTCAATGTCAATGTCTATGGCTTTTTTTTTATTTTTTTTTATTTTTTCGCGAAGGGGGAACCTTCAAAAGGCCCCACCGTGCAGGTGGGAGTGTACGATTTTTACGCACTAAACCTACATGATACCTCGCGGTATCATAACCTCCGGATTGAATCTTCGACCCTATAGAACCCCGCGGGACCGCCGTAAAGCATAACTTCGCGGGGCTTGGGAACAGCACTAGGCTGGAAACTGTTTGGCTACTGCCGGGATCTACTGTGGGATGGTCGTCGGGTCAACAATCTTTACCTCATCTATCTTGCGCGCGCTCAACTCTTCGCAGCTCTTCGGTTATTTTTCTAGCCAGGGTGCTAACCATCGACCAGTTCTCTTCGCTCTTTAGCATAGGAGAAACCATAGTTTGCTGTGTTAACGTTTCGCCAAGACAGGCCGAGGCCTCAAGTCTGGCGTTATGGAACATGGGGCACACAAAAAGAACGTGCGCCGCGTCTTGCAGCGTGTTTCCTGTACAATTAGTGCAGTAAGGATCGATCGCGTGTTTATACTTGTGAAGGTATGCCCTGAAGCAACCATGTCCGCTCAGTATCTGTGTAAGGTAGAAGTTCACTGAGCCGTGGCTTCTGCCATACCACTCGGTTAGGCTAAGGATGAGCTGGTACGTCCACCGACCCTTCTCTGAACTATCCCAGCGGTCTTGCCATTTTTGCAAGCTTCTCTCTCTAGCGAGTTTTTTATTAGCTGTTGTGCTTTCACTACCAGCTGTGAGAAGCGCTTCTTCCATGAGAAGGTCAATAGGGATCGCGCTAGCTAGAACCAGTGCTGCATCTCCAGATACCGTTCTGAAGCTGCAGTGCTGCATCTCCAGATACCGTTCTGAAGCTGCAGCAGACCCTGAGTGCGCCAAGTCTGTAAACTGACTCTACTCCGTGTCGGTAGGACTTCGTTTTCATCGCTGTGGACCATACAGTCGCACCATACATCATAGTAGATCGCACTACGTTGAGGAGCAGTATTCGTCGTCCTTGTTTGGGGCCTCTTGTGTTCGGCATTATTCTAGATAGCGCCAAACATACTTCGGATGCTTTCTTGTGTGCGTACTGCATATGTTTCTTAAATGACAGTCTGGAATCGATCATTACACCGAGATATTTAATGAACGGCTTCGATTCAATTACTGTTCCACGAATACTGATGCTGGCGGTTTCTAGTTTTTTCCGACTACTAATAAGTACCATCTCAGTCTTATGTTCAGCTAGACTAAGTCCCGCTCTTCGCAGCCAATCGCAAATCATAGCGATAGTTACACTACTGAGGGCCTCAACTTCTTGACGGTGTTTTGCTGTCGCCACAACTGCAAGTCTATGTCTATGTCTATGTCTATGTCTATGTCTATGTCTATGTCTATGTCTATGTCTATGTCTATGTCTATGTCTATGTCTATGTCTATGTCTATGTCTATGTCTATGTCTATGTCTATGTCTATGTCTATGTCTATGTCTATGTCTATGTCTATGTCTGTGTCTATGTCTATGTCTATGTCTATGTCTATATCTATGTCTATGTCTATGTCAATATCAATATAAAGATAAATGCCAATGTCAATATCAACATTAGTATCAATGTCACAAAAGGTCAAATGTGTTACCTTTTGAAGATCGACTAAAAGTTTGTGAAGCACTGCACTGCAAACGCATGTTTTGATGTTTAATTAGTTAATATTTGTATCTTTTTCATTTATTGTCTTTAAAAATATGACATCATAATAATTACTATACAAGCTGGACTGCACTTGATAATAATAATAATGTTGACGATGATGTGATGCAGCATTTATTTATCACAACTCTGTCATGCAGCCCACTTAGATTGCAAACCCACGCACAAACGATTCACAACCGACATAAAAATTTAAGGTCTTTTACAGAGTTATTAAACAAACAAGCGTTATTGTTCTAATCATTTTGTTGTTATAGCTTTAATTAAAATCAATTCATTGTATAGACGAACTTGGGATACAATCAGCTATTAAAATTTCTATGCATCCTAATGATGGCTAATAACACTTAAACCAACTAAAAGTGGTTGTAACAAAAGTGCTGATACAACAATCACTGATACAAATTCTATGCTCAAAAGCATTACACAGCCCAATCATGGAAATTTACTCCGAAAAGGGAATTGGAAAAGGAATTTCTAATTTTTAAGATAAAGTTCAAAAACATTTTGGAAATTTTTAATGCAAATTTGTCCATCAATCGTCAATATTCATGAGTGTAAACAAAAAAGTGATGTCTTTATATGCTATTTTAACGTGCTTAAAAATTAAAATTCTTTTTTCCGATTTACCTGGAGCAAAGCTTCATCATTGGTCTGATAGTCTAAAAATGTCAAGAATTGACAAAAAATATCTACTTAATTAATCCTAAAATCAAATTAACAAATCTCTCCATCCACATTTGATTTTAATTTAATCCCGATGACTTTTCCTTAACTCATGTCGGTCGCTTTCGTATTTATTTTTTACCATGCGTCCCAAGGTACTTTATCTACAGCTTTGCTCCTTTCATTTCTACTCATCCCTATTAACACCGTCATCCTTTTTTATGTGATCAAACATCATGTCTGCAAATTTATCACGCTGTACACGACAATTTATCGCTGTCGTCAGGTTCTTCTTCTCGTCGTCGTCGTCGTCGTCGTCGAGTTGTCTTGGTTATTTAACACGCGTGTTTAATGCACACTGACGAGTTTTATCTCCCTTCGTTTCTCGCACCAATCTTCTTGGTGTGCTCGTGGTGGCTCATTTTGCTGCCACATCATCAGAAATTAACGCAAGCGACTAATTTGACACTTTGATGCCGAAAAATGCAAACAATGATGAACACCATGGGAGGGATTAAAACTGACAGCGTGCCATGTGGACTACCGACAAACAGAACGACCAAAAAACCGAGTTACGCCACAAAAAAAAAAAAAACAAAAGAGAAAAAAAATGACAATCGTTGAGATATAAAACTGCATAAGCAAATAATTCATTAGTTTAATTAATTAATGAATTAAGCAGATGAGCAGCGAAAAATGTAGCTTGCTGCCACAGCAACAACAATGGGCTAGGTTAAGCTAGGCTGGGCTGGGCTGGGTTGGGTTGGTTTAGTTGGGTCTCAGGAGATTGAATGTCATCTGTTTCTACGTTTGTGCGTAATTCATTCACAGTAAGTGTGTCTGTGTGTGAGTGTGTGAGTACACAAATGTTAACGCATCATCATGACGTTGTTATGAAAAATAAGTATAAACCTTGTGTGTTTGTGTGTGGGTGTGAGTGGGTTTTTTGTGTCATTGCTACCTCTTTGTTGCTATTGCCTTTTGTGGAATGAGCAAGCTGCACCCTATGCTGCTGCTTCTTCCTTCAATTGCCATCACCACTTTGGTGCTTTGTGTTTGTCTCCAAGGGTTTAAGCAAATAATTGCCAGGATAATGAAATTTTACTCTCCTCAGTTTGTGTACTGAACGATCCTTTCGTTATTTGCATTTCTTTAATGTTAATTACTTTTGGCTTGATATATATTTTTTGTGTTTTTCCCTTTTTTTTCTCCAAGGCGTGGTTATTGTTTGTGCTAATTATAGCTTTCATAGCTGTCAAAGGGTTTAAGCTTTTTGGCCTAGATGTCGATTGCTAGCTTGTAGGCAAAAACTTTTAACCTTACTAAGCTAGTAATACTTAAAGCGTTTCCAAAAGTTGTTTTGGGCATTGATTATGCAATTTTTTAATTTCCAACCTTACTTACATTTTTTCTATTTATTGCAATATCTTAAATAAAACGAAGTATTTAAGTTTTGAAACAAAACGCTTTTAACCCACATAGCGCCGGAAACTATTTTTTCTCATTTATGTTGACGCTTTTGGTGGCCTTTTTAAAGGACGGTTCCGCCAAGTGGGTTAATACAAAATTAATTATATTACGTTATAAATATGATTTTCACACTTCACTTTTTTACTCTGCCAATATTAAAAAAAATGTATGGTGCGAAAATGTTTTTAAAGCACTTTTGCATATTTGGAGCGATTTAAATTTTTTCGCAAGCATCATTTTTTTTAACTACAAATGCATTTTAAACCTTCAATATATCCCTGACATGTACCAGTGTAAGTCAATTTAAATCGAGTAAATAAACGTGCTCTGCATTCGTATTGCTTTTAAGAACTGTTTTGAAAATGCATTTGTTATAACGACTGCGGAATATAAATTAAATTTCCATACACATGCATTATCGCCAAACACCACAATGGAACTGCATGACTGATAAACACATCGTGGCCAAGTTTATTAATACGAAGTGTGTATTGAAAAGGAGGTGGTGTACTCATAGTTTGGAACCAGGCCTGGATTAACCATATAGAGGCCCTTAGGCAATGCTATTTTCGGGGCTCCTTTACCCTTTTCTAACTTCTGAAAATACATTTTTTTTTTACCACACGCAATTATATTCATAATTACGATAGTTTTTTCCCGACTACGGCGCTGCAAAATTAACGGTATATGTGTTTGTCCCGTATGTTCATTAGACCGTATCAAAAAAAAAAAATTTCACCGCACACCAGTTAATATGAAGCATTATTGAAAGAAAGTTTCGAAAAAAAATTTTTTTTTGACCGAACGTAGGGGTCGCGCATCGACATATTTCTTTATAAATTCGGTATTTACCGTCCGATCTAAAAGAATAATATGTCCATGTTGTTGTCTCAGAGAGACCTATTTTTTTGTCTTTAGGATTTATTGACCTCAGTTGACCCCTTATAGTACTGACCCACCGGACCTCAGTTTCTACCACTTTAAGGTAACATTTTGATTGCAGAAATGGAAAGCCCGTAAAAAATCAATAATCTTGTACTAAGGAAATTTTTCGCTATTTCTACTAGAAATATTTTTAATATTATTATTATTTTTATGTTTTTTTTTGCAAAACGTAGGGAAAATTTTGAACATTTTTGTCATATCGTATTATTTTTATATCCGAATCTACCATTCTAATGTTCTATTCTAACACAGCGTCTTCATGGGCAATATGTCCGGCAATGAAATATTGCCAGAATGTCAATTTTCTAAATATTGCCCGTGGAGACGCTAAATTGCCATCAAGGAAATATGTCTGGCAATATTGCCAAACGATTGAAGAGCAATATTTGCTTGCATAGAATATTGCTGTTGTGAGCAATAAAAATGGCGACAAATGAAGATTGGAGAAAAAATAAAACTATGAAATGAATAAACTTATATATTAAACAAAAATGTTTTGTGGAAAATGAGTAATTAACTGTATGAAAGCATTTTATACAACTTTTAAAGTTTTTTACAGCCTTGAAAGTTTTAATATTAATATGTCTCTCCTTCGACGCCATTACACATTGTGGCAATATTTTGCCCACCATCGAAAAATTGCCAGATCAAGCAATATTTACTTGCTCGCAATATTGCCCGAAACATTGCTCGAGGAGACACAGCGTAAAGTAATACATTTGACGCCCTCAAAAAACCATTAAACGCTTCGCAAGAAAATCATTTAAATAAAACACAGAATTTTATAGTGGGAAAACTGTTGATTAAAAACCCACTTTTATTATTTTATTAAGACACTTTTCACATATTACAATCATCGAGTTGTAAGAGATCAAATTTTGGCGTGATCCAAGTAGACCGTATTTCTGGCGGCTCTTGAGTTTAGATAAAATGTGACCCATGCGTTGTTCATCAGTGACAGCAATGGCAGATTCATGTACTACGTGTACAAAGCGCTCAGTATTTTGAGAATGTCATAGATAAGCTGTGAATATAATTAAGTTTAGTAAGGAAAGATATCAAATTAAGTTGTTTACTTTTACATTTACAAGCTTATTTAAACGTTTACGAATAGCTGATTCAGATATAATTGGAATGCCCGCGCGTTTTCACAAAAGGCTTACCTTTCTGACAGCTTCTTGTTTAAATGCACCCAACTGTCGATTTCGATCACAGTAATGCTGCAGATATAACAAAAAATTAATCACAACGGCAATTTGGTGTTATTAAATTCACTATTTAAAAAAAACATTTTTTATAAATTTATTTTTATGCACTCTTATAATCGGATTAAACACTAACATACTGTATTATTAAATCGTTAAATATACGCAATTTCAACTGATATGTCACAGATATGTCAGTGTGCATATGAAAAGTAACTCAATACAATATTTAAGGTAGGTTTTTTAGAAACAGTTTTTTTAATGTAAACTTTCCATGTGTTTTTTTTTATGATAAAAAAATACAAATTAAAGATTAAAATCGGGCTGTTAATGTCGAAGGTTTGACGTAGTTTAAAAGTTGAAACCAGTGTTTTAATTGCTGACTGATAAGAACATTTTCGGTGCATATTTTAAAAAATAATACGATATGACAAAAAATTTAAAAATTTGCCCTACGTTAAAATTTTTTTTTTAAAATATTTCCAGTGGAATTAGCGAAAAATTTCTTTGGTAAAAGTTTATTGATCTTTTACGGGCTTTTCATTTCTGAAATCAAAATGGTACCTTAAGATAGTACACTGAACCAAAAAAGTACATTATATTAATGAAAAGGTGCATTAATTTCAATGAATTATTATTATATGAACTGTGGTCATTGATTTCAATGAATTTTCTTCATACTTTAATGAATAGTTCATTAAACTTAGTGATTTTGAATGAATTCACACTTCATTGAATTCAATGAACACGTTCATTAAAAAAATGCCAAAATTAATGATTTTTTCATTGAATTTAATGAAAAGTTCATTGCAGCTCGTATAAAAATAAAATGAAAAGTTCATTGAACTCAATGTAAAGTTCATTGAATTCAATGTAAGGTTCATTGAATTCAATGAAAGGTTCATTGAATTCAATGTTTAGTTCAATGAACCTTACATTGAATTCAATATATAGTTCATTGAATTCAATGTATTAAAGTTCATTGAATTCAATGTATTATAGTTCATTGAATTCAATGTATAGCTCATTGAATTTAATGTATAGTTCATTGATTTTAATGTTTATTTCATTGAATTTAATGTATTAAGTTCATTGAATTTAATGTTTTTAGTTTATTGGATTCAATGTACAGTTCATAAAATTTAATGTACTCAGTTCATTGAATTCCATGTATATTTCATTAAATTTAATGTATTTAGTTCATTGGAATGAATCATCTATACATTAAATTCAACGAATTATTTGTTAATCCCTCTCTAAACATTTTTAAAATAAGAAAATAATAACAATTTAAACAATAATTTTTTTTTATTTTAAAGAGTCAATTAATCTACAAATTTTTGAAGATTTTTAATAGTTTTAAAATTTATAAAAATATACGGCAATAAACTCCCACACGAGAGTGCATGCCGCAGGATTTTTTAATTGAAATAATTGAAAAATTTTAAAGCACACATCTACGGCTCTAATAAAACTAGCAAATTAAAATTTTACACCATCCATGAACACATAAAATTGTTGGAATGAGAAGAAGCTCTTCTCTCCAACAGCAAGGATTAATGGTTGAGTATTTTCGCCTTCAGTTTTTAAAAACTCAATATGCTCCTCTACTTCCTGGATGCTGCTTCCAACAAAAACGAATGCCTCTTGTGAACTGGTAACTGTATGCTTAAGGAAAGTTTTTTTTCCAAAGTTGTCCTTACTGCATACTTTTTGAGTGGGCATCAAATACCCATGAAGGCTCCAAAGAAAGTTTCATAGCAGAACTGTCTGGAAAGATATTAATTGAAAAAAAATAACTATTTATTTATTTAGCCTCGGGAAAAATTAAGCTTACCACTGTGATTAGTGAAATCTTCAATTTCTGCCAACTTTGCCCGCACAGCTTTATCTTTTATGTGGTTTTAATCCTTTAAAAATGTAAACATTTTTTGAAAATGATGGCAGCATTCACTTAAAATGCCAGGTATATTTCCGAAAGCGACGGAGAAATCTTTATCAATCTAGAAGATATTATAAATGAATATAATATATTTATTTTTAATTTAATGAGATCTTTTTTCGTTCAATAATATCACAGCTGTTAAATAGCGATTACGATTAGTAATAAGCAATTTTTTTTATTTTTGTATCAAGACTATGCACAACACGTAAATGTTTTTTAAAGGCTGAAAAATAACTATATACTAGATTGCAAATTTCATTGCAACAGCGGTAAACACTATTAGCAGATATGATGTGATTTTTTTTATATGAACTAATGCTAATTCAACAGCTTTAAATTTTCTTTTACATTCAAAGCACAACATTTTCTTCACTTTGAATTTAATTTATTATCACCTTTTATCTAAAATTAACACACACACAATTGCCACACGTCTTCACAACTTCGCGTTTCACTTCAAACAAAATTGGGAAGGGAATAAATTAATATACATTGAATTTAATGAACTGAATACATTGAATTTAATGAACTATACATTGAATTCAGTGAACTATACATTGAATTTAATGAACTATACATTGAAATCAATGAACAATACATTGAATTCAATGAAATATACATTAAATTCAATGAACTGTACATTGAATTTAATGAACTATACATTGCATTTAATGACCTAAACATTGAATTCAATGAACTGTTCATTAAAAATCAATGTATGGTTCGTTAAAATTTGATTTACAACTGGAATCAATGTACTTTTCATTGATATCAATGAAAAGTCCATTAAAATAATGAAAACAAATCATTGATATTTATTTAGACATTTTTAATGAATATAACTTCATTGATTTCAATGAAGAGTACGTTAAAAACTATGAGCAATTTATTAAAATTCAATGATTTTTTCATTAAAATCAATGAATTAATTTTAGCGTACGCTGTTCATTAAATTTGTTTTTTCTGTGTAGAAACTGAGGTCCGGTGGGTCAGTACTGTAAGGGGACAACTGAGGTCAATGCGTCCTTAAAAACAAAAAATTGGTCTCAGCAAGAAAAAAATATAGACATATAATTTTTTAAGATCGGACGATAAATACCGAAGTTATGAAAAAATATGTCAATGCGCGAACCCTACATTCGGTAAAAATTTTTTTTAAACTTTTTTTCAATAATGCTTTAGATTAGCTGGTGTGGGGTAACTTCTTTTTTTTTGCCTATAAGGCGAGACGGTCTAATGTACAGTGAAAGCTCCCATAAGCGGACACCGATGATACCCTACTTTTTGTCCGCAAATGAGAGATGTCCGCTTATGGGAATGTCGTAAAAAAATACTCCAATTCAAAATATAAAAGTATTATAAAATATTCTAATTTAAAATAACTTTTATTCTTCAGTAGATAAAAACAAAACTAGTACAAAATAAATGAAAATTTAAATATGTACATAAGAGAGTGGTCCTAATTTTTCTTTCGTAAGTAATGAATAGAGAAATGGGGGTTTGTTTCGTCAACAAACAGAAAAAAACAGCAACAGTTTTAGAAAAAAAAATATTGATATTTAAACGTGCCGCTTGCGACCCTTAAGTTGAAAATCTAATTTATGTAGGAAAAAATGATATATTTTAAAAAAAAAAATCCAAAAGTAGTTTTTTTAAGTGCAAATTTTAAAAATTCCGGTATGCGCACCATTTTTTTAATTTTTCTTATAAATGAGCAGTCAAAACTTAAAATTAGACAAAAAATACTAGAGTTGTAATTGTTTTACTTTTTGAAAAAAATTTAAAATTTTTTCTTGCATTAAAAAATTCGCAAGAATGCAAATTTGAAAAAAATTTCATTGAATTGTGGAAATATTTTCCTCAACTATATTTAAAACAGACACAACAAATTATGAGATAACATTAAATTACCTGGTCGTTATGAAAATTTTTGCTAAAGGTGCCCCCAGACTATATGTTTCATACATATGACATGTCAAATAAAATTACATACCGAATTTCATCTGTGTGTCAGAATTAATTTTTTGTCGGACAGCTTTTTTTCTATTGTCTCCACACTATCGACACGTCATTTGAAAATAAAAAACAACTTTTGAAATTTTTGTAAGCCTTAAGGCTCTTAAGTGTCCTCCTGTAGCCATTCAAACTAGGAATAAATTCATTTTAAATCAATTTATTGAATAAATATCTTAAAATTTGCCTTTTCTTCCATTTTCAAATAAAAAATTTATCAAACTGACATTTTGTACAGATAGAAAAACATACGAAATTAGAGACGGTTCTAATTCAAAAATTTACAGACGCAAATACAAACGACATTTCAAAACCACATTTTCATATGTTCCACACTATCTGTAGTTAAAAACTATTTGTAATTTTTTGACGTGTCATATGTATGAAACATATAGTGTAGATGCCCTTTAAGTGTACCTTTTTGGAAATTTCGAGTTCGGAATTAAAAAATCGCAAAATTGAAAAAAATTTCATGGAAATGTTGTGGAAATATTTTCTTAAATTGTACTTAAAATACATACAAAAAATTAAGCAATTACATTAAAGAACCTGGTCGCTATGAAATTTTTTGCTAGAAGTGTGCCTTTTTGGAAATTTCGAGTTTGGGTATTTTTACGGAAAAAATCCCAAAAATTCAAAAAATCAAGTTTAGAAAAAAATATTTATAAAGCTGTCAGTAATAAAATGTTATTGGCGTAAGTTTCTTGGATGCGATGCAAGTAAATTTCTTGGACTCTGATTTTTCATTCAGAGTAAATTCGTAAAAAGACAAAAAAAAAAAAAAAATACGTTGAACTGTTGAAAACTAAAAAAAAAAAGCTGTAATGTTTGTGATCTAAGGCCCTTATTATGAGCTGCGTTCGATCTTCGACTGTAGTCGAAAGGACTGGGGCCGAATTACAGCACCCGTGATCGAGCAAAATTGTACAAGATTGATAGGCACTTATCTCGTCGTGCCCTTCGTAATTTTGCTCGATCACGGATGCTGTAATTCGGCCCCTGATCGAACGAATTTGCTTTTGGTATTATAATGTGCTTTCGACAAAGAGTAGCGCTATTGTGAATTTCGTTCATATTGTTTGTTCACGGTAGTATATTTCTATCAGGTGATCGTTGTTTTATTTCAACTAAATACGATTGGTTTGAAAGTTAATTGCAAAAAATAAGACAAAAAAGTTATGACTATGACGAAAATAATTTCCATTAGATTCGACGCTTCGTCAGAAGAGGATGAAAGCTTGACGGAACTGGCTAGAAGTAGAAAACTGTTGAGCAATGCTTTTTTTAGCTATTCTTAAGCCACTTTGCTGTTGTTCTGACTGGTGATCCTAAGGAATTTAATTCTGGCGTGAGTTCTTCCCATTTCTTTTTCGCCTAAACTTTGGAACAAATATCCTTTGCAGTAAAAGTTTGCCTCCATCAATGAGACCAGTTTTTTTAACTGCGATTTGTTGCTTAGATCTGCATAAAATTTACAAAAACAGTTCAATATTAGTTTTTAGTCTTTAAAAAGAAAAATACAATCACAAAATACTTAAATTTTTAACAATTTTTGCTCAGCACGCGTCGCATCGAAAGCAAAATCCTATTCGACTGAATTTTCGATGAGCAACGAACTCATAGGGTTGCACTGCTTATAATAAGAACCTTTCGATAGGGTTGCACTGCTCATAATAAGAATTTAACGTTCGATACTCGTTGATCGATAACCAGCGAAGATCGAACGTCGAAAGCAACTCATAATAAGGGCCTAAAAAAGACAAAATTGTCCGCTTCTGGGAATTTTTTTTTCATAAATAGACATGCTTGTGTGTCCGCGTCCGTTTATCGGAAAGTCCGTGTACGGCAGAGCATTTTCTTCAGAAAAAAACCAAAAATTGATTGTTCCTAAGAATGTGTTCGCTTATAGAAAATGTCCGCTTATTAGAGCGTTCATCTATAGGAGCTTTCACTGTATGTTCATCTGTTCCACCCTCACTTCGAAACTACTTAGTATAATTTGACAATTGAGGTATCGTTGGAAGCGATTTGATCGTTTGCTAATTATAGGCTATGTGACGTCAAATTAAATTTAATATAGCATTAAATTGAATATGGCGCATTCTAGAGGATAGAAAGTCAAATATGTCAATATTGAATAGTTTGTTCATAAAAATTTCAGGTGAGAATATTTTCTTGTTGTATGATTTTGAGTGCAGTGAAACTTCCCTAACTCGAGTTATAGAATAAAATATTATATAAATAATTAATTTTTTTTTGTCTGCGGATTTCGTCATCATATATTTATCACTTTGAGTCGTTAAGTCAATAAGCATCTGCTTAAATACTGTAAAATGAGCCACACTTACCTTGCAAATTCAGAAAATCTCTTTACTTACACAAAACATATATAAATAAAATAAACATAGCAACAGATACAATAACTTTTATATCTTTCCAATCAGCCATTTAGAAATAGTGATTGGATTAAGCTTACATACAATGCAAAAACCAAGCCTTTTCCAAGCACGCTTGTGAAACACTTGCGTAGGTAATAAATTTCCAAGTTGCTTTGTAGAATTATTGCGTTAAAAACAAAAAGTAAGTGTTGTACAATAATGCTTCGAAAGACTTGCTTTAAGTAAGTGTTTTCCAGTCATACTTGCAAAGTGTTAGCCAAGGTAATAATTTTGCAACTGTTCAAAGTTGCGATTGCTGTTAACTGTTGGCCTGCGTAGTCTAGTGGAAAGTGCTCAAGACTATCAACCCAGACGTCCTCAGTTCGAGTCCGGCTACGGTCGTAGTTCTTTTCACTTTCTTTGCTCTTTACTACATTTAAAAATTATGGAAACTAAACAAAGAAATCCACGACTAAATTGTGAAAAATATTGAATTTAAAGTCAGGGACCGAAAATAACTGTTATTTTACAATTTTCAGATGAAAAAGGCATAACGAAAAAGTGGCCGGAGGACTTTTTTAAATATACCATTATTTTCGTAATGGCAGCAGCTTCGCGAATATTAAATTCCTTTTAAATTTTTGGCTGTTACTATAAAAATTAAAATTAACTGTTATTTTTTGCCTTTTATTTTTTCGGGCAAAAATAACTGTTACTTTTGACTTTTATTTTTTAGGTCAAAAATAACAGTTATTTTGTGCCTTTTATTTTTTCGGTCAAAAATATCAGGCAATTTATATTTCTTCAAAGGCCGAATAAAAAACTTTAAAAACTAAAAAGTTTTATAGTTCAAAATGTGCGCGCTGATGAGACGATAAAAATTGCATAAAACTTTTTTGCCGTTGAAGTGGCCTTTAAAAAAATTCAAATTGCCTGATATTTTTGACCGAAAAAACAAAAGGCACAAAATAACTGTTATTTTTGACCTAAAAATAAAAGTCAAAAGTAACAGTTATTTTTGCCCGAAAAAATAAAAGGCATTAAATAACTAGTATTTTTGTCGGAAAAATTAAAAGTTAAATGATAACTGTTAATATCCGACTTTTTTGATAAAAACCATAACCGGTACGGTCCCTGTTTAAAGTACAAGAACCCACAACTGAGGGCTTAAAATGCAACAAGGCAAGTTTTCTTGAGGGCGGCAAGTCGAGTTTGATAGTGAGAAATGAGAACGGTACAGCTTCTCGGCGAATTTTCTTTTTTTATTCTTATTTGTCAATTTAAGATGGCTGCGCAATGTTTGGTAAATATATTTTACATAAAAGTTGCGTATTGAAATACTAATTTCCAATTGTAAAGAAACACTTGGAAAAAGATAATTCAAATACTAATTTCCAATTGCAAAGAAACACTTGGAAAAAGCTTATTCAAATACTAATTTCCAATTGTAAAGAAACACTTTGATTAAGCTTATAGTAAGGAATATTTTTCCAATTGATCGTTTTCGTATATTCTACACTTACTTGTAAGCATTTTCCAATAGTAATCGTAAGCTTTTTCCAAGGCTTAATGCTTACGATTTTAAGCTTGTGTTAAGCTTATTCCAAGCTTGTTTGGCTGATTGGGTCTCGACGCAAACAAAGATGCCATGCAAATTTTTCTCATGCTGTCGCAGCGCAATGCTCCAAAGAAGTCAATGTTTCAAATTACAACACACACACAGAAATACTGAAGTTGTTGCCAGTGAGAGAAATTCGAGTTATGTGGATGAATATGCTAAAAGTCTTCATAATGCAAATGAGATTATGAGATAATGTACGAGTTGAAGAAAAATTCGAGTTAGGGAAATTCGACTTAGGAGGCGTCCATTAATTACGTGAGGTGATTTTTGCGATTTTTGACTCCCTCCCTCCCCCTAGTGAGATATCGTGAAATTTGGCTCGACCCCCTCCCCCCCTCTAATCTCACGTGAGATTGTTGAAAATGCGTGTTTTCAGTGTAAATATGTTAATAAATGCTTCATTGTGTTGGATTTATAAAAAAAAAACTCATAATTTATTTCATTATTTTTACTTAGGACTAGTTGAGACTATAATTTAAGACTACTGAGATCGTAGTTTAAAATCACAATGAAAAAATCGAACAATAAAATACTTATTAAGTAAAAGTAAGTCAAGTCATTTTAAATGAGAACTTCTAAAATTGGTGAAGGAATATTCATATATGAATATCAAATATTTTGCATGCATATTTTTGATATTTTTTATTTAATTTACATACAAAAACTATCAAAATTCAAATAACTTCATTACTTTTATATTTTTTTTTTAAATTCTACGATATTTTTTCAGTAGGTGTGTTTATTTTATAATTAATATTTTACTTTTAATATATATCAAATGAGGCAATTCTGACTAGGAATCAATGCGAGCATCAAAACCTTTCCAACGATATCTTGAAAGGGAGGATCGCATTAGAAATAATTAAGTTGTAAGAAAAAGCATTATTTTTAATCCGAATACAAAAATTTTAATTTTTTGATGCAGATTGGAAGACCTTTTTTCCGGCTATAATTTCTGGCAATTTATTTTTTACAACAATTACACAAGCCAATATGGTTACAAAATAATTAGATTTTAAGAGGTTAGTTCAAATCATTCCAGCTCACGGATGGCGATCGCTAGAGTCGAAATATTTGGGGAATCATAACATAAACCATGGATTGTATTGAGCATTTGTGCCGAACAACTTTTTTCGTGAGGCGCCCTACCCAGTATGTCCAGCGTAGCATACATACAGGAAACCAGCATGCTGTATGCAGGCAGAAGCATGGACAATGCATGTATGGTCATTAAAAAAACCCAACAATTATCTTAATTTGCTGAGTATGCGTGTTTTTTGTACACAGCAGCGTGCATACTAAAGTATGCATGCTGTATTCGTATTAGTACTGCATTAAAACTTTAAGGAGTGCAGTTGTACATAATTTATTAATAAAATATAAATTAATATAACAGAATATAACAACTTTAAAAACTGAAAAAAATAAGATGATTTATTAATGATAACAGCAATTTTTTTCTTACAATATTAATGCAAATGTATGCATACAGTATTGATAGTAATGTATGCATGCATTATTAATGGTAATGTATGCATGCAGTATTAATGACAATGAATGCATAGAGAACTACTTATTCCCCATGCGTACAGCAATAGTAATTGTGCGTGTACACAGTACTCATGCTCTTGTTTGACATCGCCATGTAAAATGAAAATGAGCTTGCATTTATGCTGGCATGCATACAAAACATCAAACGTATGCCTACATCATCAATGCTGTATGCATGAATGTGCTTACTGGGATGTGCTTCATGTGTGCCGACCACTGAACTAAACATTTACGGACGTAAACACAACAAGTAGAGACTTATCCATGCGTCGCTGTCACAAGTCGCAGCGCTCGTCGAATCGCGTGTTCAGCTAGCGTGTTCAACTTTGTTGCACTCGCATAACCGCGAAAAATATTATAGTTAGGGTATTCACAAGGTGTGCTATCATGTCATATTGCCATAAAATTTTACAACTAAAATTTACAAGATAAATAAATGCTAGTAAGAAACAGCAGTTTGATTACGACACTTCAATAAACATAGCTTTCAGAGTTGTAATATATTAGTACATTTTTTATATGGGAGGCAACAATAAAATGTTTAAACTAGTGTAAAATCTTAGGACAATATGACATTATGACATGATAGCACACCTTGTGAATACCCTAAGTGTAAAATTTAGTCATATTTTAGTAGAGAAACACGTTTTACACAATTTAACCAGTTATCTCATAATTCTGCACTGTTTCTTGCTGATAAAGAATTACGTAATTTTTGCAATAACCCCCCCCCCCTCTCCCCCACGTGAGAGTTAGTGAGATTCTGCTTAACCCCCCACTCTCCTAAATGCCTCACGTAAATAATGGACGCCCCCTTAAAGATATAAAAATATAAGGACAATTTCTTGAGAAAGCAAAAATCACCAGTAATACTTCGAGTTATGGAGAATTTCGAGTTACGGAAGTTCGAGTTATTGAAGTTCCACTTTTGTTGGGTTTTACTTTTTTTTTACTAACTACGAAGGTACGCCCTCACCCTTAACAAAACAACAACTGAAAGGAAAGTATACGCATGCAATTTCGGGTAGTTGGTGTTTTTAAAACGAAATTAGTTTTGTAAAGTTATATATTTTTAAATATTATGTCTTCTAACATTTTTTTTATACAAAATCGTTTAAAACATCTTGAAAGTTGACCTTTTTTAATATATCATTTTCATTTGCCATTATATCAGTTATTAGTTTTAATTACACAGTACAACACATGATTTGCCAACTCAATTCTGAGAACTGTATGTGAAATTAGACCCAAAAAGAAGAATTTCTGCATCATTCGTTTTGTCTTCTTACCTGCCAAAATATTTTTAATATCGATTTGAAGTTAGTACTAACGTATAGGGGAATTTATCACGTTTTAGGCCCTGTTGTTTGACATAGCTCGACAACCACTAGCCCGATTTAGTTGAAATTAGCTTTCAGACTTCTATATTTTCCAATGCTATGCTATTACATTCAGGAAAGTTGATTGTGCCATATTATAAAAAATCAATTTTTACGATTCCTCGGCAGTTACAATTTATCTGTCTTCGAATCCATTAATTATAAAATAAAGTACTTGAACTGCACTATCTCGTCTATAAGCTCAGGCTCAATGTCCTGTTCACTAATCTTTATAGAAGCCTTTTTAATTTCATCGTTGAATTTTGTCACGAAATCTGATAGAAATCCAAATAGAGTATTAATACCCCAATAAGTTTCTAATAGCTAACAATGGCAAATAGCACTAAACTAAAGGCACTAAACTTTGTACAAGCTTCTTTAGTTTCATCGTGGGACTTTGTCAAGAAATCTGTTAAAAATTCAAACAAATAATTCCCTGATTTCCCGTCATCTGATTAGTCGGCGTTAAAAACGCCGCAGAAAAATTTAGTATAATTCTTTAATAATTGCAAATATGTCAAGACAATATAAAAAAGGAATAAAGCAATAAAATTGTCATCGAAGATACAAATAAAATTTTTATTCGATGAAACATTTTCAATTTTTTTTCTTGGTGCGCGGGGCCCCTAGGCTTGTATACACTGCCTTATGCATAATCCGGCTCTGTTTGGTACAATGGGAGAAAAAGTTTATACTTCTTAGCAAATTTATGAAGAAACATTGATTAAATAAATATTTTTACAGAGTAACCTTTCTTTTTATTTTTTAATAATATTCAAAAAAATGTAATATTGAAATACGAATTGTGAGAATGTCCGGGTTAATAAAATTGCTTTTTAAAAAACAATACATTTTATTAAATCCAAGTTTTTTAATTTAATTTTAAGTCATAACAAAATAAATCAACACTAACAAAAATGAAATCAGATAGCATGTGAGTAAAAGCCCAGGCGGCTCAATCACGTAACTTTTAAAATGACCATCGTTTGAACGATACTATCCAACGATATCGTTTTTAGTTTGCTTCGTATAAGTCCATCGCTATCGTCTCGTCTGTCGTTGAGTTTTCTAAAGTTTGAGAGCCACTGCAAAACATATGTTTAATGCCAAAAGTGACATTTACTTTTATGTTTAAGTTGTTCTTGGATTTGTTTGCTTCGTAAGTAAAAATTTAAGCAAAAATGTAAGCATGGCAAAACTAGAGAAGGTAGATGCATTTCAGACTGCGTGCTTTTTCTCATATACAAAATTGTCGAAGTCAGCTTTTTGCGAATGAGAACAAAAGAAAATCAATGGCCGCATTCAGCGGAGTTAACAGTTGGTAACTGGCTGTTGTGTTCAAATTCGCTGAATCACTGAAAGAACTCTGCAAATTTGAGTGGGAAACCTTTGCAATTAAATTATTTACATAATTAAATAATTATAATTTATTTAAATAATTGTCAACTTTTCTACGGTGTCGCTACCATAACAGTTCACAACAGTTGACTTTGCTGAATGCGACCAATTTTCGCTTTCTCATCGGTTTCAAATTTTTTATAAGCTGTCAACTTCGTTTTGACAGTTTCGGCAGCCTGTCTATTTGAAATGCTTCTATCTTCTCTAATTTTACAATGAATGTAAGAATATTTAATAAGTTATTTTGATGATAATGAATTTGAAAATATATTGGCTTATTGCAAGAACATGATAAGCCACATAAAAAATATTTTGAATTAATTGACTCCAAAGCTTTGAAAAAAATTATTTTTGTATGTAGAAATGGAATTGAATATGGAAACTTTTACAAATAGGTTCGAAATTTTATAAGAAACAGCCAAACTTCTTCAGTGGTTGTTGACAATGCATTGAGCAATGTATCGAGGGTAAAAAAATCGATTTTTTAGATCATGATGCTTATCACGTTATTGCAATAAGCCCTTCATACTATTGGGCAGCGACACCTAAGTAAATGGAAATAGTAATATATCTTTTAGTTGCAAAATTTAAATTTAAAACATTTTAAGAAATTAACTGAAATTCAGTACTTTTTTTTTTTAGTGTAAAAATGAGTGATTAATATGACAAAGAAAGGGGCCAAGAGTAATAGCTTATTTTTATTAAATCCAATTGAATTATTTTCAATTAATATTGATTGCTCTATGACGTCAAAGCTTGCTTTTATTACGTTATGACATTTATAGGCAAAGGTCGAAGTAATGCAATTTAAGTGTAAACATGTAGCATTAAGCTTTAAAGTGTTAAGGGATTAATTTTTATGCATTTAGATTGTAAGGTCAAAAATAAAACCTGCAGTGAACATCATATTTCTTTTTCCATTTATTCCTCTTTTCTAAAATGGGTCAATATATACATTGACATATTTGTTTTATTTAAATAGTGATGAATAAGTGATGTTCTTTTCGTGCAAAAAATAAAACTTTATACACTTCAGCTTGAATGCACTTCGTGTGGTCTTTTTCGCTAAAACATAAATTCCGCTTAATTATATTTGATCAAATCCTTCGATATGTTCTTAAAGTTATACATTTCGTTTACACTATGACTAATATTGCGATATAATTGTCAATCATGGTTTTTTCTACCACTCTCATAAATCATGGCAATGATTGCTAAATCAGCCAAAAGATGCTCACTACATCATGTGTATTTCATGGCTAACAAAGCATAAAATTGGTGCAGTTTTTATGTGTTCTAGCGAACGTCAAGATAAGGAAAATAACGAACAAGATAATGCGAGGCTGTATGTCGCTTCTTGATGAACCGCCTGTTTGTCAAGTGACAAGTTCTTGGATTTGTATAATTTGGATTTTAGCCAAAAATGGCAAATCATAAAATCCGCCCGTGTCCTAATGTGATTGAATCAAGAAGAACTTGTGTGACATAATGTAAACACTCGAATTTTTCTGAGTAATTGGTATAATTTACTAAAAAGTTGTG
Organism: Dichetophora obliterata; assembly: GCA_963920525.1. NCBI lineage: Eukaryota > Metazoa > Arthropoda > Insecta > Diptera > Sciomyzidae > Dichetophora > Dichetophora obliterata. The sequence goes on along the minus strand of OY986435.1, from coordinate 23,236,792 downwards.
TAGACCCCATTTTCCTAAAATTTTTGCTAAAAATTTTAGTTTTGCTAGAATAGATTGCATTTTAAGTTTAAAGCTTTTTTTAATGAAAAATAAAAATCTCCCATTACAGGAAATTTATTAAAATGCGTGTTTTCAATATTTTTTAGTTTAGCATGTGTAAATCCAAATTAATTGCATAAAAATAGAAATTTCCCTTCAAGGGAAATTTTTTAAAATCCATTAATTCATAAATTTTTGTATTGAATATACTTGAAACATCTGTAATTATTAAAAATAATAAATATCTTTTAAAGGGAAATTTCTGGAAAAACATAATGTTAACAAATTTTAAAATTTTCTTAAAGCAATAAATTTTAAGTGATAAAATGCTTCTGAAAATTAATTTTCCTAAAATTTTTGCTACAAATTTTAGTTTTGCTGAATAGCGTGCAATTCAAGTTTTTTTTAGCTCTTTTTTGTAATGAAAAATAAAATTTCTCATTACAGAAAATGTATTAAAATGCGTGTTTTCAATAATTTTTTGATTTAGTATGTGTAAATCCACATTAATTGCTAAAAAATTTAAATTTCCCTCCAAGGGATTTTTTAGAATCCATAAATTCTTGTATTGAATATACTTGAATCATCTGCAATTATTAAAAATAATAAATATCCCTTAAAGGGAAATTTCTGGAAAACATAATTTTAACAATTTTTTTTAAATTTTCCTAAAGCAATAAATTTTGAGTGATAAAATTCAGCTGAATAGAAATTTTCCTCTAATTTTTGCTACAAATTTTAGTTTTGCTTTTGTAATGAACAGTAAAAATTTCCCATTGCTGGAAATTTATTCAAATGCGTGTTTTATTGGTAAAAAATGTAAATTTCCCTCCAAGGGAAAGTGTTTTAAAATCCATTAATTCATAAATTTTTGAAAAACAATGTTAACAAATTTTTTAAAATTTCTTAAAGTAATAAACTTTTAGTGATAAAATTCTTCTGAAAATAAATTTTCCTTAAATTTTTGCTACAAATTTTAGTTTTGCTGAATAGCTTGCATTTCAAGTTTTTAGCTGTTTTTGTAATGAAAAATAAAAATTTTCCACTACGGGAAATGTATTCAAATGCGTGTTTTCAATAATTTTGTTAATTTAGTATGTGTAAATCCACATTAATTGCTAAAAAATACAAATTTCCCTCCAAGAGAAATTTTTAAAATCCATCAATCCATAAATTTTTCTATTGAATATACATGCTTGAATCATCTGTAATTATGAAAAATAATAAATATTCCATAAAGGGAAATTTCTGGAAAAACATAATTTTAACAAAATTTTTAAAATATTCTTAAAGCAATAAATTTTGAGTGATAAAATTCTTCTGAATAGAAATTTTCCTCCAATTTTTGCTACAAATTTTAGTTTTGCTAGAATAGATTGCATTTAAAGTTTGTTTCGCTCTTTTTGTAATGAAAAAAAAAAAAAATTCCCATTACAAGAAAGTTATTCAAATGCGTGTTTTAATAATTTTTTTATTTAGTATGTGTAAATCCGTTAGAATTAATTGTTAAAAAAATATAAATTTTCCTCCAAGGGAAACTTTTTTAAATCCATTAATTCATAAATTTTTCTATTAAAATACTTTTATCTGTGATTATTAAAAATAATAAATATCCCTCAAAGGGAAATTGCTCGAAAAACAATATTTTTACAAATTTTTTAAATCTTCTTACAGCAATAAATTTTTAGTGATGAACTTCTTCTGAAAAAAATGTTCCTCAAATTTTTGCTACAAATTTTAGTTTTGCTGAAAAGCTTGCATTTCAAGTTGTTAGCTCTTTTTGTAATGAAAAATAAAAATTTCCCATTACAGGAAATTTAATAAAATGCGTGTTTTCAATATTTCTTTAAATTAGTATGCGTAAATCCACATTAATTGCTAAAAAATTTAAATTTCCCTCCAAGGGAATTTTTTTAGAATCCATTAATCCATAAATTTTTCTTTTGAATATGCATGAATCATCTGTAATTATTAAAAATAATAAGTATCCCTTAAAGGGAAATTTCTGGAAAAACATAATTTTAACAAATTTTTTTAAATTTTCTTAAAGCAATAAATTTTGAATGATAAAATTCTTCTGAATAGAAATTTTCCTCTAGTTTTTGCTACAAATTTTAGTTTTACTAGAAAAGATTGCATTTCAAGTCTGTATCTCTCTTTGTAATGAAAAATAAAAATTTCCTATTACAGGAAATTTATTAAAATTCGTGTTTTCAATAATTTTTGATTTTAGTATGTTAAATCCACATGTATTGCTTAAAAATATAAATTTACCTTCAAGGGAAATTTTTAAAAAACCATTAATCCATACATTTTTCTTTTGAATATACTTGAATCATCTGTAATTATTAAAAATAATATATATCCCTTAAAGGGAAATTTCTAGAAAAACATAATGTTAACAAATTTTTTAAATTTTCTTAAAGCAATACATTTTTAATGTCGTACTTAAAGCGGAATTTCAGAGAATTACTTTAAAACATTATTTGTTTTACAGTTTTTTTGTGTAATCAAACTAAAAACATGAACTTACGATTGAGGGAAATTTGGTTTTTAAAACTATTAAATCATAAAAATCTATTTTAAATTGCTTAATGCTTAAAGAAATGGTTTAAAATAAAATTTTGTAATTTAACCGCTGCCTAGTTTTTGTGCGTTATGTCTATTGTGTTAGTGACCTTCTTATCGTGTTTTTAGCGATACAAGGATTTTTTAGTTGTTCAACATTATTTATTTCAAATAAAAATATATCATTTCCTACCGTCAATCTGGCCTCCTACCTGGCCTAACTGTTAGTTGCGTTGTCTGTTCTTTCAATTTATGTCTTACTTACATCGCCTCAAACACGTTTTATAAATCCATACTGAGCTTGTGCTTGTGCTCGTTCTTTCACCTTTGGCATTTGTCTACAATCTTGACACTTCCTCCACAGCCAGAGGTATAGGTATGAGAGGAAATAGATTGATACCCATACCTCTGGCTGTGTCAACGTGTTGCTCCAGATAAGCTAGCATCACACAAACAAACAGACAAATCTTCGCTGTCTCGACGACCACCCGTTGGCATCCTTTAACATAATTTAGCTGTCCATATCCGACACAAGATGTCACATTATGTTATGCGATGTATGCTGCAACCCCACTAAAAATATTCGCAGATGTTTGTACTCAAAAACATAACTTCATACGGCGTCTTCCTTACCATGCTGCCGATTTCTCTTTGAAATCTACAGAATTGCGGTATCTCTAGCTGAGAATGCATTTGAAAGTTAGAAACATGAACGTAGCTTCGTCCTGTCATAATTGTAATTTATCCATGCATATGTTGGGGAACAGAAATAAGGTGAGTGTATTTAGTGTGCCTGTGTGCCTGTGTGCCTGTGTGCCTGTGTGCGGGACAGCGCTTGCTGTACACTTGTAGTTGTTTATTGCTCATTTTGCTTGAAATGACTCGTTTATATCAATTTTTCTGGCCTAAGTTGCTGGCGAACCTGTAAATTTAACGCTTTAATTGAATTTAATGACATTTTTTTTCTCTCCCTCATAAAATCGCCCTCTATCTGCTAATTTAATTTTGTCCCACGGAAACTTTATCGTGGTGAGCTTATGACGTGGTCTCAGTTTATTTTATTTGTGTTTTTCCCCCTAGCGTTTCTCTTTTTAATATACCGTAGCTGACAACTTTATGCGACCTTTGGGAGCATTATTGTTTGCCGGCGTCCTTATTTTTTCTTTTCTTGTTTTTTTCTAATTAAAAGCTGTAGCAAAGTATCTAAGATCGCCAACATATTCTTAATTTCTACTCTATTTTTAATTAATTAATGATTTTGTTCTTTTTTCTCTTTGCAGGTAAGATTCTAATGAGAATATATGGCCACTTTAAATTTAGCTCTACTGTATTAAGGGTAAATAGTACTACGAGTATATGTAAGTAAAACTTGTGCTCCAAGTTGGACATTTTTTAATTTTAAGGAAAAAAGGACACATTTTTTAACTGACTTTATCAAAATTAGTTAAATATTACACCTAAATCCCAAAGGGATAGTCTTAATAAAATACCCTATAAGCAGGGCTAAGATTTCGATGAAATGTTATCTTTTTTGCTTGTTTCTAAGCTGCTGCTTCTAAGACGTTTCCTGGATAATTCGAACGTCCATTTATGTTTCCTAACTTTTAATGTATGTCACTTTTTCGTCATTTTTTCATCGGTTTTAGTTTTAAGGTAATTTTTTTCTAGTTTTAGGGCAATTTTTGGTAATTTTTAGCTATTTTAAAGTTATTTTAGTGTAATTTTAAAATAATTTTTCAAAGTTAAAAATTTGAATACTATGAAATTAGAAGAGGAACTTACATCCGACGACATATCGTCTTTTAAATATGTTCCTCTCGTTAGTGCAGAAGTAGAAAGAAGTTTTTCTGTGTACAAAAACATTTTGCTAGACAATCGACGTCCTTTTAATTTTAATATCTTAAAAATATACCTTATAATATACTGTAACGCTATGTATAAAAATTATTTAAATTAATTTTAGGTTAGTAATCTTTTATTTGTAAAGCTTTATTTTTTGTTTTTTTTATGTAAATGTTTGCGTTACTTAGGTAATTTTTGTCAGTTAAAGGGAAATTTTCTGCAGTTTTTAGGTAATTTTTTATTAACATTTTTTTATTGAAAAATTAATCCAACCATAGTTTACGTGTCTGTTTTCTACAATAGTGCAAAAATTCCGAATAATTTAACTTCTTAATTGAAGTAAAACGCAAACAATTGAAAATTTCCCCGAGGGAAATTTCGAAAACATAATTTTTTTATAAACTTTCTATGCAATGTGAAAATTTTTACAATCTTTGTAAAAAAACTAAAATTTCCCTCGAAGGGAAATTTTCAAAAATTAACGTTTTTGTTTAATTTTCAAAACATTTTAGCATTACAAGCATTAATGAAGAGTTTTCTTAAATTAAACCCAGGGGAAATTTTATTTAATTATTTAAAAACACAATTTTTTTTAACTCTAACGCAAAACTAAGTAATAGTTCAAACAAATTTTAAAGAATTGTAAATATCCCTTAAAGAGAAATTTTTGCAAAGTTCATATTTTTTCATACTTTTTTAAAATATAAAATTAAAACTTTTGGTGTACTAACTAAAATTTCCTTAAATGGGGAAATTCTCTTTAATGTACGTTTGTCAAAGTACAATCGAATAATGCAATATTTGGCTCAATCTTATATTATTAAGTGGCGTATTTAAAATTCTGAAGGAAAACTTTAACTTCCAAACCTTTGAGAAAATAAAAAATAAAAACTTTAAAAAGTGGTTTAATAAATTTACCTTATTCATTTCAAGTTTAGGTTCCCTAACTTATCGTAAGTTTGCAATATATATTAGCCTTCATTTTAATAGTTGTTTTTAATAGTATAGTAAATGCTTCAAGTATAGTAGTTAAAACTTTATGATATATGAAAATATATTTACAACAATTCTTAAACTAGTTTTGTATCCTGAACAAAATCATCGACGTCAAGAAACACCAAATCTTTTCCAAGAAAACTATTGACCGTGATGGTTTCTTTTGAACTTAATGTGGTTCTTTCGCTTTTTGTACGTTTGTCCATTCTTCAGCAGTGACGATGTTGTTGCTGTTGTGCCCGCGGTACTACTTGTCAGCGGCAATGTAAAGGGTGTGGGCGCCAAACGCACTGAGGGCAACATGAAATGATCAGTGTGTGGTTGCTGGTACTGTTGTTGTTGGTTTTGTTGTAGCTGTAGCTGTTGTTGATATTGCCACCATGTCAAATGGTTAGGTTGCGTTGGCTGTGGTTGCATCGGTGTAGATTGTGTATAAGCTGCATGCATATCCTGATAGGATTCACCACCGAATTCATCCTCATTAGATGATTCATCGTCTAATTCCTCCGTCAGTTCATCCATGTCATCATTATAATTTTGAAGCTGTTGTTGTTGGGTTTGTGTTTGTGATTGTTGCAGATAATTAAATGGTTGAAGGCGAGTGTCAAACATGTTAATACTCTCAATATTGTTGCTGTATGGTTGTTGTTGCATTTCATAGTATTGCTGCTTCTGATAGCTGTCCTTATTGAATTTTTTTCTTTTGTGTTTTTTACTCTGCGTCAACTTTTCCGAATAGATTTTCTGTTTTTGCAATTTTTTTAAATACTCTTTTTGTAGATCAGCGAGAAACTCTTCGGCCATGAGGGAATTTGTCTCACTACCGTAACCCATACCACCACCACTACCACCCACACCATTACCACTGCCTGCACCACCAGCGTCCAAAACTGACATCATTTCCGGTGAAAATAATTGCTGCATTAATTGTTGCCTCAATTGCGGAACCTGCGTGGTGTGCAAGGGTGGCGGTGGCACTGCAGGACGATATGGTTGCGGAAATGTTGTAGCATCCCCTTCGAACATGGCGGCGGACATAATATCCGCTTCATAGTCGTCATCGGAAACAAGTTCCGGCTCAGGCAGTGCTGGCATTTGTGGTGTCGGAAAGAATTGTGGACCCACATTGTCGCGCGCGTAGAGGAAGTCAGCATCGACGGGTTGATGTTGCATAACCTTTTTCGGTGGTCGGTAACGTGGCTGATGGTGTAGATATTTTTTCACCTTGTGATAGTGGTTGTGCTTGCGAGGCGCATTGGGCATATGTACCTTGATGTGAACGCTGCAAATATAGGTAAAGTAGATTTTATCAGACTACAAACATTGCAAGCAAAATTTGCGAAAGTTTTTCCACATTGTAAAATGTATTTTAATGCTTCCTAAGCCTTAAAACAAAAATTTCCCAAAAAGGGAAATTTTTCAACAGTGCATGTTCATACATTTTTGGTTAAATTTTTAAGTTTTAAGCATGTTTTTGTAAAAAATTAAAATTGCCCTCTGAGGGAAATTTCTGAAAAATCTTTATTTAAACAAGGTCACATAGAATTTTTTGTAAATTATGTACTTTTTTTATCAAATTCTAAAATTCCTTTGCAAAAAAAGATAGCAAATACATATTTTTGTTTAAGTTGACTCTGGCTATTAATATGTATTGAAAATAATCCTTGCACTATTCTTTATCAAAACGAAAAAATTCTGATGGGTTTTTGTTCGGTCAACAAATTAATCACAGTTGCATCGATTCAAATATTGTTAATTTAGCAAATTATTTAAAAAAATCCGTTTAACTATTTCACTCACTGTTCACGATCATCACTAGCTTGTAGCACATTGAAATGTATTGCGAAATGCAACACTGTAAGCCAAATATATCCTTTTAACATTTTCCACTTATTCTCTCTGGTTTTTTTTTTCTATTATATTATTTGTGGAATTACATTGATAACCGTTTATTGCAAACTTCGCGCACGTTATGAAAAACTTTCAATCTTTTAATGTCTTCTTATATTGTATTTATATTGGCTTTCTGATGTTGCCACTTTTATTTTATTTTCTTTGCCAATGTATCAAATTTCGTTTGCTGCTCACTATGTATAGAGAGTTGTTGAGTCTTTGACCGAACACATAAAAAAAAAACACGCTGCTAATTTAACGAACAGTAAACTTTTACAAAGGGAAGTTTTTCAAAACAGTTATTTTTGCTGAATTGATTAAGATTTGTACCTTTAAGTTTTTGTGAAAAACAGTTAAATATGCAGAAGATTTTTTTTTAGTGTATCACAGCTGTGTGATTTTCTTTTGCAGTTGCTTTGCTTTCTGATATGATTTTGAAATATGATCTTCTAACTGCTACATTTTTAATCACGTCTTCGTGTGCAAATCTACTTTGAGCTTTTGTCGTTTTCAATTTCAATGCAATTTCTTCACTTTCGAACTTGTGTTTGTCAGTTTGTTTTGCTGTTGCAAATATTGATCTACCACAGACATAGCGTACAAGACCTTGAGGTCTAGAAATCATGCAATATTGGAAAATAATAATTTTTCTGAGAATTTGACTTTCATTTTTGCTATTTTTTTAGTGCTTATTGAAGTGGAGTACAAAAAAGGAAATTTTAAATATTTCTACATTTTTTTAAATTCAAATATGTTTCATAAATTTTCCTTAATAGGAAATTTTAATTGTTTATAAATTGAACCAAAAATATATAAACATGTACTGTTAGTGAAATTTCCGATTTAAGGAAATTTTTGTTTTAGGGCTAAGGAAGTGTAAAAATATGTATTTATTATGTAACAAATGTGGGAAGATATTTTCCTTTCACAAATTGTCCGTGACGAAATTGCCATTTTCAAAATGCACCTTTTCAAAATAGCACTTTTTAAAAATGCACTTTTTAAAAAATTATCCTTTACAGAAAAAAAAGCTCCTTTACGAATTTTCCCTTTGTAATTTGTATATCAAGGGTTTATTTCTCTTTCTTGTGAGTTTTGTAAGAGAGAATACTGTGAAGGGGGAATAAATTTTTATGATTAAATTATTTATAGGGAAATTGTGAAGTACAATTTCTAAAAAAGGAAAATTGTAAAGGACTGTTTTGTCAAAGAAATTTTGTATACGACTCCAGCCCAATAAATATACATAAATATAATGACCACTTCTTAAAATTTTACCACACTGTTAGATTCTTCCCATTAAAATTTACAATATCAATATCAAAATGCTTACAAATAAAATTTCCCATTAAGTTATTTTTAAGGAAATTTTTCCAAAAAGTTTTTATGGTGTAATTTTCTTATTTTTTGTAGAAAAGCACAATTTCCCTTTTGGGAAATTTCTCGACATGATGGGATATTTTTCAAATTTGTTTTTAATTCAATTGTGATTACAATTTATGCTTATAAACTCTACCTTTACTAAAAACTAAATTGTATCTTTAAGGGAAATTTTAAAACAAACCATTTTAACGAGTTTAATGGAAATAAGTTAAGAAGTTAAAACTGGAGTAATATAAAAATGGCCAAAATTTTTAAAAATAGCCTACCACTTAATATTTCTCCATAATGTGAGCCCATTTAAGCACTTCAATAACGTTAAACGAATGACAACAAAATTCGAATTAGCATGTTCTTTTATCCAGTTAGCGGCAGCTTTTTCAACAAGGTGCAAAACCACATAAAATGTTGTAAACTTATACATTTTCAACCCTAGAAATTTCACTGCAAAAAGCTTTACTGCCAAACTTCCGTGCAGTTAAGAATAATGTCAAAATATAAGACACACTAGAATAACAACATGACGCAAAGGGTAAAAATCAACACGTACTAAATTGCAAACCAAGAAAATGTCCAAGGGGGAGTGCTGCTCACTCACTTCGCTTTCTTCGCTCACTCACACTCTGACAACAATCAAAAACCGACAATGAGTGAGTGAAAGGGTTAAAATAATGGCTGGCAGAAGCGGCAGCTTGTTGATAAGGCGTTGGTGGTGTTTTGGAAGTGTGGTTAAAGTAAGAACAGTGATAAAAAGCATTAGCGAACGTTTTGAAAACCACAAAATGGCAACGACTGCCAAAAAATTTCCCACCACAGGGAAGGATTTTGCGTGAGTTTCTGTTAGTGTTTTTTTATGCGCTGTGCCTCTTGCTCTCGCTCCTGAAGAAGAAGAAGAAGAAGGAAAAAAAAGAAGAAGCGGGAAATGTTGAAAGTTTCCGGTGATAGCGTGCGCCCGTGAAAAAAATGGCAAGCATTTTTTGTGCTTTCGATATTTTTTCCCATTTAGCCACAAACATTTTCTGCTGAGCTGCTGCTTGTATATGATGTGTAAAAAACGGTTTGCAAGATAATTTACAGACGTTGCTGCCGGCGACAACATTTGCCGGTTACACGAGGACTACGAACAAAAACAGGAGTATGACAAAATGGCGGTTTAAATCGTTGCTGTTGCTGTATAGCAGTAAGAATGTACGCTTTAGGAAAGTTTATAAAAAATAAAAAAAAAAAAATTTAAAAAATTGAAAGCTGAACCGTCCTGAACAGCAAATTCAATTGTTATTTAAGCGGAAACGGAAGTCTATGAGTTTGGCCGGAAATTCGCAGCGACTGTGGGCAACAACAGCAGCAATGAAAATACTTCAAAAGTGTAAAAATAACATTTTTCAGGGTCAGCAAAATGTCATAACGTGTGTGTGTGGTTGTGTGAGTTAAGAGAAATTCTGTGTAAATTAATTTTTTCTTTGAAACATTAATATTTATTTTTCTTTGTTATTTTTACATAAAAATGCAATATTTAATGACTTAAAATAGCTTTTGATGGCATGGTTTGAACTTAAATGGAACTAGAGACAGTTAATTTAAACTTTTCGTAAAATGTCTTAGCGTTTTAATTGATAATTTCCCTTGAAGGGAAATTTATTATTTCACATAATTTGCTGAGATTTCGACAAAAAAGTCGAAGAAACATTGAATAAAGTTATTTTAGTGATTTTTGCAAAATTTCACAAAAAGGGAAATTTTTGTATATCGATTGTTTTTTGATAACTTGAAAGTAATTATTAATTTCCTTTAACCAAAAATGTTTTTTGTAAAGATTAAATAATTTCCCAAAAGGGAAAATTTGTATTTAGCTTTGTGGTAAAATTAACTTGGTTTTTTGTGCCAAATTATTTGCGGGATCAATTATCTTTTTCTTAATAATAATTTCCCGTGAGGGGAAATTTTTAAAGCATGTTTTTCGTGAAACTTATATGAGTTTCTGTGTCAATTTGCTTGCTGCACTAAGTTGATTTTGTCTTACACAAATTTCCCGCGAGGGGAAATTTTTCAATATTGTTTTTTAGTGAATTTTACATGTTTGCTTGCATTATTTTACTTGCTGGTTTAAGTTTTTGCTTGACATAAATTTCCCGTAAAGGGAAATTTTCTAAGTTTAAGTTTGGTCAAACTGACATTTACATTTGAGCTAGTTTCTTACTGATTAAGGTTATTTTGCTTAACATAAACTTATTATTAAGGGAAATTTTTTTATTTGTGTTTTCGATCAAACTAAAATGTGTATTTGTGCGAGTTTATTTGTTTTATAAGGTTTACCTTTGCTTGATATAAATTTCCCGTGTGGAGAAATTTTCTATTTTAAATTTTCAGTCAAACTACCATGTGTATCTGTGCCTATTTACTTGCTGGATTAAATTTATTTTTCTTAACATTTATTTCCGGAGATGGGAAATTCAAAAATGTTTTTTTATTTTCGATCAAACTTGCATCGTAGCTTATTTTCCCCCTTAAAAAAATGTGTTTCTGTGTCAATTTGCTCGCTGCATTAAGTTTGTCGCGTTTTACATTAATTTCCCGTGAGCGTTAATTTTCTATATTTTTTATTCAGTTAAATTTACATGTGTTCCACCTTTATGAGTTTACTTACTGCATTTATTTTCATTCGCTTGACTTAAATTTCCCGTAAATCTGTGTATCTGTGCAAGTTAACTAGTTGCATAAGGTTAATTTGCTTAACATAAGGTAAAATTGCCAAATTTAATTTTTCCATCAAACTAACATGTGCATTTGTGCCCGTTTACTTTCTAGATAAGGTTTATCTTGCTTTAAATAAATTTTCGGCAAAGGGAAATTTTCTAATTTGAATTTTCGATCAAACTGACATGTGCATCTTTTATAGTTTACTTGGTAGATAGGATTATGTTTTTTTAGATAAATTTCCCATAAAGGGAAATTTTCCCATTTGTATTTTTTATCAAAATAACATGTGTATTTGTGCCCGTTTACTTGCTGGGTAATGTTTATTTTGCTTGATATAAATTTCCCGTAAAGGGAAATTTTCTAATTGGAATTTTTGGTGAGACTGACATGTGTATATATGCTAGTTTACACGTTGGATATGGTTTATCTTGCTTGACATAAATTTCCCGTTATAGGGAATTTAATGTTTTTTCATAGCTTAATTTTTTCTAGCAAATTAAGTTTTTATATTTTCATTCTGGAACAACAATGTTGATTTGAGAATTTAGATAAAATATATTGTGCTTTCTTGGTGTTAGAAGATAATAATTAGGTTTATCAAACTTTAGACAAATCTTCGCACTCATACGTTCCACACACGTGATATAAAATATTTTTATATATCAATCCCAATCCTTTTTCGTACATTTCGCTCATTATCTCACAGATCTAATTTATGTGAAACTCTTTCATATTCGACGCTTTACATTGCTAGTTTTTCCCTTTTTTCACAAAGGTTTTTTTTATGTGAATTTTTTGTAAACGCCCTTTTTTTAATGCTCAACTTAAAATGTCTTCCTGTTGTTTAGGATAGACAAGCTTCTGGCTTTTTGTGTATTGTGTCACGTTGAGTGGTTAAGAGAGAACATGCTTTAGGTTTGGATATGTTTTATGGAAATTTACAACATGTAGGAAGTAATAGATTGATAATGGATGTTGAATAGAGCTGATCTTAAGCGTTTTTCGAGTCAACGTAATGTTTTACAAAAACAATTTCCGCAGAATGATGTTTAAGCTTGCAGCATGGTTTACTAGCTATATTAAAGATACGCGTAAAATTCGGTGCTTCGTTGAATTAGGAATTTACCAAAATAAGGAAACTTTAAATATTTCGTAGATATCTGGCAATAATTATAATATTTAATATATCTAATGTACAATATAATTGTTTTTAAAGACCTAACATCAAAGTCAAATATTATAAAACAAATAAAAATAAAAATAAAATCATAAGAAAAGTCATGTCAGTGAACCTTTTGCCACCTCTTTTCTTAACAGTTCAAACCTGTAACTACTCTAACACTAAAGTTTCAAGCTTTTTTTTTTTGAAGCAAGATTCCGAGTTGTTAGGTGTTGTTGCTTATGTATGATGCATTATACTTTGGCTGCTTATTGTTTTCTTCTACCCATTAAAATGGAACTTAATCCACAAGCTCACAAAACGTGCTACTTAACAATACAACTACTTTTTGTGCCATCTTTTTTTTGTATTAATTTTTCTCTTGTTATTCTATCTCTTTGCATTGTTCTTTCTCAACTTCTTTCCTGCATCAATTTTAATTGCAAGTTAGGCTTAAATTACTTTGTAGCAAAGAAACTACTACGCAGCTTAGCAGAAAGATTTACAAGTCATGATTATTAAAATAATTTAATTTTAATTCTTTTTTTTTTCTCGTTGTGCCCATTTGGTCTACTTGGTTTTTTAGATGAACTTTTTGAGTTCAAAATCCTATCCGTGCCCAAGCGAATGCGCACTTGTGCTTGTAAAATTGCAAAATGGTATAGCATAGTTTTTGCCTCTTTCCGTCTTTAAAACTTTCGTGGAAAGGCTTGAATTAGCTTAGCTGCTAGTTCTACCCAAACATCTGCTGCCTAGTTTTATAGTAATTTTTTTTATTTTTCTGCTTCTTTTTCATCTTGATATTGTTATGCAAACCATTAGTGGAATTACCTCTATAAAAAAAGAATAAGTTATTTCGGAGCTGATTTTCTACTCTTTAGTTTCTTGTTTCTTTTGACCTTTCTGATATACCACTACTCCATTCCATTTCCACTATTTCTACGCACTACGTAACGTGACTCATCCGATGTTGAGCTTTGCAACAGCGCAATGTCAAGTTCGAATGAGCAAGCGCTAATTTTTTCATTACTTCGTTTTCCTTCAACTTCTCTTTTGTATTACATGAAAGCAAATGAGCAAGATTTTGTATTAAACTGGATAGTTATGAGTGTGATGATAAGACATTGTGGCTTAATATTTTAATTGAGACATTTTCTTATAACTTTAAAAAATCACGTATATTAATTAAAAAATTCTCTAAAATAAATCAAAATGCCATTTGAAATTCGATTTGACTAGTTCACAATTTTTTCTTAACATGCTTATGTTTATCATGAATATGTTTAAGCTTATGATTATGCTTATGTTTATGCTTATGTTTATGGTTATGTTTATGCTTATGTTTATGGTTTCTTATACTTAGTTCATGCTTAGCTTATACTTAGCTTATGTTAAGCTTATGCTTAGCTTTCATAGTTTAGTTTAGTTTATGCGTTGTGTAGCTTAGCTTATACTTAGCTTAATCTTAGCTCATTATTAGCTTATGATTAGCTTATGCTTTGATTATCCTTAGTTTATGGTTGCCTTATGCTTGATTATATTTAGTTGAGTTTGGAGTTAGGTATAGTTAAGTGTAGTTTAGCTTAGGTTGATTAAGCTTTGGCTAAGGTTTCCTTATGCGCGCTTAAGTCAGTAACATGTTAGTTAGAAAGAGCTAAGCTAAGCTTTTTTAATGGTATGTTATTTTAACTTATGCAAAAAAAAAAAATAAACTGGCCATTTCAGCCAGGACTTTAACCCAGCTTGTATTGATCAACTGTGTTGTGCGTGTTTCAAATTATTAAATATTTGATCACAAATGGACTTACTGAACTGACCTACGTGTTTTATGCCGATTCGGAACGAATGTTCTCTAGAAGCTTTATATGGCAATTTTTACTCTCTGAGGTTTGCCATTGTCTGCCGAACAGAAAAAAATATTTCAATTTAAAAAACTTTCTGTCTGAGATGGAATTGAACCCGGGCTGTCGCGGTTCTTTAGCTTAGGGGCCACGCACTCTACCCACTAGGCTACGGACGCCACCGGGTAGAAAAACAAAATACGTACTATAAAAATTATATGAAAAAACAATATGAAAACATTATGCTCATTATATTATGGAGAGCTCCGCATCCGTATTATTTTTTTTAAATCGGCATCCGCATCCGCATTTTAGATAAATATGATTTTTTGAGGTTTTTTTTAAATGTATTTAAATAATATATATATAAAACACTTCAAATAAACAAAAAGTGGAAAGATAAAGATAAAAATTCTTTACACAAACGAATAATAGAGTATTCAAGTATAGTAACTTATAATAATTATATTTATACTAGCTGAACCCGGTGTGCTTCGCTACCCCCCTCGTACCAGGATTGCATTTCAAAATTGTGGCAATACCAAAATCACTTTTCACGCCATTGAATTTTCGAAATAAGTCCACCCCAGCGCCACCTACCGTGTCCATTTATACACAAATTATTTTCTTATGATTAAACAAACATACATTCTGAATTTCAGTTAAATTGGTCCATAAATTCAAATTTTCGATATAAGTCCACCCCAGCGCCACCTATCGGGTCCATTTATACACAAATTATTTTCTTATGATTAAACAAACATACATTCTGAATTTCAGTTAAATTGGTCCATAAATTCAAATTTTCGATATAAGTCCACCCCAACGCCACCTATCGGACTTTCCCGGAGGGTTTTTCCAAAATTTTCCTTCGTAAAAACCTTCTCCTGGCAATTATAAACAACTGAAAAAAAATTTTAGACAAATCGGCCCAGCCATTCTCAATTGATGTTTTACTATACATTTTTTACACCATTTTTATATATATAGATTTCGCAAGGACAGTGCATACGAATATGCATATAAAAACTTTTGGTTATCAACTCAAAAAGAAAAAGGTAAGAAATTAAAAAGCGATGAAGTATCATCTATACTCTTTATAAAAAACTTTTAATGTACTATTGATGAATTTTACATACACATCAACATAATTTATAAAATTATTTCAATAATTTAAGTTTCATTTTGTCTCGTCGAGCTAAATAATTATTACAATTTTTAAAGTTTAACATTTGTACCATGTTTTAAAAATTTTTGTATTAATTGAAGTGGTATTTACTTTAACTTTTTTTTTGTTACAAATAAATTTGTCTTTTTTATGCCTTAAACGTGCTTTTCCTTAGAAAGAATTATATTTTTTAATTTTATATATATTTCTTTTAATTTATTTGAAAACATGCGCGGAAAACGTGGGCCGCATGCTATAGAGTAGTAGAGAATAAGTAAGGAGTGCAATTAACAAGTACTTTAGTGAACAAATTATTTCTTAACCCCAGGTCCCTTGACTGTCAGGACAGAAGTCCTTGCTTGGATGGTAAATTCAAGTTTGCTAAGGTTACTGTTGCAGGGTTAATATTCTCTATAGCATGCGCCCCACGTTTTAGGGATAACTAAAAGCCCCCACTCTAAGAGAAATTTTTTTATACTTTTTAGATCGTTATAAAAACGTGTTAGATTAAAAAAATAAAACTTAAAAAATAAAAAAAAATAAAAACAATAAAATATGAAAAAAAAAATAAAAAAATAACAAAAAATAAAATATGAAAAAAACAATAAAAAAATAACAAAAAATAAAAACAATAAAAAAATAAAAACAATAAAAAATAAAAACAATAAAAAATAAAAACAATTAAAAATAAAAACAATACAAAAATAAAAACAATAAAAAATAAAAACAATAAAAAAATAAAAACAATAAAAACATAAAAAAATAAATAATAAATATAAATAAAATAAATAAATAAAAAAATAGAAAATAAAATAAAAACATTAAAAAAAATTTTAATTATAAAGAAAGACAAATTAAGAAAAAATTAAAAAAATAAATAAATTAAGAATAATAAAAAAGTTAAGAAAAAAAAATTAAGAAAAAAAATTTAAAATAACCCATAAAAAATAAGAGAAAAAAATTTAAAATAAGAAAATAAAAATTAAGAGAAAAAATGAAACAAAAATGAAAAAAAAAAAATTAAAAAAATATAAAAAAAAATTTAAAAAAAATTTAAAAAAATTTAAAAAAAAATTTTAAAAAAATTAAAAAAAAATTAAAAAAAATTTAAATAAATTAAAACAATATTTAAATAATAAATTAACAAAATAAATTAAAGCATTAATGTTATATATTTAATTTTATTTATTTAATTATCATGTTCACATATAAGACAAAGTCTTTTAAATGCAGTAAAAAAATCAAAGCAAATAGTTATAACCAACAAATAAATAAAAACAAAAATTTCTTATTTTAAATTAAAAAATTGTATGCAACGACTTAATTTAACCTAAAATTTAAGTTATAATCAACAACAAAAAAATAACTAAAAAATATAAATAAAAAAATATAAATAAAAAATATAAATAAAAAATATAAATAAAAAATATAAATAAAAATAAACAAAAAATAATTAAAATAAATAAAAAATATATAAAAAATAAATAAAAAATAAATAAAAAATAAATTAAAAATAAATAAAAAATATA
>OY986435.1:23144680-23214680 GCA_963920525.1 Dichetophora obliterata | reverse complement strand
GTTGTATCGACCGCCCTAACCGTAAAATTAACGTAAGCGCTACTTTTGTCGTAACTCACTATTTAATAGCAAATGATAGTTCTATAACAAAGAAATCAATCAACTCTTAAAATTTCATATCACTAAGTTAAACCATTCCAAAGTTCCATGCATTACAAAAATCAAGTATAAATGCGTTTTTAGGCAGACAAAACAAGAAAAAGCCTGCTACTGTAAAATTTATTTGAATGTCCTTACGTTATTTCAGTGGTTACGTTATTTCTTGAAATCGCGAATACTTGAGTTCGAGTACGGGATTGGACTAGTTGGATTATTTAATATTTAAAAAATTAAAAATTTATGTACATAAGTGAATGCAATAATAAACTGTCAACAATTGAAAAGCAATGCTTGATTTGACGATAATACTAAAAAATTATAAAGTATTTAATATTAATAGATGCGGGGGAAAAAAATTATGCAAGTATATGTATAAATCTGAA
This sequence comes from Dichetophora obliterata, assembly GCA_963920525.1. Classification (NCBI taxonomy): domain Eukaryota; kingdom Metazoa; phylum Arthropoda; class Insecta; order Diptera; family Sciomyzidae; genus Dichetophora; species Dichetophora obliterata. Next base: position 23,214,198 of record OY986435.1, on the reverse strand, counting down.
AAAATATTGATAACAATAATAATGATAATACATCATTCCCATAAAATGCAATTTTAACTAAAATAACTTTGTTGCTTTGACCAAGAACTTGACAGAGTCCAAACCATTCGATACATGTGTATAAGTTCGCAGAAGTTAATTGTTAATTTTCCTTTAGTATTTTTCTCTGTGCATGAAAGTCGCACGTCCGCTTCATGTTTTTGATGATAGTGCTATTTGTGTGTTGTTGTTGCTGCTATTGCAAAGTGGAAAATTGCAACATGGTAATAAGTTTTTCTTCTGCTGCTTTTCTTTATTCTTCTGAATTGTTTTTTTTTCTACCAGTTTTGTTGTTTTTGTGCTTCGTTATATTCTGAGTAAAGAAGAAAACTTGTTGCACAAACTGGATGCACAACGTTTTTCTCCTTTTTTGTTTGTTTTTCTTAAAGAAGTACAGAAAAGTTTCTAACAGCAGAAGAATTACACGGAAAAGAGTTGCCGTTCATTGACCTCAATACCAGCAACCTCTTCTATGGGTATGGCAAATTATGTATTTTTTGTTTGGTTGCTAAATCAATGTTAACAGCAGCCAGAGTAGAGTGGCCAAGTAGCTGCAACATGCTGCGAATCAGGAAATAAAACTAATAAATAGCAGTTTATGCAATTATTTTTGTCTGTTGTCGATATATTCTATTATTTGCATTACACTTTGGTAGAGAGATGCGGTGGGGGAGGGGTAAGGTTAAATTTGGAAATTTTATCACAAAGCTCACACAGCAATTAAAGCAATACACTCGTATAGAAACAAATTCTTTAACACTCGATAAACTGACACTAGTTTAAATTAATGCTCTTAGAAAAATTTTGTGGTGGAATAATATTCATTTAATTATCAGTAAAATTTAATGACAGTCGTTTAAAAAAAAAAATTAAGTTGTAGGAGTTGGAAAATAAAATTGTAAAAACTAGTCATTTTGACTGGTGTGGTAAATCGAGTGTTAAAGCCAATCAAGAGCGTTGTTTTGACCCCTGCCTTTGCATTCAATTCGCACATATTTTTCTGCTCGTCTGTCAAACGCGTTTGAAATTATGAACTCTTTCAATTTAAAATCGATTAATTGATAAATGAATAAATAATTCTTGATTTGTTTTTGTGTTTATTTGTGCCTACGCAATAGTTTTGCTGCCAGAACTTTGTTGCGCATTTTATTATCTTTTTATATTTTAAAGAAGCATCGTGTTAAGTGGTGGCAAAGGGCTATAACCCCTATCAATAACTCTGTCGTAAATTATAAATAAATATCAACGAATTATAAATATAATTTATAAGATTAATCCTTGAAATAATCGATTTATTAGTAGTAAACATGTATTAAATAAAAAATAAGTGATAGAACATTTAAGTAATCGACGAATTAGCTATTACTCGCATTATTAATTGAACAATTAGAGCTAATACATTTTCGTGTTATACAGCTATTGACTGTTAATTTAGCAAAAAACTACAAACAATTAAACAAAAAGTTTGCGATTATTAAATATCTATACATTTGCGATTACTCACAAAATTGATGACAAATTTAGTAATTAATCATTTATATAATCGATATATATTATTTATTGAATTAAAAAAATAAATATATTAAACATGAACTTATTTCAAAATTAAGTTGTGGCCTTAGCATATTGGTTAGAGTGCGTGCCTCGTGTGCTGAAGAACCGCGGCAGCTCGGGTTCGATTCCCATCTGAATGTTGTATTTTTATTTGAATGAATATTTCTGTTCAGCCTTCACCTCTTCAGCTTCTTGGGAACATGAGCCGTTATGACATAAAGCCGTAGTTAACATAAAGCACTTATGTCCAGATCTCGATCATTTGTGTTGAAACATTAAATAACAACACAATTGATCAATAGAAGCTAGGTCCAATTCCTTTCGAGGGCTAAAACTACCAATTCGTTCTGTTTTCGCATATAATAATTTATTAGTAACTATTTAATAAATTAAAGATGAATCATTTAATTAATCAACATATTATCCAACTAAAAAATAAAAAAATGTGTTGCATACAACGGGTGTGCAGCGGCTGTACATCTTAATTTTTGCCTTGTACGGACGTTGTTCGACCCAACTTTCGACCGCTAGGCTTTTTGGATTATTTTTAGGCCATGTCCAACACTTGTGCGGACGTTCGACCCATGTTCGGCCGCTAATATTTTTGCTAAGAAAGCTTTATTTCATAAAACTAATCGTCAAATTTGCAGCAATATTTTGTATATAGCAAATTTCAAGTAGTTTAGGGATGAGTGGGAGCGTCTGATTACGAATCTGAAGTAAATTTTTTCCATCACATTTCCATTGCACTATTTACATATGCACTATAAGAAAGATTAATTTGAAATTAGAAAACATTATTTGAAATTAAAAAATTATAAGTATTTGAATTGGGAAAAGATCAAATAGATTGATTAAGATCGTCTCAGAAATACCATATAAAATTAAAAAATATTAATTGAAATACAAGTGAAATTAAGAATCTCCATTTTAAATTCAGAATTGCTTCAAAGAACTTCAGAAAATATCAACTGAAATTCAGAAATTTTATTTTAAATTCAGTAATTTTATTTTAAATTCAGAAAAGTTCGACTGATACTCAGAAAAGATTTATGAAAATTAGAAAAAAAAATTAATTGAAATTTTTAAGGGATAGATTAAGGAAGAAAAGATTAAGGCATGTATATTCAGAAAATATCATTTGAAATTCAGATAATCTATTTAAAATTCAGAAAAAGTCAATTGAAATACATAAATTTCATTTAAAGTTTAGAAAAGACGAATCGAAATTTAGGAAAAATCAATTTGAATTCAGAAATTCCATTATTTTCAAAACATATTAAATGAAATTCAGAAAAAATTAATTAAAATGCGGAAATTCGATTTCACATTTAAAAAGATCTTTAAAGATTTAGAAAACATAAATTCACTTTAAAATTCAGAAAAAATTAAATAAAATGAAGGAAAAATAATTTTATATTAGCTTCAGAATTAAAAAAAAAATCAATAAAGAGGTAGAGGACTCAATTGAAATAAAAAAGATCAAATTCAAAAGTCTCATTGATAATTATTAATAACAAAAATTTAGTAAGTGAAATTCAGAAAAAAATCAATTGAAATTCAGAAATTCCATTTGAAATCAGGAATTCAATCAAAATCTACAAAAAATTAATTGAAATTCAAAAACGAACAAGTGAAATTCAGAAATTCCATTTCAAATGCAGCAAGATAAAGTGAAGTTAAAAAAATCACTTGAAATGCAGATACGCTATTTGCAATCAGAAAAAGAAAAGCAATCAATGTTTAGAAAAATCTATGTGACATCAGAAGACATCAATTGCAGTTTTGAAAAATTAAAAAATTATTAGTATCCAAGAATTGTATTTTACCTTGCAACTTACAGCCCTATTCTGGCAAAGTGACAATTGTTACCCAGTATTTAGAAAATTTCTATGTGTTTGTTGTAATTTTTTGATTTCAAATCAAAATTTGAAGCTTAAAAAATTTTTTTAATGAAATTGTCACTATCTGAAAAGCAGGTGACAATTTTTATCAAAATTTATTAGTTTTATACTTCAAATTTTGTTTTGAAATGAAAAAATTACAACAAGCACATAGAAATTTTAAAAATACTGGGTAACAGTTGTCACTTTGCCAGAATAGGGCTGTTAATGAATACTAAACCTACATCACAACAATACCATTATAGCAAAAGAAGCATTACGATTGCCAGTTCCATTATCATTTTCTTAACCATTATCATTGCCATCATCATTACCATTATCATTGCCATCATCATTACCATTATCATTGCCATCATCATTACCATTATCATAACCATTATCATTGGCCTTTACAGTTTCATTATTATTACCATTACCATTACTATTACTATTACTATAACCATTTTCGTTATCATTTTCATTGCTATTGCCATTGTCATAGCAATTGAAATTACTATTACCATTACCATTACCATTACCTTTACCTTTACCTTTACCTTTACCTTTACCTTTACCTTTACCTTTACCTTTACCTTTACCTTTACCTTTACCTTTACCTTTACCTTTACCTTTACCTTTACCTTTACCTTTACCTTTACCTTAACCTTTGCCTTTGCCTTTGCCTTTACCTTTACCTTTGCCTTTACCTTTACCTTTACCTTTACCTTTGCCTTTGCCTTTGCCTTTGCCTTAACCTTTACCTTTACCTTTACTTTACCTTTACCTTTACCTTTACCTTTACCTTTACCTTTACCTTTACCTTTACCTTTACCTTTACCTTTCCTTTCCTTTACTTTTACTTTTACTTTTACCTTTACTGTTACCATGACTGTTACCATGACCATTACCATTACCATACCCGTTACCTTCACAATTACCTTTACCATTACCATAACCATAACCATTACCATTCTCATTATCAACTACCATTATGAGTACCAGTACCATTATAATTACCATAAAAATTATCAGTAACACTTTCATTACTATTACATTACCATTTCTATAACTATTACATTACCATTGCATTACTATTATTGGGGGTTGGAATTAATTTTAAAGGTTTTTTTCGGTTTTTGAGCATTTATTTAGAAACAACGGTACAATGTATATTATTCAAAGTATTGTCCATCGTTAGCTACAACATTTTCCCATCTTTCTGGCAGCATATGGATTCCGCGCCGGAAGAACGATTCGTCTTTTGAGGCAATCCACGAATCGACCCATTTTTTGGTATCCTCGTAAGAAGTGAAGCGCTGCTCAGCCAAGCCATGCGTCATCGATCTGAATAGGTGGTAGTCGGAAGGGGCTATGTCTGGGCTATAAGGCGGGTGGGGTAGCACATCCCAATTCAGCGCCTCCAACGTTTCCTTGACGGTTCTTGCAACATGTGGCCGTGCGATGTCATGTTGAAAAACCACTTTGTCGTGTCTTTTGGCATATTCCGGCCGTTTAACCTTTAATGCTCGGCTCAATTGCATCAATTGTTGTTGGTAGCGTTCCCCAGTGATGGTTTCGTTAGGTTTTAGCAGCTCATAGTACACGACACCCTTCTGATCCCACCAAATACACAGCATAAGCTTGGCGCCATGAATATTCGGCTTGGCCCTCGATGTTGATGCATGGCCGGGTGGTCCCCACGATTTTTTTCGCTTAGGATTATCGTAATGGATCCACTTTTCATCGCCAGTGACAATACGATGCAAAAAACTCTTCCTTTTATGCCGTTGAAGCAGTTGTTCGCACATGCAAAATCGCCGTTCAACGTCTCTCGGCTTCAACTGGTACGGCACCCAATTTCCTTGCTTTTGAATCATTCCCATGGCCTTCAAGCGTTTGCCGACCGTTGATAAGTCGACTCCCAATGATTCTGACAATTCTTGAAGGGTTTGACACGGGTCTTCATCGAGCAAAGCCTCCAATTCCTCATCTTCAAACTTTTTCGGCTGGCCCGGACGCTCTTTGTCTTCCGTATCAAAATCACCACTTTTAAACCGACGGAACCAGTACTCACAAGTAGAAATCGATGGAGCATAGTCCCCGTAAGCCTCAGTAAGCGTGCGTTGTGCTTCAACCGCTTTTTTCTTCAAATGGAAGCACAAAAGTAAACCTTCCCGCAAATTGCGTTTTGTTGGAACGAAAGTCGACATGTTCACAGAGAAAAAAATATATGTTGTTTACACTTCAGTGGAATGACACATACTAAAAAATGAAGCTTAGACAATGTGCTTTGAAATGAATATAGTCACAGGTGTGCCCGATGCGATCTATTGATAGTTACGCCATCTCTTAGAAAACCTTTAAAACTAATTCCAACCCCCAATACATTACCATGACATTACCATTACATTACCATTACATTACCATTACATTACCATTACATTACCATTACATTACCATTAAATTACCATTACATTACCATTACATTACCATTACATTATCATTACATTACCATTACATTACCATTACATTACCATTACATTACCATTACATTACCATGACATTACCATTACATTACCATAACATTACCATTACATTACCATTACATAAACATTACATTACCATAACATTACCATTACATTACCATAACATTACTTACATTTACATTATCATTACATTAACATTAGATTAAGATTGCATTACCATTACATTAGCATTAGTAATGAAAAGTATTCATTAAATTACCATAACATCATTAGTAATGAAAATTATTCATTACATAATCATTACATTATCATTAGTAATAAAAATAATTAATTACATTTACATCACATTACCATTCCATTACATTACCATTATATTACATTACCATTCCATTACATTACCATTCCATTACACTACCATTCCATTACATGACTATTACATTACATTACCATTCCATTACATTACCATTCCATTACATTACCATTCCATTACATTAACATTCCATTACCATTCCATTACCATTTCATTACCATTCCATTACCATTCCATTGCCATTCCATTACCATTTCATTACCACTCCATTATCATTCTATTACCATTTCATTAACATTACATTACCATAACATTACCATTCATTGTCATAACATTACTATTGCATTACCATTACACTATCATTACATTAACGTTATAATACCATTGCATTACCATTCATTATATTACAATTACCATTACATTACCATTTTATTACCATTACATCGCGATTACATTACCATTACATTATCATTAAATTACTATTACCATTACATTACCATTACTTTACCATTGCATTACTACTACATTTCCATTACATTACTATTACATTAACATTTCATTACCATTCCATTACCATTTCATTACCATTTCATTACCATACATTACCATTACATTACCAGTACATTACCATTGCATAACCATTACATTACATTACATTACATTACATTACATTACATTACATTACATTACCATTACATTACCATTACAATACCATTACATTACCATTACATTATCACATTAACATTACCATTACCTTTACCATTACCATAAAAGTACTATTACATTACCATAACATTTCCATTACTTTAAAATTACATTATCATTACCTTACCATTACATTACCTTTACATTACCATTACATTGACATTATTTTACCATATCATTATATTAATGGTAGTGTTAATTTTCATTTCCATTTTCATTATTGTTACATTGCCGCTACCATAGGGTTATGGTATGGAAATGGTTATGAATATGCCAATGATTTTTGTATGTGATCGATAATCATTAAGACACAATACTTCCTTGAGTGCATTAAATTAAGGGAAATTTTCTACAATAATTTTGTAAAAATTAAATATTTTTATTTCGGTTTTTCATACATGCTAAAATAACTCTTAAAAAATATAAACAAAATAATTTTAATTATTTTAAAATAAAATGGCGACAGTGTGGCTGATACAAGGAAATTCGTCAATATTAAGGGCTCTATGCGGACGACCCCTGGAGTTAATAATTTTTAATCTAGAACAAACAATAAAAAAGATTATAAAAGAAGATGTGTTAATCTAGTTAAGGACGTAGGATATTTTAAACAAAAAATAAGGATAACAAAATAGCGGCAATTTTAAGAAAAAACTTCGTTTTTTTTTATAGAAATCGTTCAAAAAATTATTAAAAAACTCTTTAATTTTGTGAATCTAGAAGTGCTAAGTACTTCTAGAAAATGTCAGTATTACCTACAGTCAAAAGTTGTAGTGTGTGGCTGAAATGTAAAGGCACGCGATATTGGTTTTTATAAAAACCATTTAAAGTTTCAAGTGTTCAAATTTTAATAACAATTTGTTGTAATAGTAATAATTTAAGCTTTTATGGGTGTCTTTTTTTAAAACTTTTTTCAAGCACATGTATCGTTTTGGTTCACACTTTTGTGTATACCCACAGCCTTTAATATCCATCGTACAAAGATTAAATATTGTCCAAAATATCAGTTATATTACGAATGAAACAAATATCAAACCTTGGATTTTGTCACTTCTTTAATTTAGTCAAGAAATCGCAAAATCTAAGAAAAAAAAAATCAGATTTTTGTATGAGAAAAAAAAATGCATAAAATGCTTCAGTCGCTGCTTATGTTGTTGTTAGGGTAATTGGTTTGGTTCGTGCCTGAATCACGAGCACAAAATCGTGTAGTTTGTTGCACAATTTATATGTGTCGTGTGTTGTTGCTATAAATATGTATGTAAAATTTACATATAGGAAATACATATAAGTTTCTTTCGGTTTTGTCGTTCGGTAATGCTTTTGTTAATCTTCAGCAAGATTAATACAATAGAGAACACAAATGTGTGTAGCTACATACTGGCTCTGCTACACTCTGGCTTTTTCCATTTGTTAAGCACAGCATTGTATTACATTTAATTTAAACCAACATATAAATGAATAAAAAGAACAAAATCATCACCAAAAATATCAACCAAAAAATAATAGTACAAAATAAATTGTTTTTTAAATAATTTTTATAAAGACCATAAAATGTTTTTTAAATACATACATAGTTTTAAAAAGTATATACGAAAAAAACGAAAAATTTTCTATATTACTGTATTAGAAGGAGTTCTATGTATATACTCATGATACCATCGAAACGGTGTATTTTTTTAATAGTTAAACAATTTTTTAAGCTAATAAATAAAAGAAGAAATTTAAAAAATTACAAGGTATTATTTATTACCTCTTAAGTTATAAAATTAATTAATTTATTTAAATAACAATTTTGTTTTTCAGAATTCAATGATTTTTTCAAAATACCAAATTTCTAAATTTGAGTGTCTGTTGTTTTTCCTCCTAAATATCAAATGTATTTTAATAATATTTCAATTGATCTTTTGAATTTTAAAACTGTGATGTTTATTTTACTTAACGTTTAAACCATCCAATATGAATATTATCGATACAAAGACTTATTTGTGTGACCTTGTATTTTATAGCGTGTGTTTGTTTCGTATCATAAATGTAATTTTTATCAATTATTCAATATTTCACAAACCTACTGATAACTTTACTTACGCCCTCACTCTGAAAGTAATTTCACTCTAACTTATTCCATTTACACCAACTCTAACGTCCAACGTATTGAAAACCTATAAACGATATTCATATCGAGCACAGCTGCTTGCCCAATTGTGATTGTTGTTCTTGTTGTTGTCGTTGTTTTGCACTCTGTGCACAACTTTTACTCCAATCCGTCCGCTGCCAGTTGTCGTTTCACTATCACTACCGTCACCACAAAAGCCAATAAGGCAGAAAAGTTTTCATGACACTTTTTTGCGCCTTGAACGAATTTTCCCCCCATCCAATCATCATCATCATTATTAACATTATCATCATTGGCACAAATGGCTGAAATGCTAAGAAAGTTTTACTATTTTCTAGTATTTTCTCCCACGTTGATGTTCTTGCTCTCATCCTCTTGCCCCTTGCTCCATCCATGTCGTTGCTAATATGTTCTCACATTCTAATGCGAATTCTTTGTTGACACAAAAGTAATGTCACAAACTTTTACAGAACAAGAGTCTAGAAAATTTTCAACCAATACATAAAAATCAAAAAGTTTTCCCACCGAAAAACAAAAATAATAAAAAAAAATTTCATTCACAAGGAACCTATTCAGCTGAGGTTGTTGTTGTCATCGCTAGACAAATAATGTCAGCAGAATGGTGAGATTTTATTGCTGTAAAAGTTTTTCGTTTGCTATCATTATCGCATGCAATATGTTGCGAGTTGCATGTAGTCAAGAAATTCACATGAGATTTTTATTTATAAGCTCATAAATGTGTCGGTCAAAACTTTTTGTCTTCTCTAAAAAAATTGCATGACATTTTTTTGCTTTTTCTTCAAGCAATTGCTAAGTTTCAAAGCAGAAATTTTTGTTTAAAAATTTATACTTTCTTTATTTGTTAAATCACTGCTTTAAAGAAAGTAAATAGACTAAGCAATTGCTTTTGCTAATTTTAGCATACCTAAGGATAATTAAGCAATTTCTTTTACTTACTAAGCAATTGCTTACTTTTTATTTATTAGACTCATTATTATTCTTTTGTTCGAAATAATGCGAAAAACAATTATTTTATGTCATGATATTTTTACGTGCTACACAAAGTTTTTTAATGCGTCTAAAAAAATTCTCTTATATTTTAAGAACATTTTCTTTTTAAAGGATTATTATTTTTTGTCCATAACTGTTTTGTCAAACTTTTCTACTTATCATTATATGTTTTTTTTTGCAATTTTGTTGTTTTATGACACTGCGGCCAATATGGCTGTTGTGTCTTGTGGGTTTGGTCTGTTCTTGGCCTTTCCACACTGACACCGATCATGAGCAGTTTTCCTTCCGCTTGGACTGAATGTTTGCCAACAGTAAAAACCGTCGTCGAGTAACAAAAAACAATATAAACGATAAGCGGCTTAAGCACAAAAAGTCGTTTATTTTAAACGTTTATGTGATTTTATTGGCCATCTTTTGTTGTTTTGTTGTTCTGCCGCTGTTGTTCTGATATAACACGATTCTAGTAGCTTGTTCTTGAAATTTCTTTTTTGTTTTTATTATTTTTTCGCTTAATAGTGCTGCCATCACTCGAAACATTATAGTTTTAAAAGGGTTTTTATGGCGAAGCTGGGATAATAAAACAATAACGTGCAGCAGTTGTGTTGCGAAAGTTCGTGTGGGTAGTTTTTTTTAGTGTGTTGTAAATAGAGTAGAGCCAAAGAAGGTGAGAATTGTATTTTTATATTTAGTTTTTATTTTTTTATATACGTATATTGTTTTTTTTATTAAATGTTAAGTTTGTAATACATAATATGCATTGAATATTCGAAAAATAAAAATAATAAATTTGAAATTATATATATCATTTTTAATTAAAGTTTTTTAAAACTAATATTTTTTTGTAATTAAGCTTGTGACAGTTATTTATTATACAAATTACAATATTTTTTTTTTAAAGTACATATATTAAATTGGCTTTTTAAACAAATATTAGATTTGTATTTATAATTTTGTATCTATTTTTTTTAATTAATACTACATATTTTAAAGTTTTTATACTTTTTTGTTTAACTTTATTTATAATCTTTATTAGTTTTTATGTTTTAAAATAGTTTTTCATTTATGTTTACACGGTTAAAAATCTTGGAATAAAATAGAAAATTTTCTGTACTCTAAATATGACCACACCAGCTTTGGTTTCAAATCTAGTATGTATTTGCAAAATACTAAAAAATAGTTTTAATACTGCTTTGGTTTAAAATTTAGAACAAGCTTCGATTGAAATATAAAAAAAAAAAATAACAAACACAGTGAGATTCGAACCAGGAAAATCCAGTTTGTAAGCTCACTACGTTAACCACTGGGCTATTGCTCTATACGAAGTTTTAATTATGAGTTAGTATTTGTAAAAGTTTAAATTTTAAACTTCAAGGTTAAAAAATATGCAGTAGTATGTTAGCTGGACTAAAATTGATGCCAAGATTCTTAACCGTGTAACAGGCACAAGGTCCAAACAAGTTTTTTAGCAATTATAATTCCGAAATTTCGATCGACGCACGAAAGGGTATTGCATCGAAAGGAAATCGGCCTAAAATCAATTTTATCAAACACCTATTTTAAAAAAAAGCTATTTCTACGTTATTAAATAGATTCAGAATGACGGACAATAATTATTCTTCACTTTGCCTTACACAGAAAAAATTTTCCAACCGTCTCTAAACTTGCTCGTTTTTAGTTCAACTTTTGTTAAAGTTGCTAGCTGTTTAGAGAAGTGCATACTTAATAGCTTATATTTTTTTTCAAATTTTTCAAAAACAAAATATATATGGATTCTACTGAAGCGGGTGTGCAAAAATATATGAATGTTGGTTTGAATGATATTGTATTTATTTCAAATTAGTAATAGTATTTTTAAATATGCTTATATTTCTTTGTGGATTTTTATAAATTTTTTTTTGATAACCGAATGGTTTTGTTATTGCGGCTATCCGCAGCTTTACTATTTTCTTCATTAACGAAACGATGCAGGTGTTTACATTTTAAAAAAATATTGTCTCGTTTTCCGACTCTTTCCCATTAGTGCTTTTTTTAAGAACTGTTTGAAACCAAAAGTGGAAAAAATGTATTTCATCATAGTTATGCTGCGTTGAGTTGTTCGTCGTATTTATTTTAGCTGTTTTTTTTTTCTTTTTTTGTTGTTTTTTGGATATTTATGCTTTGCCATTGCTTATGCTTTTTCTTATTTACTTTAATAATTGTTTTACTACCATGAATATGGGTTTGAGAATAACACAAAAAACTGTACTTAGATATGATAAGTGACTGTAAACACAAGAAAAAAATTCCTTTCATACATTTTTACCGCATAAACATTAGAATTGGGTTTAATATGATCCATTTGCCGTTCATGGTTAAAGGTAGAAACAATTAAAAATAAAAAAAAAACATATTTGATGTCTATGCATTCAAAACTTAATTTTTTTTTTAATGGAAAAAATGGGGAGGGTTGCTAATGACCTAAGACTGATAGAGGGTTAAAAAAAGTAAACATTCAAAAAACAGACTTAAACTATTTTTCAACAAAATCAATTTAATAGGCTTTTTTAATTTTAAAATTTTTTCGAATTTTTTAAATTTATTTTTTTAATTGTTTTTTATTTTTTTTAATTTTTTTTTAATTTATTTTTTAATTTATTTTTGTTTAATTTATTTTTTTAATTATTTTTTTAATTTATTTTTTTTTTATAAAAAAGTAACTTTATCTTTGTGGAATACGTGCTTAAAATATCAGATCGATATCTTTAAAAAAGCGTATATCTATAGTAATAAAAATCTGTTTGTTTGTTTGTTTGGCCTTTATACAAATCTAAACGGCTCAACGGATTTTGCTCATACTAGGTATACATATTAGGTGCGTCCCAACTTAAAATGTTACATACTTAGTTTTTGCCACGCCCCCTCTGAAATTTTTCAACTAATGGTAATTTTGTTATAAAACTTTTTACCATCAGAGATTTTTGTGTATTTAATTGTAAAATTTTTTTGTTATTTTGACATCAAAAACACTCACATATCTTCAAAATTGGAGAAATTTTCAGTACAACGACTTTTTCATAAAATATCGTTACCTAAGAATGAGAAAAAAATGACATGAAAATCAACGTTTGGTCTTTCGATGCAAATATCTCCGCTTTCCATTAATATATTTCATTCAAATTTTTTTTGTTCAAAAGTTCAATAAAATCACTTCACAAAAACAGATTGAACTGTACCGTTAAGTCAGTGTATATATGTTTTATGAGTATGCCAAAAAAGGTCCAAAATATTGACTTTTTACTCAAAAATTGTTGTTGTTGTAAAAATATAATCAACTCAAAATAGCAAATCTGACTACCTTTCATATGACATAGCATTTATTTGCAAAAATTCTTCCAGCTAAGCGCAAAAATTATTTTACTGTTTTTGTCATCAAAACAACAAGGGTACCCCCTTTGATTTTTTTTCGCGAAATTTATTTTTTCCAAAATGTTGTTTTTATATTTTTTACAGAAAGGTGAAGTCTCAAAAATAATTTATGTAAAAAAATTACCCCAATATCTCTTTCCAATAAAAAGTTATGGCTAAAAATCCTTTTTTTCATACCAGACTATTAATAAAACTTAGTTTTGTGTTAAAATTCTCTATATAGTTTGAACATCCCCATTTATCTCTAAGAATGCAAGTTGTGTGTCTAAAGAAATTACGATTATTTTGGATTATATAAAATCTTCTTTATAGTGATCTACTTATTTTTGTATTTCGCAAATATTAGATTTTTAACCAAAACAGGTGTTGACTTATATGTAGTACAGAAAAGTTCAAATTTTAGTACAAGATTTCTAACCGTGTATAGAACAAATTGCATGTCCAATTAAAGCCTTAAACGCATTTTTCTTTAAAGAGTTTTTTAACGGCCCCAATCAGCTTTGAAAAAACTGTAAGTCCTATTGAAATAAAACTTTACATTTATAATAGCAAAAACTATAAGACTACCTACAATCCTAAAATCCCTAAAAATTATAAACTCGTTTTATTAGAACTTTTCTTAGAACGAAAGGTAAAAATTTGGTAAAATTTTCAACTTTTTGTCCAAAATGGCACCAAAAAATAAATATGTGGTCTTGATTAGCCGATCTTATAGTTTTTAGTGCTATCTTCCATATAAACAAAGATTTTTTCATTTGTCTTTGTTAGAAGCTGAGAAATCGTTGGCACCGCTTTGGAATTCGAGAGTGAACTCCAAACTGCGAAAGGCAAAGGCTAAAAAAGGGCCTAAAAATAAATAAATAATATATGGGATGCACAAAAGTTTTTAACTATAGCCAATAGTTTAAAAAAAAAATCGAAACTGAGGTTTGTTTTAAGCTGTTCAAATAAAAAATACCCCTTAAGATCTTCTTGAGAAAAACATAGATGTGGGTCATATATGTCTCATTGATCGCACAGGGTTAATGATAACAAATCAGCAAATATACATCATTAAGTACTATTTTTAAAAAAAATTAATTTTAATGTTCACCTCAAAAAAAAGTGAGGTGGGTCATATATGACCCAATAGTCGTACAGGGTTAAGGGTATCAAAAAGCGAAAAACACATGATTAGAAGCTCTTTATCCAATAAAATAATTTTGGCCGCATAACCCTTCGATTCAGGAACCTTCTGTAGTTGGTAAAATTCAGTTTGAGGTCTGGCCAGACCTTATATGAAATGTATGGCCAGGTGTATTCGTGTTTATGGCTGCATACATATATATGTAAATATATACAAATACCGAGCCATACAAATTCCATACATTTTACATGGGATCTGGCCAGACCTCATATTCTTGCATTCACGAAACGACATAAAAAGAAAAAGTTATCAATACTAAAACAATTCTTCTGGATTTTTCGTTGTTTTACTGTGTTCTTTTCGTCGAGCCTGCCAAAGTCGTGTAACTTATCTGCTCTCCACTGTCATAAAAAAAAGTTGCATACATTCAAAAAGTCGAAAGGTCTGGCCAGACCTAATACTGAATCTGGTGGTTAAATCGATGAAATACCCATAGTGCGACTCACAGTGAACTGTCCAGTGGACAACAATCAGAAATGTTTTGTCTCGAAATCCTACAAAATTTGATATCAATCGACAGGTAATTGTTTCATTATTAATAATCCAAAAAATTAGAACAACAATACATGTTTTGATTGCGTAGAGTGGAGTATTTTTTTTAACAAACTCAGATTTAGAGCATAGCTTTTTGAGTTGCTTTATATAAATACTTGCCAAAATTCCAAACAAAGCTCATTGTTATAAAAAATGATATTTAAACAATTTATTTTATTATCGAAAATAAAAAATACAATATATAAGCGGTTGCAAAATTTCATAAATTCGAATGAAAAATCGAACATTGGCATATTTTGATAGAAAAAAAAAAAAAAAACAAATCCTATAAAAAGAAGTGCCGTTTTTTCGGAATATCAAAATAAATATATAATACAACTAGGAACTAAAAATAACTTTTCCTACTTCGTCCTAAAAATATTTTTTTTTTTTTGAAAAAATGCTTAAAATTAAAAATTGACATACAAAATCAAGTCAAAAATTAATATAGGTCCTAGGGAGGTATCCCATTTTTTTTTGAAAAAGTTAAAAAAATTGCATTCAAGTATATATTTCTCCAAAACAGGAGAGTGCATATGCGAAAAATATGCAAATTATTAGTTCGCCAAATTTAACCTTCACCTGGCATGCTCATCCTGAGTAACATACCTGGACTCTTGGGTACATACGAACCCCAGTGATTAAAATCTTTGTAAAAATTTATTTATTGATTATTTTGTCTCAAAAAAATTCGGAGATTATCTTTAGATACCACTTTAAACTGTAGAATAGTCCAAGTTGGAAAAAATAAAGATCAGCGTTCATAAAAAATCCAAAAAACTAGAAAAAATTCCAAACAAATCAAGACGAGAAAGAACGTGGAGTATGTACGTACTCCACGAAACCAGGTGAAGGTTATGGAAAACGTGAACACTGTACTCAATATCACCAAAATTTAGACAATCAGACAACAATTAAAAGCTCTGTGCTATCCCGAGTGTACCTTTAGATTCGAATATCCTTTACACAGGTTACTGTGGGTAAAAACCAAAAGTGGCATCGTGTTTGTCAAAATATTATTAGTTGAAGTCTATATTTAATTTTGCTTTAAGACATATGGGCATTTCCTAACTTGTGTTACAGACGATTTGTACGAAGAAATATTAAACAAAAAATAATGACAATATCTAATTTTTAAAAAAGCTTTCTTATATTTGCTTAGTAATTAAGTAGCACTATATTAAGTAAAAACAACGACAACAATCGACCCTAAGGATTTAAAGATATAAGCAAAAATATGTGCTGACAAAAACGGAATGAATTTTGACTGGAATTTCAACATTTGCAAAACTCTCTAAACTGCGCAAGACCTTTTGTATACAAGTTTTTTTAGAAGGATTTGAAATGATATAGGTTCATTTTCCAAGTGATTAAATTTAAAAATCTTCACTAGTTTTCTTGCTACTAGACTTTTTGGCTTGGCGTTGCGTTACTGGCGTTACATTACTTAAATGTCCACTGTAGGGAATTGGGTAATTAAGTAATTAGGCAGTTAAGTAATTATGAAATAAATGAAGTAAAAAACCAATTTAATATATTGTTCTTTCCTGGCCTTAACCATTTTTTCATTATCTTTAGCCAATGTATTCCATTTTTACTAAAACAAAAATGTTTACGAAACATTTACTAAACATGTACGAAAAAGAAAAATTACATTTGTTAAACAGTGCAGACAATTTGATTTTTAATTCAAATAAATGTATGTATTAATTGCTTAAATAAATAAAATTAAGGTAATATCATAAAATAATAAGTTTATATTAAGTTTTAATTTTTTGGTGACGGTAGACTTTTCTGTGGAAATGCCCATATGTAGTTTTTCTTACAAAATTAAAAGAAGTTTTAGATCGTGATTTCTGAATGTTTTTCTCAAAAAACAACTTCGTCCTTGCGAAAGAGGAAAAGATCCAAATTTTTTTCTAAATTGTTTTTTTGGGTAATCTTGACCACCCTATGCAACTTTTGAGACATCTTAGAATGTGAAATTCGAAAAATTTTTAATTCTATACGTACTTATGTACCTCCCATACAAAATCAAGTAAAATATAAATATAGGTCCAAAGGAGGTACCCGCAGGGTTGAACCGATTTCGATTATTTTCAGTACACATCTATAACTCTATTTGACTAGCCTTTTGACGAATTTTTGTTAACATCGGACTCCTTTTGTATGTACCTCCCATACAAAATCAAGTAAAATATTAATGTAGGTCCAAAGGAGGTAACCGTAGGGTTTAACCGATTTCGATTATTTTCATTACACATCTATAACTCTATTTGACTAGCCTTTTGACGAATTTTTGTTAACATCGGACTCCTTTTGTATGTAACTCCCATACAAAATCAAGTAAAATATTAATGTAGGTCCAAGGGAGGTGCCCCTAGGGTCTAACCGATTTCGACCATTTTTAAAATTTTTCTTAAATGGCTTAAACTAATTAAGCATACAAAATTGCGTTATCATAGTCTGTCTATTTTTGTGCATCGCTTATATGGAGACAGTTTACTGTGCGACGTCGGCAATCATCTTTACTTTTGGAGTTAAATGACAAAGATTTAATTTTTTTTTATGTATAGTTTTTCTTATAACTAATTAGATATTAGTTCATATTTTAAATTTACAGTTTTTGTTATGGGTGAGTGATTACATTGCTTTTCAACAACACTCTTAACTTGAGACTCTCCGATTTGGTTTAAACTTTGTATACACGTAGTGTTGGCTACAATTTAGAAAATCAATTTGTAATTTTTTTTTTTTCGAGTGGTTACTGAGTTACGGGTACTTAACAATTGAAAAATTCGGTTTTTTTCGTGAGGACTGTTTTTCATTTGATCATATTGTAACTTCGGTTTAGTTTGAGATAGAGCAACGATTTTAGTTTCATATGAAAGATGTTTTCAAAAGTCTTATTTTGCATAATAAAACTTTGAAATGTCTCAAATATTTACGTTATTTTTTTTTTGCATAACAGTTTAAAAAAAATATTTTGGTGAGAGTCAATTTTAAAAACTTTGGAAAAAAAGATATATTAATTAATGATAGTTTATCTAAGTTCTCTCAAAATTTCAGCCTGGGACGACAGTGGGACACTATTAAAATAAATTTCAAAGTTAACTTACATTAAAATTTATGCTCAACACAGCAGCTTGCGAGAAAGCAACAAGTACTGAATACACTAAGATTTTATCATTATCTACAATTTATGGGAAAGATAATTTCTGCGTTGTTGGTGATTTTAATCTAAGCAATGTAAACTGGGCCTGTTCAACGGATAATAACACTTGCGTGCCAACAACTGTAAACCAAGCACATGAAATAAATCTCATCGATAATTTGTTTTTAGTATGGATTTGATTCAAATTAATGCTATTTTCAATAAATTATCTAAATTGGTAGATTTAATTTTTATAACTAAGTCCCTTAATTATGATTTATTTGAATGTCCATTTCCTATCTCTGATTCGACTGTTCATCATTCTGCGCTTTCCTTTAATATTAAAATTTATGAATTCTTGAGTATTAATAATTTAGAACAAAAATTTTATGATTTTAAAAATTGCAATTTTGTGACTATAAATCGGCTCATAAACGGTATTGATTGGGAGTCACTTTTTGGTAGCCTTGAGGCTTTGAGCTGCTATGATATCTTTCAAAGCAATTTCATAAATATACTTGCCAATAACATTCCTTTAAGAAAAAAAATCCATAAGCTCCCTTGGTACACTAAGGGTGTAAAAAAATTGAAGAATTTGCGCAATAAATTTTTCAATGAGTTCAAAAATTCTAGAAAATTTGAGTGCAAGGTAAAATATGAACACTTTTCGCGCGAATTCAATTTTTTAAACAAATTTCTTTATAAACAATATGTTCTTAGCATAGAAAATCGCATTCAAATCGATGATAAATCTTTTTGGAGCTTTATCCAATCTAAGAAAGGTTCATCTAATATTCCTTCTTCTACGTTTTATAATGGTATAAATTCATACTCTTTAAATGACACAGTACAATTGTTTGAAAATTATTTCAAATCAAATTTTGTCAAAAATCCTGATCCGATCACCTCACATGTTGATAATGTTGAATCGTGTATAAATTTTGGTAGTCTTATGGTTACTCTTTCTGATGTTGATACTGTTATTGGTAATCTCAAAAACTCCGCAAAATGTGACCTAGACGGTTTTAGTCCTTTTTTGCTAAAAAATTGTGTGCAATCTTTATATCTACCTCTATGCATAATTTTTAACAAATCCCTTAAAGCAGGTGTTTTCATTGATAAATGGAAAGTTTTGCTCATAACCCCAGTTTATAAATCCGGCAATAAACATGACGTCCTAAATTACAGACCTATCTCTAAGTTAACTAATAGTTCCAAGCTCTTTGAGAAAATAGTAAAAGATAAAATGTACTTTGCATTAAAAAATGTTATTTGTCCCAATCAACATGGATTTGTTTCTGGTAGATCAACTACAACAAATCTTAGTGTATTCACAAATTACTGCATCACCACAATTGAAAAGCGGTACCAGTTGGATGTCATTTACTCCGACATATCCAAAGCCTTTGATAAACTATCACATGAAATTTTACTACTCAAGCTTGCCAAGATTGGCTTCCATGCCTTTTTTGGTTGGAATCTTACCTTTCAAATAGAGTTTTATATGTAGTCATCGAAAACGTAAAATCACTTCCTTTTTTATCAACTTCAGGGGTTCCTCAGGGTAGCATTCTTGGACCATTACTTTTTGTCATTTTTATAAATGATGTTTCCAAATGTTTTAATAATGCCCAATTTTTACTTTATGCAGATGACTTGAAAGTTTTCCATAAGGTTAAAAATCAATCGGATGCTTATCGTCTTCAGGCTGAACTCGTAAACGTTTTTTCTTGGTTTAATCTAAACCAATTGTCACTAAACCTTTTAAAATGCTTTGTTGTTTCTTATTATAAGATAAATTCTCCTATATCGTTTGATTATACCTTAGATAACACTAAGATTGTAAGGTTATCCGAAATTCGTGATCTAGGCGTTATTTTTGATTCAGGCCTTAGTTTTAGCTGTCATTTAAACCATATTATCCCCAAAGCATATTCCCTATTAGCGTTTGTTAAGCAAAATAGTACCGGCTTCTCTGACCCATACACATTTAAAAATTTATATTCGTCCCTCGTAAGATCTAGCCTTGAGTACGCTTCATTTATTTGGAGCCCATTTTATTCAGTGCATATTACTAGATTGGAACAAGTTCAAAAAAGATTTTTGAAATTTGCTTTACGTTCAATTAGTTTGTCGGATCCTTTTCCGTCCTATAGAACGTGTTGCCTGCTTATTGGTATGTCCTCTCTTGAAGCTAGAAGGTTATTGCACAGTATTATGATCATTTACGATTTGATCTACGGAATCATCATCTGTGAGAAGTTACTTGAATTATTATCGTTTAATATTCCACAAAGAATGCTTCGTAACTATGATTATTTTTATATTAATTGCCATAGAACCAATTATACCATTAATGAGCCTATTAATAGAGTACTTATAGCTATAAACAGAATGTATAATAATAACTTAATTGATTTTTCTATGCCTGAAAATGCCTTTAAAACTACTATTACTCTATTGTTAAACAGTTTATAATTTTGTTGTTTAATTGTCTGTAAGGATAATTTATCCATAGATGGAAATAAATAAACAAAGAAGACCATATGTGTGTGTATGTGCACAGTACGACATCGGTGCTTCGGTCTAAGACCGCGTTCATAGTGGACGCTTTGGCTGAAGCTGATGCATAAAGCTGCTTTGTCAAGCTTTTTTTGATCATAGTGAACGATTATTCAACGCTGCATAAAGCAGCTTATTGAGCTTATTGGTATTCATAGTGCGCGCTTTATGCTTGTGGCTGATATGCTTTGCTTTCATTTGTCTCTTTGGAAAATAATGCCCTAAGTTGCATTTTGCAAAGTAAATGAAAGATTTTTTGTTTAATGAGTATGTAGATTCGCGATGATCACCAATGAAAGATCAAACCAATAGCAAACATAAGTTCAAAGGAACTTGAAAACACAAAGCATAACAACGGTGGAAAGTTCAGCACAAAAATACCCAAGAAGTAAGCTAGAACAACGAAAACTATGTAAACAAATGAGATAGAATACACAAGTGCATACAACTGAAAAGCACCACAAAAGGACCACAACGCAACAACAACACAACAACGGTTAAAACTTCAGTACAAAAAAAAATCAACGTAAATATTGTTAACAGGCAAAATGGATAAACATGTGCCGAATAGCATTTTAAAAATGCTCTACAACAAAGCATAAAAAACAAAATTATTTTACTGTGTGAGCAAGCGAGATGGAGATATAAGCGCTGAAAAGCATATGAAATTAAGCTTTATGCTAGCTTGATGCTGGCACTATGAACACTTTGAGCTTTTTCCATATGATTATACACAAAGCGTTTTTCAGTTAAACCTCTCGGCTAAGCTAAAAGCGTTTACTATGAACGCAGCCTAAGCTAAGCGGAGTTGATAAAATTCTTCGAAATAAACTCATCTAATAGCTCAGTAACCACTCAAAAGTAACTCAGTAACCACTCGAAAAAAATAAAAATTACAAATAAATTTTCTAAATTGTAGCCAACACTACGTGTATACAAAGTTTAAACAAAATCGGAGAGGGTCAGGTTGAGAATTAAATTTTTTTTTTTCGAAAGCACTGGATAACTCTTATATGTTTTGTTTTATTTTGTTTATTTTGTTTTATATTTTTAAAGTGTTTACATATGTTTTTTGTTTCTAATATTTTGTATTGATTATATTTACCTAATATTTAGTTTTTTTAAAAACTTTAACTAACCATAACTAACCATAATTTATAACCAAAAGCATTTGCATCGCAGTATCTACGACATACTGTCGTCATATCATCACCATAATCACCACCTCTGACTTCAACAACAACAAAACCATCATCTTCGTCAGCATTCCCTAAGCGACGCTCTTTTCTAGCTTCAAACGTCATGTCAACGGAAATAAGAAACTTTTTCAATTATTTCCACTTGGCGTTAGCTCCGTTTTTTCTATGAATTGTGCCTAGGGTGCGGCAACATGGCAATTGCCAACAACCACAGCAACAAAAACATTAGCAAAAACAACAGCAACAACAAAAACAACAACAACAATAACTCTAGTAACATCATCCGCGTACATATCATCATCACTGTCATCATCATCATCATCAGCACCGTCGTCATCAGCACCATCGCCACCGTCGTATTATGAACGCAATGTTTTTGCCACTAGAGAGCGCTAGAGCTGCCAAGGCTAACAAAATGACTGACCAACAACAAACCCTTTTTGCTGTTACTGTCGTTTCACCAGTTGTTGGCTGATAAAGTTTCGGTTGTTGCTGCTGTTGTTTTTCTTGTTGTTGTTGTTGTTGTTGTTGCTTAAGTTAGTCATGTGCATTTTTAATGAAATTTCGTTTTCATTTGCATGTTGCTGTTGTTTTTATATTTGTATTTTATTTTTTATAGCATGCTTCTAGGAGCAAAAACTTGGGAAATGCTTCACGTATGCATTAATTGTCTCTCCATGGAAAAGACCTTTTTCTTTCATTCTTAATTTTTAATACTGCGCCTGAGTCTGTGTGTACTCATATGTGTGAGGGTGGGTGGGTGTGGCTGTATTTATGTATGTGAGCTTTTTACATTCTGTCATTAACACCTTTATTAGTCCGCATTGTTGCTGATGTCAGCCATTGATAGCAGCTGCTGCTGCGTTGGTGTGAACTGCTTGCCTTGGGAATTTGTTGGTAGTGTTTCAAACTTAAGTGGTTTTTTGTTCAAGTTACTAAAGGAATTTTGTAGTAACCATGGTATTAATCGTTTCTTTTGACTCTAGGGATTTCAGGGACTTTATTGCGCAGCAATATTTTAAAACTCATACAAACCATGTTTGCCTTAAAAAAAGAATGAAATGAAAATTTCTTTAAATTTTCTAGTTTAAACAAAATCGTGCACATTTGTATAGAGTGAAAGGTGTAGTTTAACCTTTGTATAAATTTAAAGTATTGAAAAATAAAATAACTTTGTGTACAAAAATAGCTCAAATTGTCTCCAGTTCTGTGTATGTTGCAAGAGATACAGTCAGCAAAAAAAAAGTTGTACACTAACTGAATTCAGACAAATTGAAAAACAATGTGAAAAGTATGAAGTGAATGTACATTTATTATATATCATATAAAATCTTGAGATCCATTCTATAACATGTATTAAAAATTATTTCCGTATTACTTATACGTCTCGAAAAACATAACAAAAGCAAAAATATTAAAATTTCACTAAGCAAAAAAAAAACTTGTACACTAAGAAAAAACTTAAAAATATTCAAGTAAATACGAAATTTTATGATTTATTAATATTTTGTATGGTGGCCTTTGGCGTTTTTTACAGCTAGGAGCCTATTTGGCATCGAGTGGACCAGATTTTTCGTCACTTCTTCAGGAATTGAATCCCATATTTCCATCAAGGCCTTTTTAAGGGTTTCTTTGCTAGAAATATGATAGTCCTTTAATTTTGTTTTCATAAATGCCCAGAGATGCTCAATTGGATTTAAGTCCGGGCTCTGTGGAGGGTGGGGAAGCACTTTTTTAGTGTTGTAAAGCAACCATTCTTTAACAATATGGGCCGAGTGCTTTGGGTCATTGTCTTGGACAAACACAAATCCATTCTCCAACCCCATTTTTTGGGCGGATTGTGCCAAATTATTCTTTAAAATATTTAAATAGTCTGTTTTGTTCATGTTTCCTTCAACAAATACGAGATTTCCAACGCCATTTGCACCCATTGCACCCCAGACCATCACATTACCACCTCCGTGTTTAACCGTATGCGTAACATTACGCTGATTTAAAGCTTCTCCTTTATTTCTCCATACGTAACATCGCCCGTCAGAGGTAAATAAATTAAATTTGGACTCATCGGTAAACATAAATTTATCCCAGAATATATTGTCTTTGTCTAAAAACTGATTAGCATAGTCCAAGCGCTTTTTAACATTTGCTTTAGAGAGAAGTGGTTTTTTTCTAGGTGCGTGTGCATGTAGTCCTTCCGAATGCAGGAAATTTCTTATGGTTTGTGGAGTGACATCAACAATATTGCTACTTTTAAGCTCTTTTACGATCTGAACGGCGGAAACTTTTGATTCTTTTTTAACAAATTTGACTATTTTCCGTTTAATTTGGGGAGTATTAATCTTCTTAGGGCGTCCACTTCCACAGGGTCTTTCAAAAGTCTTATTTTTTTCAAATGTTTTTATTACATACTGAACCGTAGTGTGGGGTTTTTTAACTATTTTCCCAATATCTCGCACTGAGTTTTTTTTCATTCCGTAGTTTTATGATAAGTTCTTTTAAATCTTTTGAATTCTGTTTTCTAGCCATCTTTTAACACTTAACGAATATAGAATGCTGCGATCAGTTTGAAAAACAAAACTCCAATAACTTTACATACAAAGTTATCAATATTCGCTTTTACATTTTATAACGGGACTCTTTTCATAACGAAAGAGACAAGTGTACAAGTTTTTTTTTGCTGAGTGAAATTGGCATATTTTTGTTTTTGTTATTTTCTCTCTTGGAATAGAGACAATTGGAAGATAATTTTTATTTAATGTTACAGTATGCGTTTCAAGCTTTACTTTGATATATAATAAGTATATATTTATTTTATACTTTTTACAGTTTATCTCAATTTATTTGATTTCGGTTAGTGTAAAACTTTTTTTTTTGCTGACTGTATATCGAAAGTACAACAAAACTCGATCAACACATTTTGATGCATCCTTAATTTAGAACATAAAATAATGACAAAACGTTAAAATGTTCATTTCATAGTGGTTTAAATGCGGCTTTGCGAATGGACCCACAACAAGCAGTAGTAATATTAATACATATTAAAAAAACTTGGAAACAAAATGATAAAAGAATAGCAGAAGTTTTTTTTGCTCAAGTGTTGACCATTGTTAACATGTTTATTAATAAAAAACAACAACAATAACTTCATCCAAGCGATTGTTAATGGCTTATTTTGTGGAGCACGTTTTATAGATATGTCCATTCATTTCTATTATGTAGAGTGCTTTTAGGTACCTTCTTTAATAGTTTAATGGTCAGTTAAGCAAACAGTTTAGAGAACAAAGATAGATGAGAAAATGCAAAAAGTTATGGACTGTGGGCGTAAAAAATGTTGACCATGTCCTTAAAGCGAAAGATAGATAAAGCTATTGAAAAATACGCGAACATGAATTATGAGCATGAAGTTATCAATGATAACACAGTGCGACAGCCAAAATGTAACGCAGAAACGGCTGCTTGTTTCTAGTAGAGAAGCATTCCCAGAACACGCCCTCGCACTCCGTTTTAACGTAGAGGGTCTTAACTTTTTTTTATTCATTCTGCAAATTTGCGGCTGTTTCGAATTTTTATTATAATTTAAAATGAGAAAGAAAAACAAAGAAGCTTGTAAAGGATACATTTTCCCAATTAAAATGTATGGAGAATACGATGGAGTATTCCCAATTCCAACTGAAGTACCACTCTCTTAATATTTTTTGAAAAATTTTTTCTTTGTTTTTACTGTTTGGTTTTTTGAGATTCAAAAATTTGATGGTTTTAAATTTTCGCGTTTTTAATTAAATCGTTTTTTCCGAATTACTTCTATAAAAAAAAAAATAATGAGTGTTACCATAAAATTGATTTTTTTTACTTCGTTTGTGGAAAGTTTAACTTTTTAAATTCTTGAAGACGTATCGCAGACGCTCTAGTTCTAGCATATGCATGTGTATAGAAGATGACTGTTTATAGTGCCTATATCTAAGTTGTATGTTCATATTAAATAAAATTTTTTAAGAATTTTAATTAAAACTTTATTCACTTTCAAAACCCTTGCTCCTAAAAAATCCTACTCAGGCGAAAAATTTGTAAAACAAAAAATAAATATGAGCGGCGAGTGGTGGATCAAGAGGAATTAGGAATACTTCCATCTTATTATCCGTTCATGTCTATTGGGCAAATGAATCTTTTAAAAGTAGCTTTATGATTTTCTTTCACAATTCATATTATAAAAAAAATTCGAAATGGCCCCACAACCTGCGGAATGAATTGACTAATTAAAAAAAAAAAAAAATGAGAGCCCCTACAACAAAATGGAATATGAGGTCGTATTCTGGGAATGCTGCTGTACTAGAAACAAGCAGCAGTATCTCGGTTACAAAAAGTTAATTGTAATTTGTCGCACAAAGTAATTGACTAAGTTGTTTCTATTTTTGTTTCTGGAGATACTAAAATGATTGTAAACCCCCCGCTTTGCTTGGCCAGTACAGCTTTCCTTGTGGATCATGCTTTATTTAAATTATAATTTCACTGGCCGAATACATACTCGCTGTCTGTATTGATGCCGAATGCTACTCGTTGTTTTGATGACGAAAGCTACTCGCTGTAATGATGACGCAAACCAAAGATTTACCCTCTACCAAAAATCTCTCAACGCACCTAAAACTGTTTTCACTTAAAAAAAAATAGTTTGACGTTTTTAAGGATTTTTTTTCGTTCTTTTTGATGAAAATATAAAAAAATATTTTAACAATATTTATACCAAAAAAAAAAAAAACTTCTTTTAATTTTTTAAGTTTTAGCTAAGTTGGTAATTTTTAATATTTTTTTAAAATAGTTTTTAAATTAGTTTTTAAAATAGAAAACTAAGTTTTTCATAATTCGTTTAGAAAAATTTAAAAAAAGTCAATCACTTATTAATAATATTCGATAAATGAATTAATCGAAGTATTTATTGATAATTGAAATTATGCTGTCGATAAATGGCTCCATTTAAAATTCTCAATTTAAATACCAATCGAGAAAATTTCTATATATGTATATATTTTTTAGGGTGGACCGATTTTATATAATTAAATTTTAACATGAAGTTTTTAAACCCCCGTCAAACACATATTCTGAAACATCGAACAAAATACATATGCCTGGCCAGGCCCCTATACGTTTTTATGCATTTGTATGGCAAAAAGGGTACCGTAACTTTGAATTTCTAAGTATGCTCGTTTATTATTTTTCTTTTTAGACTTTTTTTTGATTTGTTGATATGTAGCTACCTAAATGTAAACAATTTTTTATTCATTTTGTGGAAGGCATGGAAAACAAGTATAATCAACTTTAGAATGTTGTTGGCACACAGGATCAGTGCATTTGGTGCAGTAAAAACGTGTCTTCCTACGCAGCTTTTCGTCTTGCGTGGCACAAATTCTGCAATCTTTTCTGGAATTCAGTGTACTAGGACCGCTTTGTTGGTTTGGCAACATGTTGCTGGGAATATTCAACGGCCTTCCAAAGAAAGATTCAATGGCCAAACGGGTTGAATGTTGTCCCAAAATATGGTAGTTGTTCATGCGATTTTCAGCATTAGCAAGCGCCAATTGATTACTCAGCATGTTATAGAATATTCTTCGCTTCTCTTTTCTGGTTCCTTCTGTATTTTCATTGCATATGATGTAAGCGGCTAATCCCATGACGTCTATCATGTTGCAAAAAAATGCTAATGGCCAACGTCTGGTTGACCGTTTTGTGGAGTAATGCGTTACCATTTGGTCCATTGTATCAACGCCGGCCTTTGTTGAATTGTTAAATAATATAGCTTCCGGTTTTTTTGCTACGCAACTTTCTCGGTGTAGTGTACAGTGGATTGGTAGATTTACTGCTTTGCTCTTTGAAACGTAGCTGCACAGTGATACAAGGTTATCATAGAAACCGAACACAGATGAAAGCACTAGCCGTTTGCTGTCTTTTTTCATTTCTTTGGGAAGACACCTTTTCCTGGATCTAATGGTGCCAACGTATGCTAGTCCAATCGACGAAAGACGTTTAGCTGCCTCTAATGTTGTAAAGAAATTATCAGCAATAATAGTTCTGCCGCTGTTGGCGTATCGATTAGCCAAACTCATGAGCACATTTTCGCCTTAGTTTGTCTCTCGTTGTTCTCCCTCTTAACCAGTGTACAGTTTTCCTTGCAGCGGATGTTTGGTTTTCGCATCGCATGCCCACCATACTTTTATCCCATACTTTGCGGGCTTTGATGGGATGTATTGCATGAAATTTGTGCCCACGGTATGGGAATAGCTGCTCATCGATGTTTACACTTTCGTATGGTTCAAAATTACTGGCAAGGTTGTTGTTCAAGAAGTTCCATATGTCGCTAATGGGAGCAGCTTTGTCGGTTTGTTGACGAAATGCGCGCGTACGACTATCGTCAAATCGAATACAGCGCATCAAAGTAACAAATCTTGTATATGACATGGCTTTACGGAATATTGGAAGTGCATCAGTTTGCCACATCAATCTTGAGAGGTGCATAGTATTATGACTGACACCAAAACCCAATAGTAACCCAATAAAAGCGTTAAGCTCAACACTTGTCATATCAACCCATACTCGTGGTGTGCAGTTTGCATGTCTTGCGTTGCATTTGCGTGTAACTTTTTCTCCATATAGATTTGTTTGTGTTACGATGATGAACGTAATATTCGGTGAAAAGAAAAGCTTGAACATCTCAAGCGGAGTGGTCAGGTTTGTTTTTGGTCCACCTCTGAAACGCATGATGTTGTGCTGACGGAATCTCATTGTAGCTGGTTAAGCTGTACTCCACTTGGTACCATCTTTTCCAAGCAAAAAACCGTCTGCAGCTTGATTTGGTGCATTCTCACTTTCTTCTTCGGATTCTTCATCGGATTCTGTCGAATATTTAATTTGTTTCAATTTCCAATTCATATTCAATGTCTGAGGCGTCAACTTCGGGCACAAAATATGTGTTTTCACCGCTTTGGTCTTCAAATAAATCTAGTTCTTCGTCTGCTTCTGTGTGAAGTGCGAAATCATGCTGTAACGCTGATGATTGTTGTTGTTGGAAATTATCAGTAAGGCTGCCTGTACGCAAGCGCGTATTGTACACAAATTCTAAATCCTCTGCCATAACAATAGTAATAATTTCACTTTAGTTTCCGCACAAAAAATGTATATTTCGGACTGTCGATGTTGTATGTTCAGCATTCAAAAATAAACTAACTGAACTCAAAACCAAAATCACAAACGAAAAAAAGAAATAAGAAAAAACTGAACACAAAAACTACCTGGAAGCAAGCATCTGCATTGAATTCACATAAAAACAAACCCAAAATATAAAAACAAAATACCTGGAAACAACAATCTGCATTGTATTTGCGGAAAAATAACCCAAAATGTGTGTAACAATAATTTATTTCATACAAATTGTATTGGGGTCTGGCCAGGCATATGTGTTCGTTCGAGGGGACTTTTTTGCAGTTTTCTTCG
Organism: Dichetophora obliterata; assembly: GCA_963920525.1. Taxonomy (NCBI): domain Eukaryota; kingdom Metazoa; phylum Arthropoda; class Insecta; order Diptera; family Sciomyzidae; genus Dichetophora; species Dichetophora obliterata. The sequence continues at coordinate 23,184,578 of OY986435.1, read as the reverse complement.
TGTTAGAACGATATTTTAGAATTTTTTTTTAAAAACAGAACGCCAACAATATTTTAGGCGGATAACGGGAAATACAGGTATCTACCTAAACTAGAAGTATGTTTAATTAATGCTCAAAAATGAAATATGCCTGGCCAGAACCATGTGTTTGTCCAAGAGCTAATGGAGGCCAAAAAAAAATTCTTTGGAGTAAAAGGTATAGCCCAGTAGATGATAAAATAAAATAAATAAAACAAATAAAAATAAGTAAATGAAAAGTAAAATTTTAATTTTTTTCGATAAATTAACTCTCGGTAATTTTGAATATTTTTACTTCGTAGACAAAATACAACCAGAAAGTGTTTAAGAATGGGGTGAATTCTATGTTAATTTTCTTGTACTTTAATTTAACGAATGTAAATGTGTTTTGTTACATACTACATAAATGAAACGCCCGAAAATATGCCAAACTTTTTTTATTATAAGTACAATTATTTTGAATTCTTGCGATGTTCTTTAAAAATATATTCGTACGTTTTATTACAAAAAATTCCATTCATCATCATGGCTAAAAACCACTTCATCACACCACACATGATGTGGCAACCATCGTTACCACTTTGTCGTCGTTGTCGTGGTCGTCCGACGTTCCACCAGCGTCCATTTTTGATGTGGAAAGATTGTATTACTTGTAAATTGCTTTTTAGATTCAATATGCTGCTGTAGTGAAAATAAAAACAGAAAAACACAACAAATAACCAAAGAGCAAAAATCCCTCGTCACCGTCAACACCAAAGACTGTCAGTTGGGAAAATTAAAACTCGCAACAGAGTCGGCTGGCAACGTTGAGGGGAAAAGATGAAAAAAAAATAAATAAATAAATAATGAAAATATATTCATAAAGATACCGCAAGATGTACCGCTAAGTTAAAGTATTATGTGTGTGTGTGTGTGAGTGAGTGTATGTGTTGTGCTGCTGTTGGCAACTCTGGCAAAAATAGCAACAGAAAGTGTTAAAATAAGACAGCGAAAAAACCAACACCAGAAGCGAGAAGATAAAATAAAATAAGCTACAAGTATGGAAAAGCTGATGTGTGTGTATGTAAGACTAAAGTGCATTAGTGTGCGTATCTATAGTACACATACAAGCGCAGGCTTGTGTTTCGCGCAACGAATGAAAATATGTATTTATGTGTGTGCGTGTACATGTACATATTTTTCATGTGCGTTTGTTTAAGTATCTTTTAGGCGTCAACGTGACGGCAATGATGACATTTTATCTACCCACACCATGACACAATTCTGCCACGCTCTGGCAAACTGTTGATATCTTGTTGTGCATACTTTAAGGGGCTGACTGACTAGCTGACTGCGTGCTGACAGCCCGGCAACCATGACATATGGCAAGGGAAATGTTTCGGATCTTGTTGCTGTGCAAAAATCTTTTCCGAAAAAAAATAACGGCGCGCTGATAAGCATTGAAATGATTAATAGTTGAAGTGTGAAGAAGAAGAAGAAGAGAAATCGCTGAATATAAAACGGTCTTGTGAATATTTGAGTCGCCTGAATGTAGGCAAAATTGTATAGTTTATGTTTTGATTAATTATCGGTTTTTGTTTGCGCGTCTCTTCTTGTTTGATTAAATTCCGAAATTCTCTATTTCAACGGCGGCATGCCCACAAGTATGCAACAATTTTCGTTGAACATTAAATTCCGGCCATATTTTGCAATTTTAATGCCAACAAATTAAATCTAAGCAACACATTCCTAATTCTAACCATGTTGAAGCAGCTTGTAGCGCCATCAACACCTCCAGCTATTTTTGAAGACATCTTCTCTCTTAAGCTTTTACTCCTTCTGTGCCTGCACACACACTCTCACATAGATTGAGTAAAGTCTAGAAGAGAAGGGGGGGGGGGGGAAACGGAAAATACTCCAATCTTGCCATTTTGCGGGTTGTGAAAAAGCATTTTGCCTGCCAAAGCATCTCAAATAAACATTAAAATACCAGAAGGGAAAATGAAGATACAAACATCACATTAATACGTGACGTTGGGACATTATTAGAAAATGTTGGCTACAGCTGGCGATGAACGTGTTGTCATCCGGCCATGTTCGCTTGTTTCTACTCTCACCGCACATACTCTCCGCCCGCAACTCCTCCCCCGGCACAGCCTCTATATGCTGCTAAACCATGACTTCGCTTAGTTGTTGTTGTTTTTGTTGTTGTTGTTGTTGCTACTACCTATTCGACTAGGAATTTTCTTGCTTTTGCTTAGCACTCGATAAAGTCATCTGAAGCATATCAGAAAAAAAAACAAACTGCGTGAATCTTTGTGGCTGTTCTAATGGGTTTATTTTTTTTTTGCGTTAACATGAGTTACCCTCTTAACTTTTCTTCATCTCTATTTATTCTCGGCGACTAAATTTGTCGCAATGTGACAAACATGTCGATTCCATATGTCTTTCGTGGAGTTTAGAGCGCTACAGACAGCATTTTAATCTTATTGGTTATAAAATCTTGCATATTTTCAGGCTTACAAATTCTACTTGACATAAATTTGTTGACATACATCAAATTATGTTGATTGAGTGTGCCGCGTGGGTTAATTTGAAGGTGTTACAGGCAGCATTTGTGGTTGGTAATGTGTCCATAATCAGGCTTAAAATAGTTGATCTTTAAAAAATTCTTTCCGATCAAACCAAATTCACTGGACAAAAAACAAACTAGATAAAAAAATATGATGTAATAAAAGCTTTTGAAAAAAAAAAAAAAAAAAAAAAAAAAACCCAACTTTAAAACCACTACAAAGTAAAAAATAATTTTAAATTACTTTTTACATTAATTCTTGGTCTAATTGAATAATTTATTTATATATAGTATTAAATTGGAAATCTTATTATTAAATTTTTTTTTCTATTTTGTATTATTATCATAAATATATTAATTTTTACATGAATAAAAAACCTTTAAAGCCGGAACGTTTACTTTATAAAAGTCTGATTATAAAAGCATCGACTTTAAAGGTTTTTTATTCTTAGAGAAAAGAATATATTTATGATAACAATAAAAAAAAATAAAAAAAAATTAAAATAATAAGATTTCCAATTTAATAAGATATATAAATAAATTATCAAATTTGACCAAGAGTTAATGTGAAAAGTAATTTAAAATTACTTTTAATTGTACACAGTAAAAAATATGAGCATAAATTTGATACTATTTGGTATACATATAAATCTAAACCAAAAATGTTTTTAAAAGTTATACCATCAAATCTTATAAATTTTTCCAGACCATTTTTCTCGTCAAATCAATCGAAACCACTATATTTTTAAATTTCCCGATTTCGGTGAATTTTTTTCTTTCGAACCAGAATTTATTTTGATTTCCACATGATATCCATATAAAATTTTTAAATTATATTTGTTTTATTATTTTTATACTATTGAGTGGTGTAAAATTTATAAATTATTTGGAATAAAAAAAGCTTATACCACACAAATGTTATGAAAAAGATAAAATTTATCCTCAAATTTTTTACTGTGTAGTGGTTTTGAAGTTGGGGTTTTTTTGTTAAAAAGTTTTTATTTCTTCCATTTTAGAGATTATGATAACAATTTTCCCCATTCTTTTAACGAATTTTCGTACTCTGGTGTCAATATTAACTAAGAGACAGTATTTTTCTTATTTTGCCAAGCCCTTTTGTCCAATAACGCCCACTTTCTTGACCGTAAATTTTCATAATTATGCTTACCCCTGTACCTAATTTTAGTATCCTAGTGTCAATATTATTTGAGTTACGGTGTTTTTTTAATATTGCCACGCCCTTTATCGAATAACGCCCACTTTTTTGACCATAATTTGTAACAAATGTTCCTACTTACGTACCAATTTCCAGTACTCTAGTGTCAATATTAACAAAGATACAGTATTTTTCTTATATTGCCACGCCCTTTTGTCCAACAACGCCCACTTTCTGGACTGTAAATTTTCATCATTATTTCTAAACCTGTACCTAATTTCAGTATTCTAATGTCAATATTATTCGAGTTACAGCGAGTTTCTAATATTGCCACGCCTTTGATCGAATAACGCCTACTTTTTTAACATAACTTTTAATAATTGTGCCTACCCCTGTACTAAATTTCAGTACTCTAGTGCCAATATTATTCGATATAAAAATTTTTTTATATTGCCATGCCCCTGCGTCGAATACCGCCCACTTTTTTACACGGGCACTTCAACGTCCAATGTCTCTATGTGTTGACAAAAAATTGTGACAATCGGACAAGTACTTTAGGAGTTATCGATGTGCATACATTTAAAAAAAAAAAACGAACTAACTTGAGAACCACCTGCTTTTGAAGTCTGTTAAAAAGGAATTTTAGACATTGATAAGATGTGCAAAAAGATTCTTCAGACATTTTTCGCCATCTCTTACGGATACCCTACAATAAGCATTATTTTATGTTATAAGTGTGAATATATATTGTGATAGTGAAATTTCGTAAAAATAGTAAATTATGAAAAATTTCCCATATTTTGGCAACAATTATTGTGATATCTGGAAAACTATAGATGTTTTCAGCACAACGTATTTTTATATGAAACGTCGTTGGTTCAGAAATATAACGGTGTACGATAGCTTTTTTAGTAATATTTTTCACGTATAGTATGTTATGTAAATTCCCGTTATAATGACATCAAAATTATTGAGATATCTCAAAGAATGTAGATTTTCTCAGTACAAAGCGTTTCCTTGAAGCAAGGTCAACACCTCAGAATGAAAAAAAAAAACGATTGAAATTTCATGTTTTGATTTTGCAAGCAAGTATCTCAGCCATTTTTCAATCGATTTTCATTGAATTTTCTTTGTCTGAAAGATGAATTAAATGACTTTGGAGAAATAAGAAAAGATTAACCGTTTTCTCACCAATTCAGTGTTTTATATTGTTTTCAATAAACCTATAAAATATTCAGTTTTTGCTCAAAAAATAGGCCAAACGTTTTTGTTGTTGTAATTTTTTTTCTTATAAAATTTTCTTTTTTCACACTCTTTCATATGACATATCATTTGTTAGCAAAAATTACTTCATTTTGACACATAATGCAAGAAACAGTTCCTAACATCGGAAATCATGAGCCACCCCCTATGATTTTTTTGATGAAAATTAAATTTTTCAAAATGTTGTTTTTATATTTTTTACAAAGTTCTACAGCTTAAAAAATAATTTCTCTGAAAAAAATTTTCAAATATTTCAAACCACTCCAAAGTTATATACACAAATCTATGTTTTAAGCCACTTCGTTATAAAGGGTGTTTTTATAGAGTGATACAACTTTGAGTTGACATCACTGCTTTATTTGACCACCCATTTAACAGCTGATAGTTGCTTTTTGTTTAGTTTGCTTCGACATTTCATTATCGATCGACTTACACCAGAGCAACGCGTGAAAATTGTGGAAATTTTTAATTGAAATAATGGTTCTGTTCGTCAAACTTATCGTGCACTTCGTCCATTTTATGGCGTACATAATCGTCCTTCAGAGCTGCTAATTCGAAGAACAATAAATCGTTTTCGGACCTCATTTACTGTTACTGATAATGTGCATCCCGTGAGACCGAACAGTGCGCACTGAAGAATTTTTAGCCGCTGTACAGGAAAGCATTGAAGATGATCCTAATCAATCAATTCGTCGCCGTTCTCAGCAACTGGGGTTGTGTCCTTCCACTTTATGGAAGATTTTACGAAAAGATCTTGGCTTAAAACCTTTCAAGATTCAACTAGAGCAGGAATTAAAGCCAAACGACCATCGTATGCGCCGCCAATTCGGCGAATGGGCTGAAGCAGCACAAATTGATATTGATTTTTAATTTCCATGGAAAATTTTATTTTCCGATGAAGCCCATTTTTGGTTGAAATAAACAGAATAAACGTAAATAAACAGAATTTTCGTATTCGGAGTGAGAAGAATCCACAAGCTTTTGTCGAAACACCATTACATCCACAGAAAATGACTGTTTGGTGCGCTTTATGGGCTGGCCCATATGTCATTGGCCCACATGCCTTCAAAAACGATGATGGTCAGAATGTTACTGTCAATGGTGAACGGTATAGGAACATGATTGGAAGTTTTTTTCGAACCTCAGTTAGCTGGCATTAATCTTGCTGATATGTGGTTCCAACAGGACGGAGCCACATGTCACACAGCGGGCGCTATAATTAATTTACTCAAGGAAACTTTTGACGAAAAAAATAATTTCACGAAATGGCCCAATTAATTGGCCCCCAAGATTGTGTGATTTAACCCCATTGGATTATTTTCTTTAGGGTTATGTAAAGCCACTTGTCTACGTCGATAAACCACAAACAATTGAATACCTGGAAATCAACATTCGAAGAGTTATCGGCGAGATACGACCGCAAATGCTGCGAAAAGTTTGTGAAAATTGGTGTTCCAGATTGCGCCTTGTACGCGCCAGCCGTGGCGGCCACATGGCCGAAATTATATTTAAACATTAATGTCATAAAATTTTCTATCCAATAAAGCCCGTTTTATTGATATTTAAACTATATTACTATGTTTTATTATGATTTAAACTTATATCACTCTATAATAAACACCCTTTATAAAGAAATAGGCGTGGGAGAAACAGTTTTTCTGTGTTTCTGAACCGATTTTGATAATTTTTTTTAAATAAATTAGAGTAGGGAGAAGGAGCTCACCGAATATTTTTGTGACCTTTGGCCTGACATATGAGCGTTGAAAGAATATTTCTGAAGTAAAACATAAACTATAAAAAATTGAAGAACATGGCGTAAGAGTAAATTTTAGACATCAATACAATGTAAAAAAAAAAAATTTCCGCTATCTCTTACGGATACCCTACAATAAGCATTTTGCTATGTAACATGTGTGAATATATATTGTAATGATGAAATTTTTGGTTAATGTTTTTACAGATAATATTTTTAAAAAATGTTGGCTATTTTGATATTTAAATTATTGCCATAATTTGAATCTTATCATTTTCTCAGTACAACACATTTTCCTAAAGCAAAATCATAGCCTCAGAATGGGGAAAAAATCATTAAAATTTCAGAAAGTTGGTCGAATTTCGGCCACAGGCGCTACTAGTCAGTGGTTAAAAGTCATTGAGAACAAAAAACGATCTCAAATATATACCTACCAAAATGTTTTTAATAATTCTAAAAAACTGACTATTTTTTTAGAATTATATTTGAGCTTAATGCCAAATAAGTTCACGAAGCAACAGGTTGCAACAACAAGTTCTTTGCAAAACAAACCACAAAGCAGACTAGACAGACTGTTTCGTTGATAGCTACATCAGTAGTCTTGTTTCTGCAGTACCATAATTAAAAAAATTTTTTTTTGGATTTATTAAAAACAATGTAGTAAATAATTAAAATATGCCAACATTAATATTTCATATTTACACTGGTGCGAGCCCGACCTACGAAAACAAGTATGTTATTATGTCTACACCGAAAGAACTTTTTTCAAAAACCATTCTTCACGCCTTTTATGGTTTATATCAGCAAACTGTTGGAGCCTAGATTGATTCTTGGTAAAGAAGTAAACAAAGAGCACAATAAACAAATCTTTGCAATGCAGTCGCTGTTTTTGAACCCTTGCTTTTGCAAAGTAGTAGAAAAACATTGCTTTGAAGGCGGCAAACAGCACATAATTCTTTTTTTATTTAACAGAATGTGTTCGTATAAGCTTATCAAAGTGGATGGTAATGCAGAAACTACAGAAGACTACTGCTGAGTTAATGTAGCTATTAACGAAACACTCTGTCTAGTCTGCTTGGTGGTTTGTTCTGCAAAAAACTTGTTGCTGCAACCTGTTGCTTCATGAACTTATTTGGCATTAAGCTCATATATAATTTTAAAAAAATACATGCTTTTTTTGAAGTTATTAAAAACTATGTAGCAATTTAAATATGCCATCATTAATTTTTCATGTATATACCATAATATCTAATACTTACGGTTCAATTTATCATCAAAAATTCATATGTTCCATACAAACATATGAAAATATATAGGGGTCTGGCCAGACCCTATTAGATACGAATGTGACCTGATCCGTACATGTTCCATGCGGAAGGTTAAACAGTTTTGACTTAAAAATATATGTAACTTTTCATAAAAGTTTGAGCGTATATTGTAAAAAAATTACATACATTTACGCGCCATTGAAAATAAACATGAATTGAATACTTGCAATGCAGTATAAATGTTGACTATTTTTTTATAATATACGTATTTTTTGCGTATCTTGTGAAAAAAATTGCATACGTTCATGCGCCATTCAAAATAAACAAGAATGAAATACTTGTCTTATAGCAGAAAGTAACTTAAATATCACTCAAATATTTAAATAAATTGTACTAGCCATCTCCAATTTCGATGTAGCACACTTCTAGGAGCCTTGTCTAAATATTTTTTAATACAATTTCTATTCATGCTTTGCATTTACATATTATTATTTGCTGCTTAAACCAGACACGGCTTGCTTGTCGCATGACTTTTATAAAAAAAGTGGCACTTTGAGCTTGTTTTTTGTTTTTTTTTTTTGCTCCTGCTTTCATTCTTCTGAATTAGTTAGTATTGATTTATGCTCGGTTGTCGTCTATTCAATTTTATTATTATGTATAAAATTGTTTTTTTTTTTCTTTTTTATTTTGCTTATTTTTCTCTCACTTCTAGACCCTAAATAAATACATACGTGCTCTGCTGCTTGTCTTTAATATCCTTGCCAGTCTCCTTTTGTAACTTCCTAAGCAACTCTTTGCTTTTTCATATCTATTTGTTGTTGATCCTTTTTCTTCATCACTCACCTTCTGCTGTACATATATGGAGTGTGAAGTCATGGCTTTATAATCAACATCATCATCACTCAGCTTCATCTTGAACATAGCCTAAACTGTGAAGCAATGTTGTTACGCTGTGAACAACCTAGTTTTAGTTTTCCGACTGCTCGACCGACCGACCGACACCCGACACCCGAATTTATTCACACAAAACATAAGTTGTACAAAATTAAATTGACCGAGAGTGCTTAAAGTTATTAAGGATCGAATATGTGTTGAATGCCGAACGCACGACTGCACGTTTTTACTTCGGACGTCGTTGCCGTTGTCGTCATCCTCGGACGTGCTCGAGAACTAGTTCCTTCTGCTATTCAACAAGCTCGTCGTTTTGCTTACTTAATGTTCTGCTCTGTTAGAGTGAGCGTGTGTGTGTGTGTGTGTTTGTGTCTGTGTCTGCTGAACCTTTTCTTTATTAAAAGCAGCTTTTTAGGAGCTAGCAAAAAAGGTCTTGGCATCCAATGTTTATAGAGTGACTCAAAAGACAAACATTCAAAACACGTATCAAGCCAAAAGGGGTGCAGGAGCAGGGTGCAAGGTTAAGGCGGGCGACAGTAAGAGAGAAATGAAGAACGAGCATGGCAATTTGTAAAGTGTAAATTTAGCAAAATTGTTTTTTTTTCTCATGAACATGACAAATTTCTTTCAAATATGTTTACATGGATGTATGTATATATGTGTGCGTGCCTTCGTCCGTCTCATGTGTTTGCTTTGCGCCTTGCAAGTGCTAATCAAGCATGAAATAAAGTAAATTTGTGTGCTCTGTTCGGTGCTGACTCGAATTCATACGTCTCGCCATGTCTCAGTTTTAATAATGTTGACATAATATTTTGCATAGTTTTAGGCAAATGAAATATGCTGCTATGATCGTGTGTATGGTCTTAGTTTCCTATTCCTGTCCCTGTGCGACGTCATAAATGACATCAGTAGTAATCAAATTAGTCAAATTGATTGCATATTGTAAAAGTTTGCAAAAATTATTGCATACTTGTGGGGAATAGACAAAAAACATGCATAAATTAAAGCTTATATTTTATGTAAATTACTTTCGGGTCAGATAAAAGTAAAATAAACAGCATGCTGAATTTTAAGCAAAAATTTTTCATATATATTTAAATCAGTCTTAGAAAAATTTAGACAAGTATTGTGTAGTATATTATTAGGGGCTCGCTTGTAAAACATCATATTTAATGCTTGCTTAGCTACTCATGAGAAAACCTCAATTTGTTCACAGTGACTGAGTGTGCTTGAAAACATTTCGGTTTGATTGAGTGTGAGGTAAACAAAAAATATTGCATACTTTTAGGTGGATAAACAGTTTTCGTAAAACTGATGGAGTGGTGGTGGTCGCTACAAACAGCATTTTGATGTCAATGCTTACAAAATTTTGTATAACTGAAGGCTTGTTCACTGACATTTTGTTTAGCGCAGTGAGTTATGTGATGGACTTAACGCAGTTTGGTCTCAATAAAGAAAATAATTCAAATGCATTCACAATTTTCTGTGGTCACAAGGAATAACGACTAAACTCAAAGTATCGTAAAAAACGATATTTTAACTGCACGAACTACGACCTATTTTTTTGAAATATATGAACCGTTACAAACAAAATACATGCATACATAAGTGATGATCAATTCTGGGCAAAAAATGTATATCTGCATACTTCCAAAAATTGGCAATAAAGTAAATTCCATATCGCTTTTTTACGATATTTTGAGTTAAGTCATTATTCCTTGTGATCACAGTTTTGTAGCATTACATTTAATGGAGAGAAGTAATTTTGCTTATTAATTTATAGAAAAGTGTTTCATCAATAAATTAAATCTGCAATGCAGAGCTTAACATCTTTTTTATTACTGCGCTATTGCGTTACTATAAATAAGTTTAGCGCATTTAAGCAGTAAAGCAAGTTCAACTCAATGCTGCAGCACATCGCTGCACACTGGTCGAACATCGGGTAGTTTTAGGAAAAACTATTTTACTTTCACACCAGTTACGATTTTAATAAAATTTTTTTCTGTTTTGATTTGAGAAAATGTTAAGGATTCTACATGTTTTTTAAAAAAAAAAATACCAATAATACCGCTATATTTTTTAAATGTTCAAACTTGACATTTTGAATTTTTTTCATAATAGTGCTTGTTAAGGTATTTTTTTCGCAAAAATTTTAAGGCATACATTATGCAAAGCACATTTACAAGAGTTTCTAACTTTAGCAATTTGTTACCAAAATGTTTTTTGAGGAGCTCCAGTGCCCCTCTTCAAAGAAATCACTTTGAAACGCAAATAATTCTGAAATAATTAGACTGTAGGTACCTATTATTTTGCCAATCAAAATATTCACTTTAAGGCTAATATGGATTGCTATTTTTTTTTCAAAATCACCGTTATTCTTATGTGTGCAGTGTTTCCATATCCATTTTATACAGGTACTAGCTGAGCAAAAAAGATAATAGTAGAGATCAACATGGAGCTTATTGAAACAATCGCAACACAAACGCGTTAAAAGATAACGATTAATCAATGCGTGATATCTGGCATGATTTCTAAAAAAACATAACACTTTGAATCTTACCTATATATCTCTGTGTGTTTGGGCTGTTTTAGTCAATTTGTTTGAAAATATTAAAAAAATTAAAAAATTTTTCATTGTTTTTCCCAACATTTTTTGGGAATTTTTATTAAAATTTCAAAAGAAAATTACCTCTTTTACGTACTCCGGTACAAATATGATATAAATTTTTTTTTTTAATTAAAATCGGGCCAGTATTTTTGGAGTTAAATGGTACATGTATATTTGAACTGCAATGTCACATAAAAGTATAGATAAACACGAAAAGATTTCAAGAAATCAAGCATTCTATGCTTGAATCAAGCAAATAGGCTATCAGTTCACACTCAAGCCTAAATTTGTCAATTCAAGCATTATTTTGCTAGAATTGAGCAAATTTAGAACACAAGATATTAAGAAAAAATATACTCAATTCAAGCAACATTTGCTTAATACTCTAGAATATTTTTTCTACATTCGAGTCTAATATTTACTTGATATGAAAAAAATTTGCTTGATTCAAGTAAACAATTGGCTGAAAACTAGAATAATTTGATAGATTTGAGAAATTTATTTTACTTGAATTGAGAACAATTTGCTTGATTAAAGTAAAAAATTTGCTGATGACTATAATAATTTGCTTGATTTGAGAAATTTATTTTTCTTGAATTGAGAACAATTTGCTTGATTCAAGTAAAAATTTACTGAAAACCAAAATAATTTACTTAATTTGAGAAGTTTATTTTCTTTCCTTCAATTGAGAACATTTTGCTTGATTCAAGTAAATAATTTACTGAAAACTAGAATAATTTGCTCGATTTGCACAAAGCAATATGCTTTGTTGTTGGCACACATTGGCGACAGTGATCTTGAACGTAGATTTTGTTGTCTAGCGACTCTTTTACAAAAACTTCAAGATTTTTATTTTTTATTTTATTTCATTTTATTTAATTCTTCAGTCTATGAACATTAATTCTTATAGACTGGGCAAAATTTAGTAACAAAAATATATACATATGTCACAAAATATAATTTAACAGAGATTTAATTTGATTTCATTTATGATTGTTGTAATTCGCTGAATTGTTTAAAAGTGACAACTCTGCGTTTTCTTAAATTAAGAAAATATTTTCCTATTGTTTATTTTGCGCTATTTTGGTAATAAATGCTCTTTAAATATGTTTTTTTTCTTACTTTTGATTTAAGCAAATGATACTTAATTTTACATATTCTTATATCAAGCAAAATATTTGCTTAATATAAGAATATTATTTCCCTCCGGGTAGAAGTATCAAATATTTATAATAGGGTGTTTCACAAACAAACACAAATTACATTATAGCGTGTTTACTAGATTAATTAAAAAGATTAAATTAATTTAATGATGTTGTTATTTCAATATCGTTACGATATTGCATTTACGATGTTTTCGATATCGTTAACGATATGCCCGTTTTTATCAAAAACAGCACTTTCTCGATATCATAACTATATCGTCTCGTGTATCGTTATCGATAGAAATAATCACGTAAACGATATCATATCGATATTGAAACGATGTTGATATTTCAATATCGTTACGATATCGCAATTACAATGTTTTCGATATCGTTAACGATATGTCCGTTTTTATCGAAAATAGCACTTTCTCCATATCATAACGATATCGTCTCGTGTATCGTTATCGATAGAAATAATCACCTTAACGATATCATCTCGATATCAAAACGATATTATTTGGTTTGCTGGGTTGGCCATGCATTTGTATGAAAAATTTAAATTTTTCGAAAATGAAAATTATGATTGATTGTAAAACGTGACGTTTGGAATAAAAACCATCATATTTTAATATGATTTCGATAGGAGTATGTTAAATGGCTGCGAATTGATCGTTTTGTTGTAAATTGAAAAGCATATGAACATTTTTTGACTTTTTACATACATCTCGATGTTTTCGCATAAAGACTTATTTTGTGCACAAAACTGATATGCACTTCGTTTACTATTTAAGTGTTGCTCAAAATGAGCTATAAAACATAAAATTGGATAAAAATTACCAGTGTTGTGATATTTTAATATTTGAAAAAATTTCACTTTTTTCTTATTGTAATCTTAACTCAAATTTGTAAAAATTGCAATAAATTGCCATTGAAAAGTTTTCTGAAACAACATTTCATACAAACATAAAAAAAAGTTATGTGATTACGTTTAATTACTTGGTCGTAATGAAATATTTTACCAGAGGTGTAACATTTTGTAAATTTCGAGTTTGGGTATTTTTATTAAAAAAAATTGTAAAAAATCAAAAAAAAAAAACAAGCAAAATTTTTAAAATTTTCTTTACGGCTGGCTATATCATAGTCTTAAGCTATTTCGGGCAAAAAATTGCAAAAACCAAAATTCGGATAAAAAAGTTATAGCTGTTGAAACTTGACTTTTTTCAAAAATGCTCAAAGTGCTCGTTTTTGGCATTTCGAAAAAAAAAAAAAAAAAATTCATAAAAAATCAATAAAATTATGTTTCTCATTTAAAATGGCTTCAGTAATATAAAAAAATTTCTGATTTTAGTTAGAAGAAATATTGGAGTTCCAGGGCTGCCAACATATCAGACCCTGGTTTTAGGGTAGAAAATATTAAAAGTATCCCAAAATTTAACCAATTTCATTTTCACCACTGCCACTTGTGAATTATCTTTTTTCAGAATTTTTCAGCACAAAAAATAAAGCTGCACAGTTAATTAAAAAAGTTTTTATTGCGTTTTTTGAAAAAATGGCTTAGACTAAAGCAAACGTTTCCGATTTTTTTCTTTGACTTTTTGTACTTTAACCTGACGGTATGACTTGGTTTCTGGTTCGATTTTGGATATATTGTGCTTGATAGAATGGTGAAAAAAGAGTATTCATAAGTGACAGTGGTAAAAATAAAATTGGTTGCTTTTTGGGGTCTTTTCAATATTTTTTATTCTAAAATCAGTGTCTGATACGTTGGCAGCCCTGGAACTCTTAATTTTCTCCCAACTAAAATCAGATTTTTTTTTATGCTATTGAAGCCATTTTAAATGAGAAACATAATTTTATTGATTTTTTATGATTTTTTTGTGTTCGAAATGTAAAAACAGGCACTTTGAACATTTTTTTAAAAAAAAATCAAGTTTGAACAGCTATAACTTTTTTATCCGAATTTTGGTTTTTGTAATTTTTTGCCCGAAATAGCTTAAGACTATGCCATAGCCTGCCATGAAGTCAATTTTTAAAATTTTGCATTTTTTGGAATTTTTTCATAAAAATACCCAAACTTGAAATTTACAAAATGTTACACTTCTAGTAAAAAATTTCATAACTATCAAGTTATTCAACATAATCACATAATTTTTTTTGTAAATGTCTAAAATGTTGGTTCAGAAAATTGGTTTTCAATAAGCAATTTATTGCAATATTTACAAATTTGAGTTTTAAGTTTTTTTTAACTACAACAAAAGAAAAAAAAAATGAAATTTTTTCAAAAATTAAAATACATATCACAACTCTAATAATTTTTATCCGATTTTAATATTTTATAGCTCATTATTAGGGAAAATTAAATAACAAACGAAGTGCACACCAGTTTTATGCATAAAATAAGGTTTTATGCCAAAAAAAATTTAGAAATATGTAAAAAAAAATTAAATATAATTTACCAATATTTTGTACCTATTTTGTACCAAAATATATGTACCTATTATTTGGACTATCATATATATACCTAAATGTTATGTTATATTTGCTTTAAAATATTGCATACTTTTAGGTATTAATGAATGGTTTGTATAAAAATGTCTCAATTGTTTGTTGAAAAGCTGCATTCATGCTGCATATTTCGGTGGCAATCTTAAATTAATTGCATACATTTAGGGTCGCTTTTTCGGTCTAGGCTCTAATTTCGTTAAAATAAAGTGAATAGAAAAATAATTGCTTACTTTTAGGTCGTTCAGTTTCTTTAGTAAAGCTTATTGAAAAAAGGGCTCTATAAAAATTAAAAATATGTTTATTACCTAATGAATTTGAAAGTTAATGGATTTAAAATATGTAGATAAGAAAATATTCTATAAAAATTTAAAACTTTTTTATTACCTTGTTGCATACTTCTAGGGTGCATTTTGCAGGAAAAACATTTTAGTGCGCATTAAAAGTTTTTTCAAGAGTGTGCATTTTAAAAATTTGTGCATACTTTTAGTTACAGAAATCTAAGTTCAACACTTGTTTAAAAAAATTTAACTGTTTTCATGGAATATTCAGGCTTCGGTCATTTTTGCATCCCAGCCTTAATAGATTCTGCTTTTTTGGCTGGCATAGTTTTAATTGTCAGAATGTATGGAGATTACTACAAATCATTTAGAGAGCTTAAAAAACAATAACAATTTTTTTTTACACACTTAATTTTTTTGCTGTTTACTTTTACGACTTGCAATCATGCTTTAGTGTTTATCGCACGCTTTTTAATTGTTGAACTTTAGTAATCATTTCAATAACTCTTATTTTTTCACATTCTCTAATACACACGCTCACACATACAGACACAGTCACTTGTATTCAAATTCACTGACACACATATTCATTGTCCTCCTTTGCTTGAAGCTCAAGCAATTATATTTAATGTGTCGCTTGCAAACTTTTGTCATTCAAAATAATTTGCATATTTAAAGGCGCTACGGCATTATAACTTTTTCACGGTGCTTGCTTTTCATGCAATTCATTAACTTTTGTTTAAGTTTATAATTTATATTCAATCGCAGCGTCTTAATGTTACAAAATTATCTGCTCCTGTGTTCTGAGGGTTCAGCCTTTCACCAACTCTTCATTAATATAATTTTTTATAATTTGTAAACGCCGCCACCCGCTGCCTCCTACCACGTTAAAGGCTGAATAAGAAAAATTTAATAATGCATTAAAATTTGGCATGCAGCATTTTTGCGGCTTGTTAAATTTTATATGCATGTAGCTGGCTAAACCTTAGCACTCAGTACAGTACGTTGTTTCGTTCACTCTTTGCAATTTTCTTTTTATCCATCCCCGTTCCTCGTTTTTCAATCATCAGCATCGTCGTGTAAATAAAGCTGAAATTTAACACCGCGTCAGCTTCATTAATTTTGTTTTTACTGGCAGCAAAACGTGCTGCTGCCTGCTCAACGCACTTTTATGTATACATATTAGGCTGGGTCGATTTGTATGTAGATAAAAAAATTGATGTTGCCTGGGCGATGATTTTCGGATCCAGCATGATGAAAAGTTATTTAAAAAAAAGGTGCCATAGTAGGGGTCACTTTACCTTATCATATCTTAAATTTTGTGCATTTTTTCTTAAGGATTCAGGGACTCAAGGAATTGAAGACATTTTTGTATATAAACGCAAAAAGCTACAACAAAACTGATGCCAGAAATGAATAGGCCTATTACGGTTCACAACAATACACTACTGTGTCTTATTTTAAGTATTAGCAATGTAAACAATAAAAACAGAAATTACTGTTGTGTTGTGAACCGTAATATGCCTAGAAATCCATGTACCCGCTTTAACCTAAAACCAGTCTCACATTTATACCTTTTTATACAAAAAATTATCGTAAAAAATTCGTAAAGAAAAAAATTCATAAAATTCAAGGTATAATCTTAATTTTGGTGCGTATGTATTTTTGACCATCACTGCTTTTTAATTTCTGTTGTATATCTGTAATGATATTGCAAAAGATTTGAATTAAATTAGGATTATCAATATTAAAAATTTTACTGAATGAACTTTAATGAATTCTAAAAAATAGTATACCTTGAATTTTGTGAATTTTTTTCTTAAGGAATTTTTTACGATAAATTTTGTATAAAACGCATAAATGTGAGACTGGTTTTAGGTTGAATCGGGTACGAGGATTTAATTTCTGGCATCAACTTTGCACGTTTGTATAAAAATTTTTTTTGAACAAAATTCCTAAAGAAAAATCTTAGAAAATTGAAAATGTGATAGGATAAAGTGCACCCCTATTGCCCCCTTTTTTTAATAGCTTTTCATGCCCGCTCCGAAAATCGCCCAGGTAACATAGGTTTGCAAATCGACCCAGCTTAATATATATATTTTTAAACATATGCAAGCATATTTTTAGGATTAAAGCTAATATTTTCACATGCGTAATTGTTGTATATTTTGGAGCTTAAAATTGCATATATTCTTTGTTTGTATTTTATTAACCAAATTGCGCGTGAAATTTTTACAGATTTGCTCTTCATTAATTACGAATTCAGGTTTTCGTTCCCATGCAGCCATGACAGTTTAAGGCTAAACAAGCAACGCTTTTACGCTTTTCATATTGAGCAAATATCGTTTAGTTTTTTTTTAATGCGTAAGCGAAAATTATGAAAAATTTCAATGGTATAATATAAGGTTAAATAAAATTTCCCCGGATTACTGATAACATTTCAAAAATTCTGCTAAGATTTATCTCTTACTCTTTTAAGTAAATATACCGGACTTCTCATAAAAGAGTAAAAGTTAGCTTTCTGTAAAACACAATAACATTTAACGCTTCCCTGTTGTAGGACATATGAGCATTGCAACAAAAATACTGCAATGACCAACTCAGGTGAAACTTACTACATCAGAAAAATGCGCTAACTCACTTGCGCCTTAATCTAGTTTGAATATTCCAATAAACGCACTGAGTTTTTGAGTTGAATAGTGGGTTAGGTTAAGGTGGCAGCTGGTCTAAAGACCGGCCCACATAGACTATGTACTTGGTCCGTTGTGATATCATTCCTACTCTCCTAGGCACTGTCTTGGAACTTTCCATTAATAATTACACTGTGCAACAGTCAACAAAATAACAGGATTCTTCGATATAGGCTCAATATTATGACCATAGGTGACTAAAACCCTAGCTGGGTTTCGCGAGTTTAGCGAACATTTTCTTTTTATGGTCCCCTATATATTATTAGAGGTCTTGTGAATTTGAGAAAAAAATATTATCATTAGTTTTTGTTCAACAGCTCCTTCAGATATGGTCTAATCAGTCTAATAAGCAAACTTAAAAACAAAAATTCATAAAACAATTTTTTCAATATTTTTTTTTTGTAAAAAATAGCGGCATATTTTTTTAATTTTTTCGCTTTTTTTGGTCATAACTTGATGGGCATCCAAATTTTTCCTATACTATCTCTAACAAAATTGTAGCCCAAAAAAAAATTAAACAACTCTTGTGAACATATTTATGTGATCTGAACGTGTCTACACTACTTAAAAAGCTCAAAAAGATAATATTTTGAAGTCAAAAAGACCGGTTTTTAGGGCTGTTTTCGCAATTTTTCGACCATAACTCTTACACTAAGCAAATTTTCAACCCAATTTTTTCGACTAATTTGTAGCCGGAAGAAGCATTGTGAATAACTCTTGAGAACTTACTTTTTTGATTTGAATGTGTCTACCAGAGATCTGCAACGAATCACATTTTTGAATCAATGAGCCAATTACTCAAAAATGAGTATGAATAAGTATAAATAGTTTCCAAAGTAGTCAGGGGCGTAACTAGCGGGGGGTAAGGGGGTAGACTACCTCCTTCCATTTTTAGAGTCTGCCTAATTGTTATTTTTTACTAAATTTTTTTAAAATATTGCTTTTTATAAACAATAATAATGAACGCCAGTCGTACCTTTTGTTGTCATTTTCATTATAAAAACCAACTTTAGTCGGCTATTTCATTTTAAGTCAGACGCAAAACTATCTTCAGTCGGCGAATTCACTTTTAGTCGTACCTAAAACAAACTTCACTCGGCTAACTCACTTTCAGTCGTACCTTAAACGAACTTCAGTCGGCCAACTCATTTTGAGTCATATCAGCGTTGAACTGTTGTAAACGAATCCAGTGTTCCTTTGTGACAAAATGCAGAAAAAGTTCTGAAAAGTAGTATAAATTTTGTTAAAAAAGTACGGAAAAAGTAATGCATAGTAATGTATAAGAGAGCAGCGGACCAAATGCAAAAATGGACTATTTTTAGACCAATTGTGCAACCGTGTCCTTGACCAAAAATTAAAACCGAAAATGATATTTTTGTTTGACCACAAAAAAATATTAATGATTTTTGTTTAAGACTTAAAAGATAAAATCATATTACTATTTTTATATCTAAGCAAAAACTTAAAAATCATAAAATAATGATTAATGCTTAAGTTTTTGGATATAGCTTAATGATAACAGTCCCTGATACAAATATCTTGTCAAAAAGTTGAAAAAATAAGTGGAATAAAACAAGCCCAAACGAACAAAGGTTTACTCAGTCGCCACACATGTTCACCTTTTTAAAACCTAATTAATACATTTTTTTTAGAATTTTCTGAGATTGAAATTTTTATCCAGAAATACCTAACATTTGTAATAAAAAATTTAATGACGATCGAAATCGGCGAACATATATAAAGAAATTTTCATAGCTCAAGAACTCTGATGTAAAAATCTTTAATTTCATAGACAACATTTTAATTTAAAAACAATTATAATCAATAAATAAATAAATAATGAATTGAAAGGATTTAGTGCAACTATTAAAAAAGGGTCAGTTTTTAATTTTAAACTCGAGATGATGGCAAAAAGAACACCATTTTGAATCTGCATTCAAAATTAATTTATTTTGATTACTTTCATCCTGGTGGTCTTTTCATTTCACTGCTCCTCTGTTTTACTTACCGATTTTGTTATCTTGTCATTTTTTTTTTTAAAGTAATGACTTCTACACGGATAAGTACAAGTGATATACTTTCTACTACTTTTACCTTTATTAATCATTAGGAAAAATAAATTCGGACTCTGAAGGTATGGATAACCGAATTAGTAGTGCTGTTGCATTGTTAAAATCTTTTAATGTTGATGCTGAAAAGGAATTCTCTTAGATAATATTGCGCAGCAATGGGCTACCTTAAAAATAGAAGAATTATATATAAATGTTATACCTAAAAATTAAGTTTTTATTAAAAATATTATTTTTTTAATTAATTAATTATTTTTTTTATTAAAAATTAAAAAAATTAAAAGAAAAAATGTTAAAAAAAATTGAAAGCTCTGTTTATTTTTGAACATATATAAACTATGAATTATTAAAGCAAAAACAAAAATAGATTTTTGAAATACTTTTATATTATTTTATTTGATAGAGGGAACGATATGAAAACTGTCTTTAAGGGATCTTTTTCACTTGAAAAAATTTTTCGATTTTTTGGTTTATATGAAAGGGTTACTATATTTGTGTAGAATACGTGTTAAAAATTTCGAGATTTCTTAAACCGGTACCAAAGATTAATGCAAAAGTCCGTTTGAGCTGCAACTGTTTTCCATTCTATTTTTTATTGCAAAATCTCTAAGATTATTACCTACAATCATCTATTAAAACCTAAAACTCGATTTTTTTAGAACGTTAGATATCTAAAAAAATTGAGTAATTTTTCAATTTTTTTTTTTGAAAATGGCGCCAAAAACAGGTATGAGGTTTACTTGGCTGATTAAACGTAATCTCATAGTTTCAAGTATTATTTTTTGGATGAACTAAAAAATTTTCAGTTACCTGTTGTAAAAACTGAGAAATCGTTGCCACCTATTGGGTTTCGTAAAATGATGTCCAAATTGCGAAAAGCTTAAGAAAGCAGATAAAAGTCCAAACCAAAAAAAAAAAAAAAAAATTCAAAACATACTTAATTATATGTATTTTGATGTACACAAGTTTTTCTTTCCATCATTAAAAAAGTTTTTAGTGAAAATAATTACAAAGTGTTTTTCTTAGTCGTTCAAATGAAAAAGACCCCTTAAGATTTATTTATATTGATCGAACAAATGAATAACTTTATATAATTCAACTATGTTGCATTTAAAAAAAAGTCGGGACTTAAGGGTATCCAGTCGGCCGAAATACATTGATATCTCCCCAATCAAAATGGCCTCGGTACGTCCCTGAAAATATATATGAAAAATTAAAACTGCAACGGATTAAAAATTAATAGAAGTAATAAATTTGATATTTTTTAAGGCATATATGTAATTATATTAGTAGGGTTTGTATTGTTATGGTTTTTATTTAAAACTAGTTGATATAATACCCGGTGTTACTCGAAAGTGTTTTATATAAACATTTAAACATTCACTTCTCGATTAAATGTTTTTTAAAATCTGGAATAATAATAAACATGTTGAATTTTATTTGTAAGCTACCGTTAGAAAGGTAATTGAACGAACATTAATCCAAAAAAGTTTTGGAAAATTTTTGTTGTTGGTGGTTCAATCTCTTGCGGTGAGCTAATTGAAATCGAAAAACATATTTAAGAAATGAAAAAGAATTTTTATATTTACTTCATCTTAAAGTAAGCACAATTACCTTTTCAACAAAATAAAAATTATGGTGGGTCTCAATGCGTCCTTGAGATATGAACATTGTAACGTCTAAACAAAGATTTATATTAAAAAATATATTGAACTTTTTAACAAAAAAAATTTGAATGAAATATATTAAAAACAGCGGAGTTATTGGCATTAAAAGTAAAAACTTTGATTTTCATATAATTTTTTTCTCATTATTAGCTATCAATGTTTTATGAAAAATTCGTTGTACTAAAAATGATTGTACCTACTAAAATTTCTATTAGCTGCGTTTTTTCGTTGGAGATCAGGATAATATAATCGCATTTGCAAGTAGCATTTTCGCAAAATATTTCGCAAAACTTATCTGCTAGCTGCATAAGAACATCAGATATTCTTCTGCAAGCAGAAAAAAGTGCCACCTGCCTGTAATCGCAAACGTGTGGGGTTAAATTTTAAGAAATTTTAGTAGACATCATTCAGCTATTCACCGCAAGGTGTATAGTTTGTACCCACAGTACTTACAAATGCGGCGCCATCTATGAATTTAACGAACAGATCAAAACTAATGAAATAATTAAGCTGACCAGATGCGCATATGTTTTATTATATCGCCATATAGCTGAAACTAATGACATGAAAATATTAACTTTTACAGCATTCGTATTCAGAGTAATCTTTTCGATAAAATGGTGATATATATACAACATTTAAAGTACCATTGATAAAGAACTGAGTGACAACGGAAACACAATAGTAAGAAAAAATAGAGCCATCACAACAAAACAAATTTAACAGGAGGGGGCGGGGGTGGAGAGGCAAAAAATGTGTAGATCACTATAAAAAAGATTTTATATTATCCAAAATGTTCGTAATTTCTTTAGACACACAACTTGAATTCTTAGAGATAAATGGGGACGTTCAAACTATTTAGAGAATTTTAACACAAAACTAAGTTTTATTTTAATAGTCTGGTATAAAAAAAAGGATTTTTAGCCATAACTTTTGATTGGAAAGAGATTTGGGGTAATTTTTTCACATAAATTATTTTTGAGACTTGACTTTTTTGTAAAAAATATAAAAACAACATTTTGGAAAAAATAAATTTCGCGAAAAAAATCAAACCCTTGTTGTTTTGATGATAAAAACAGTAAAATAATTTTTGCGCTTAGCTGGAAGAATTTTTGCAAATAAATGCTATGTCATATGAAAGGTAGCCAGATGTGCAATTTTTAATTGATTTCATTTTTACAACAACAACAATTTTTGAGTCATTTTTTGAGTAAAAAGTCAATATTTTGGACCTTTTTTGACATAATCATAAAACATATATACACTGACTTAGCGGTACAGTTCAACCTGTTTTTGTGAAGTGATTTTATTCAAATTTTGAACAAAAAAAAATTTTAATGAAATATATTAATGGACATCGGATATATTTGCATCGAAAGACCAAACTATGATTTGCATGTAGTTTTTTTCTCATGCTTTGGTAACGACGTTTTATGAAAAAGTCGTTGTTCTGAAAATTTCTCCAATTTTGACGATATGTGAATGTTTTTGATGTCAAAATAACAAAAAATATTCAAAATTAAATACACAAAAATCTCCGATATTAAAAAGTTTCATAATAACAAAATTTCCATTAGTGGAAAAATTTCAGAGGGGGCCTGGCAAAAACTAAGTATGTAACATTTTAAGTAAGAATGCACTTAATATGTTTACCTAGTTTGAGCAAAATCCGTTCAGCCGTTTAGATTTGTATAAAGGCAAAACAAACAAACAAACAAACAGAAAATGAGTTTTATTACTCTAGATAAAACACTGAACTTTAGAAAAGGGGAAAACACGGGGAAATGTTAAATGTCAACGGGAAATGCCAAAATCTGGCAACACTGAGCGTAACACCCGCACCAATAGCGTAAAATATCGCTATCGTGAAAATTCACAAAATTTATTATAGTGATTTTTCAATTAGTTTTTAGAGTGTATCCTATTCTTGTTGTGGCGACCGTAGCCTAGTGGGTAGAGTGCGTGGCCCCTAAGCTAAAGAACCGCTGTAGCCCGGGTTCAATTGCAGCTCAGACAGAAAGTTTTTTACAATTGAATTTATTTTTCTGTTCGGTCACCTCTCTGCAAACAATGGCAAACTTCAGAGAGTAAAATTTCCATGTAAAGCTTCTTGAGAACATAAGCCGTTCGGAGTCGGCTTTAAACACGTAGGTTCAGTTCACGGTCATTTGTGATCAAACATTTCATAACACGCACAACACCATTGATCAATAGACGCTAGGTCCAAGTCCTTCCAAGGGCTGAAATGGCCAGTTTATATTTTTTTCCTATTCTGCTTATCCTTTAAACAAAAAAAAAAACTCATTAATTTTTATGCTTATGTTTATACTTATGTTTATGTTTAAAAAAATACCATTAAAATATAGTTTTATGTACTATGCTATATATCATAAATTTTTATCTGCTTAAAAATATCTAACCTCAATTTTCTATCTTGTTTTTTCGTTACAGGTAAGCCAAAGTGACCGTAAAAGAGAAGACGCCATCGTGTTATTAGGTAAAACCATGACAAAATTTTTAATGCGAAAATAATTTGCTGATAACTGTGACGGTTAAAAAGTAAAGATTTCTCTCAAGCAGCATTGTGTTTAGGCCGTTAAAATTATGTATGTTAGTTAAAAAGACGATGCTATAAAATCTTTAAGTACGCAAAAACTTTTTAAAGTTCAAGTGAAAGACAGATTTTAGTGCTGTGCTACTTGGCCCCAGAGTCGTTGTGGTCTCTGCACCTTTAATCAGGTTGGCTACTTATACTTTATAACATCATAAAAATAGCTTCCCAAAGCAAGTCTCAACTATGGACAAATTGTATGTCAGTCCAATGTTGGCTCATACCAGGTGTCACTACTTAATATTGTTGTTTTTGTTGCTGTTCAGTGACATTTTGCAGTGCTGTGTTGAACATCCAAAACAAGGCTTGGTGTGTTTGTGTTGTTTTTTTTTTCATGCCCCCCTTATATTAATTCATATAATTATCTCGTTTGTCACTTTCAAGTTTGTCTGTCGTTCACTGTGTCAGTCAGTCATTTGCTCATTCATTGAGATGTGCTCAATTCATGGGGGAGGAGACGCTTCTGACACTGTCCATCAATTATATGCTATTCAAGTGCCGTATGCATTCAATTTGGATACACTTTGATTTAATTTGCTTGCTTCAATTCAATTTTTCATTAGTTTAATTGTTTTGCATTGAATAATTGTTGGAAGATTTCCAGCAAAATGAACATTACTGCTAAGGTTGTCAATTTTACCTTGAAATTGGGGACGTGTCTGTTATGTTGGAATGTAAAATTAAATCATGACGCAGTTAAACCGAAACTAAACATAAAACTCACGTGTGTACTAAAATGTGTAGAAATGGAATTTTTGTAAATTAATTTTTAATTGCAAACAGTATCAAGTTACATACATTATCTTTTTTAAGATATAAATTTTAAAAATACACTTGGATTAATGTACACAGAACAAGAAAGACGGTGAGAAATAATAGAAATGGGTTACGCAGCAAAAATGCTGCGTTGACTCACTTACATAGGCGCAGTTAAGTGTATGACCTTAATGCGCTAACTCAATTGCGACAAGGCATAATTTTAATTGTTTTAAATAAATAAGAATTTTCTATATAAACCAGACGTTATTTAATTAGTGCAGTGAATTTTTTTATTGTTATTATTATTATTTATTTCGACAAATTGTTGACATTTAAGACTTAAATTTTTACATGCCGCATATAAAAATAGATAACAACTAATTAAATAAAATATAATAAACTATTACTATAATTACTATACACAATAAACTATAATAAACTATTACTATAATTACTAAAGTAATTATAAAGATATCAATTCAAAAAATTTTAGATTATTTTACTGAGTCATCATATAAAACGGAATACAAATCAATTATTCGAGGATAAAAATACAAAAAAAAAAACTGTTTCAAATATATCTGTGGTCACAAGGAATAATGACTAAACTCAAAATATCGTAAAAAAGCGATATGAAATTTACTTTATTGCCAATTTTTGGAAGTATGCAGATATCCATTTTTTACCCAGAATTGATCATCAGTTATGTATACATGTATTTTGTTTGTAACGGTTCATATATTTCTAAAAAAAATGGGTCATAGTTCGTGCAATTAAAATATCGTTTTTTACGATACTTTGAGTTTAGTCGTTATGCCTTGTGACCACAGATATATAAAAATTATTAAGATAATAAAGCCAAAAAATTTATATTGAAAGGAAAAAAATTTTTAAGAGAGTAATTAAAAATTAATTTAAGTTTTGGTAAAGGATAATAAGATCAGAAACAGGAGAGATAGAGTTAAGAGAAATAGGTGAAGATTAAATGCTTAAAGTGCGTAGGGTTGGAAATTGTTTTAATGTTTCTTGGAAGTGAATTTAAGTTGAAGTGAATTTTCAAGTTGAATAACGCAGTGAGCTATGTAGTAACTTGTTTTTAATGCATTAAGTAATGTAGCTTTTTGCGCTATGCAGTGAAGTAGATTTCTACCTTGCGCATTTTTATAAATAAGATAAATTTAATAAACTTGCATAAACATAAACATAAATTTAAAATGAAGAATATTTAAACAAAACAAAGAGCTAGCTCAGCATTCACCAAGTTTAATCAATTTCAAACTTCAAGTATCATGCAACCAAATGGCACATCCTTGCCAGACTAGCTAAGCGTAGGGCTCGGTTCAAGATTGCTACAACTTTTGAAATAAATTGCATTCATATGAAATGCACAAAAAATGAGAGCAAAATAAAAATTTATTTGAATAACCGCGCCATTGCGCTACTTTTATATGGTGTATCAGCGCAGTTTCAACTCAATAACGCAATGCAGCTTTGAGTTATTCATGGTCGTAACTTAAATCTGTCTTTAATTCAATCATTAAAGTATCTAACGAAAATAAGTGATTTTTTTGTTAATTATAACAAAAAAATCGATTTGAGAAGCGTGCCATGAAGTGCTCCTTCGAAACCAATGATTTTTTGCAATTTCTCGTGAGTTTTGTTGAGTAAATTTCATAAATGACATGTGCAACAACAAAAACAATATCATGACAGCAACAACTGCAATAAGAACTGAAACAACAAAATAACTTTTCAAAATCGATGACAGCAAGTTTAGCGCTCGCTGCTGCTGCTGCTGCCATCAACGATAAAATAACAACAATTGAAAAAGGAAGAACACAACAACAACACAGTAAAATTGAAAAAACAAACAACAACAACAAAAAAAAGACGCATACAATCAAGGTAAAGCTTTTGCTGCTATGCGTGCGAGTGTCAGCCGCACATGCAGGATGTCGGGAAAAAAAAAAACAAAATCATAAAGCGAAGGCGTAAAAAATGGCGACTTTTAATGAAAAAAGGTGGCAACTTTTAGTGTTTTAAAAAATTTTACATATGTTATCGACGACGACGACGACGATTTGCTACTGACAATATGTGCGCCATTGCTGTTGTTGCTAACAACACGAAATTGACACAATTGCATAAAGTATTTCCGTTAAAATTTACACACTATATTATATATCCTGTGTGATATGCGCTTTTATTGTACAAATTTAGCTACATTTATGTAGTTATGAAAAAATGTTTAATGCTTTTTTGTGACCTTCATCTACTCTGGCAGCAAAATATTTCAGTTTTATTTACAGTAAAAAAAGCTTTTCCAATTCAAGCTAAACATGAAGCAATTGAAGCTTCATACTTTTATTTTGTTGTGTAATTTTAAGTTCTAATATTAAACAACAAGCTGAGACCCACGTTGCTACCACGCCTTGTTGTCCAACGTCCATAAAATGTTGTCAGTGGAACTGCATGTGTAAACTGAGGTCGAATACTGAATTCCTTAGTTGTGTGAAAGCTTTCAATATAGCAAAGTTGGGTTATATGGAGGTACCACGCCCCCTTGTCCCACACCCATAAAATGTTATCAGTGAAAATACATGTGGAAATTGAGATCGAATTGAGAGCGACCTATAATTCCAAAGCTATTTGATATCGCCTCTTCATATCATGTCTCAGGTCCAAATTAATAAGAGAGCTTTGTTCCTGTGATCGTGCGGTATAATGTTCGAATTCGAACTCGATTACGCGAACTATGAAATGGAGACCACTGGTTTTTAAAGCTATTTTGCACTAAGGAAGCTGCTCTAAAAAATTTGGTTTTGTTTACTCGTTAGATTGAAAAAAAAATGTAATAAATCAATTCAAAGCTCATTGAAAGCATTTGTATAATTTTTAATTTTAACTCAAATTAAAAAAAAAAAACCAAAATATATTGCTCTTGTCGCAAGACGCTTTGAGAGTTTACTTAGATGAAATTTTTTTTTTTACTTGTACAAAATAATTTTTCAGAAAAAGCTTTTTACTGTTCAAAAAGCGTTTCCAAAAACTCTTGTTATAAGAAAGCTGATCTGTTATATTTGTTTTAGTTGTTAAAAATTTTTAGTATATGCTTAAAATGTAATAGTTACCTTAATTAAAAGCTCTTTTGTAAAAGTTAAACTTTTTAAGCTTTTATACACTATGTTTTGTTTTTTAAATACATTTGTTATATTTTAAAGCAGTGTCGGGCAGCTTTGCACACCTATACTTTGTTATCTTGAGTATGTATTAATGAGAGCTTTAAAGCTCACACTGAAAACAAAGTAGTGCTAAAGCGCTTTTTGCAGAAATCTTACTAGGCATTACGGGATATTTTTTGCTCAGATTTGTATTGCGAAATTAAATAAATAAGTAGTGGACTGAATGTCAAAAAGAAACAGACCGACAGACGGATAATGTGAAATACAGTTAAGCAGACGGAAATGTAAAAGGGCAGGCTAATATTAATAAACAAATATGTTGTTTTATTGTGCTTATGTTGCTTATTGTGTTTTGCCAAGATCAAACTGACAGCGTAAGATGCTTTCATTATACGTACTTGGAACTGATCACTTTATGATATGATATGTGGACATGCCGCTTTTAAATAATTAATTAATTTCTCCATCGAATGCCCCACAATTACCTTATATTGGCCATGCAAATTATCGTAATGCTTTGTAATGCATATTTTTTTTAATTTTATCTCTTTTATGCTGCGCTATGCTGTTATTTTCTAAACATAAAAAATTGTTCATAGACTTCCAAAATTTTTGCATACATAAAATTTTATACAGTGTAATCTTACGTTATATCTGTGTCGATGAGCAATAACAGCTTAAGTCTTATTACAAAGTTTCCAGAAACCCTGCTTCAAAGTTTTCAATCGCCATATAAGTTATATGAAAGGGTCTTTTGTTTTTGCGTCATATCTCTGGCTACGGTCATGCTAGAAGTTCTAGATTTTGTGTGTTCATAAGGACATATACGTGGAACGCAACTATATCAATAACTCAGTTCTGTCTTAAATCGACTTGAGCTGTTATTGCTGATTGACACAGATATAATATTATATATTCAAGGAATACTCAAGCGCAGATGTTATCTGCTTGACATTCGCTTGAACACTGAAGAAAAGATTATATAGTATAAAGATGTGCCACGTAGAACATTAAAAAGTAACAAATATTTTTCAGATCATAACGTAAGCTTTTGTGAGCGCGATGAAAAAGCTTTCTTGAGAGAAAAGTTTCCAATCCTTGCATGCACATTCTCTCTGCAATGCTCTTTCACTCTTCACTCCACAATGCTTCACAGCATAGATCACCACTGCATGGTTTCTCATAGATAGCGAGAGTCGTGAAATTTAATGTTGTAATAGTTTTTTCCATTTTTGTTGTTGTTGTTGTTGTTGTTGTTGGAACCAAGCAGTTGTGATCTCTGCTTGACAGAAAAAGTAATTATTTTTTATTCATATGAATTCTATTTTCAAAGAATGCAATTCAAAAAGAATTTAAAATTTTCAATAATTAATTTTTTGTACATTATTTTTTTTTATTCATTGCCTATTCATGTGTTATTCATTATTAATTTTATAGTCATTATTAATTTTTTATTTATTTTTATTTGGTTCCATACTGAAAAGTGAATAACAGATTTTTTTCATTTTATTTATTATTCGAAAGTGAATGAAAAATTAGAAATGAATACGAAATTTATAAGGAATAAAAAATTAATAATGAATAAAAAATTAATAAAAAATTAATAGCGAACATTTAATTCATAAAATAGTAGTGAATAACTAAATTTTTTATTCATTGCATTTTTTGTTTAAAAGTGAATAACAAATTAATGACAGTGGTAAACAATTTAAAAAAATGTAGATATAAATATAGATAGATATAAATGTCTTATTTGCAAACATGTACAAATTTTGTAATATGAAAAAATACTTTTGAAGTTATAGGATCATAAATGGGGACATATTTTTCAAAACTTAAAAAAATCGAAAAAATCTTTGAAAAATTCTTTAATTCTTTTCGAATCGCATTCGTTCTATAATACTCATACAATTTAACACAAAGTTTATATTAATATAACTTATTTTCTGGTTTGTTTGTTTAATTGACATTTGTACAAATCTAAATGACTTAACGGACTTCTCTCAATTTGAGTACACATATTGTATGCATCCTAGATGAGATTGTAACATACTTAGTTTTGACCACGCTCATTCCACCCATTTCCACTTACGTAAATTTTGATATTGAAAATCTTTCTTTAAAAAATTTTTTCGCAAATTAAATTTAAAAAATTTCAGTAATTTTAATACCAAAAACATTCACATATCTTTAGAATTTCAGAAATTTTTGGTACAACGACTTTTTTATAAAACATCGTTCCCCAAGAATGAGAAAAAACGAAATGAAAATCAAAACTTTGACTTTCGATGCAAATATGTCCGCTATTTTAAATATATGTAATTCAAATTTTTTGATCAAAGTTTTAATAAAAGCACTTTACAAAAATAGTTTCAACTGTAGCGGTTAGGTCAGTGAATATATTCTTTAATTTTTTTTTCAAAAACTGTCCAAAATATTGAATTTTTACTCAAAAAATGATTAAAAAAAATGTCTTTGTTGTATAAATAAGAACAATTGAAAATTGCATATCTGAGTACTTTTCATAAAGTAAAGCATGTTTTTGCAATAATATAATAAAAATATACAAAAGTAGTCAAATAAAAAAATTTTCCACAAAAAAACAAACTTAAAAAATATTGCTTACAACATTATTCACTGCTAAGCTTCAACTAATGGAATCGCCCTTACAATAATATAACACTAAAAATATCATGTGGCAAAACGGCAGAAAAACCAAGTCAACACACAAAATATACCTAGATTATGTCATCTTTATGATATTATATTCTTGAAATTATATAACAAAAAGATAAGAGATAATGCAAAAAAATATAATAACTTTAAATTATATAATGCTCGTAGGGTAGTTTAGTAAAAAAATTGCATACATTTTTTAAGTAAAACCTAATAAAATTCTGCTACATTTTGTTGGCAGCTACATCGTTTATTCAGATGCTTCGTGCATCAAATCTTTACATATAATTTCTATTGCTTTTCAATATTATGCTCACATTTGCTTACATTGTCGCTTACTTATTCTCTCGCTCTCAAAAGCTTTAAATCGTTCGCTCGCTGACTCTCATTAAGCTTTTATGTGGATTTATGATAAATCCACATTCAAATTTTAGTGTGCCACTTGCTTGTATGGCGGTGGCACATCTTCCTATTATATTATCTGTGACTGAAGCTTTGATCGTTCTGTAGGTGAGATAAATACATATTTTATTGCACAAACACAATCTCAAACGTAGCATTTAAAAGATTTGTTGTTATAAAAAAAGCTTTTAGTGCTTTTATATAAACTTTTTTTTTTAATCATTGAATAAAATGTTTTTATTGTGATTGAATTGTGACTGTGGAAAATCTCAACAGAATTAAATTTAAACTATATATTCATTTCCTTTTTGTGTGCAAAAGAAGTTGGCGTGCTACCGACAATTCTTCATGAATTCTTCACGTATACAACAAAGGTCGATTCGCTATGACTTCGTCTCAATCTTGTGTTTGCCTCAAAATATTCATATTCAATTCAGGACTTCGTGAAGACTTCGCATCGTTACATATAAAAATAAAATTACAGCTTGTTATGCATAATCTTTTAATCTGAAAATGAAAAAAAAACCGTTGTTCTTGGTTCATACTTGTAATAGCTTTTTCCCAAAACGTTCCCAAAAAGCACTGACTAATGCGTTTCAAACTTGTGCCGCTTATTCTCTGTCATCTGTTCTGTCAGGAAAATTTTCCCTCACTTCATTGTTGTGTGAAAAAAAAATAAAAAATTTTATTATAAATACAGAAAAATAAGAAACAAAAAAATAAAACTAGTATGCCAGACAACTTGTTATAAAATCAACTTTTTAATATTTAAATTTGAACACAAAAGTAATCACCTCTACAGCTTAAATAAGATTCATGTGACTAAAATCAAGTCTTGGGGTCAAAAGCTTTGTTTTTTTCAAAATTATGTTAAAATGATTAAAATTAGACACCACACCGGAGAGAAGAGAGGAATGCAACTCGCGAAGCTCGTGGCTAATTGAATTTTTTTTTTAGCATAAACAAAGTAAAATTCATTAGAATAAAATTAAAATAATTAATGATGTTGTGTTTGTTTGTGCGGTAAGGAAAGCGATACTGATGAACAACAACCATAACTAAAGGAAGTACAACAACTACAAGAAGAGAAACAGCAAAAGATCTTTAAACACTTTATTTGCTACTTACCTCTCCACTCTCTACCAGCATCATGAGCTTAGATACAGCCCACAAACTTCAACCGGTTCGTTGCGATCATTAATCTTTGCACGCTTTTAGGAGCACAGCATGCAAAATGCTTGCTATTTTCTCAAGTGCTCGACTTGAATAATTTTATTAATTGTAGCCTTTTTCATAATTTATGCTATTTTGTGTGCTGGTTCGCAAATTTCATGGTACGTTAGTGCGCACTTTAACAGTTGTATTTTTTGTACAGGTTAGGTTATGAAAAGTGGTGGCCGCCACTAAACCTAACTCTATTCTGCTTTTCGTTCTAAATCCTCTAAAATTGATTATATTGTTTGCTATGTAGTATTGCATATTAATTATTCGATAACTTTTAATGATTCTCTGTCTTTCTCTGTGGTTTTCGATTACTATTCTATAGCATATTATTCGAACTGTATACGAGAAATGCGAAAAAAATTGTTCAATGTGTTTTGCTGGTTTGTTGTATCGATGCTAAATTATTGTGCTACTTGTCTTTATAAATACTAGTATTCATTTTCCAAAATATTACAAGAGTATTCTTTCTGTCTAATAAAGTCAAATAGTTCAGGAAATTGTGTTAAATGGGAGCTGCTCCACGAAGTGTCAAAAAATATTTTGTGAATTAAGTTTTTAGAGGAAACACTTTGCAAAGTCTTAGAAGAATTTGTAACATCGGGAAGTCAGCTATGTATTTCAGAATTGTCAGATATTCTTACTTAAGAAATTATTTTGTTTTGTGGTGAAGGCAATCGTGATCGAAACTTACAAATAGTTGTTCGATAATCGAAATTATTGTTTCACAATTACTTCCAAAAATTCGATATTTTGTTGTTAATTTTGTTGTCGATAATTTATCGAACTAACAATTTTTTTTAACTGATTTCAAAAGTTTAAAAACAGGAGGCTTAGAAAGACAGTTCCAAATGTGCAACTTTTCCTTAACACTTTCATACCTGACTCTGCAATAGTGAAATTTGTTTTTGAGTTTTCAGGAATATCCATTCCTGGTCATTATAGGACCTTAAAATTACAACTAAAACACATTTTATTGTTGCATCAAATAACCTCTCAATTCGAGTAAAAATGCAAACTTTTTTGATAGCACCCAAGCAGCACCCGAACAAGGCCTAATTTAAAATATTTTTCTCGGCCGTACAAGGGGTCGTTTGCAGGCCTTTTTGGTCAAACAGCGCCCGTCCAGAGGCTGTTTTAAAATAATCTAGGCTGTAAAGTTTATTTAATGAAAATTGGAAAATTATGCTAAAATAAATTATATATATGTATTTTTAACCTGGCGTGCAAACTAATGAAAAAGTATTATAATTTTGTTATAATTAATGATTTTTTTTATTTTACCATTATTTGTAATGTTTTAACTAAAATGTGTTAAAAATAAAGATAATCCAAATACAAATTAGTTCCACCAACTAACTTCACAGTACAAAAAAATCATTTTGCACCACACACAAGTAGCGATACTATCAACATCAGCATCATCGATTAAGGCTTACTTTTGCTGTTGCGCATACGTGTGCTGTTGATTATGAGCTTTGAAAAATGTGGTGGCAAACAACGAGTGTACAGCGGGCGTATAAGTTAATTTAATCCTTGTTCGGCCGTTGTTCGACCCAACCTTCGGCTGCTTGATTTTTCGATTATTTTTACGCCATGTTCGTTCCTTGTGCGGACCATTTTTTACCGCTGTTTGTCTGCAAATATTTTTATCGGGAAGTCACTGTGAATATTTAAATAGAGTATATTTAAATAGTATTATGTTGAATTTTATTATTTCACTTATTATGCATTAAATATGGTATTTTAGTAGGTAATTGAAAAAGCCATAAAGAAAATTTAAGTAGATCATTTAAAAAAAATTTAACTTCGGCGAAAATTCATCACGTTAAAAAGAGAAGTGAAACAATGTGAAGAAGTGAAGATATTGAAGCGATTAAATACACAACCGATACAACGGTTAAGGGGCCATAATTTAAAATTTTTTTGTTGCAAGTTTTTTTATATATATTTTTTATTTATTTTTATTGATTTTTATTGATTTTTATTTTATTTTTATTTTATTTTTATTTTTATTTTATTTTTATTTTTATTTTATTTTTATTTTTATTTTATTTTATTTTTATTTTATTTTATTTTATTTTATTTTATTTTTATTTTATTTTATTTTATTTTTATTTTTATTTTTATTTTTATTTTATTTTTATTTTATTTTTATTTTATTTTTATTTTATTTTTATTTTATTTTATTTTTATTTTATTTTTATTTTTATTTTTATTTTATTTTTATTTTAATTTTATTTTATTTTTATTTTTATTTTTATTTTATTTTATTTTATTTTATTTTATTTTATTTTATTTTATTTTATTTTATTTTTATTTTATTTTATTTTATTTTATTTTATTTTATTTTATTTTATTTTTATTTTTATTTTATTTTATTTTATTTTATTTTATTTTATTTTTATTTTTATTTTTATTTTATTTTATTTTATTTTATTTTATTTTATTTTATTTTATTTTATTTTATTTTATTTTTATTTTATTTTATTTTTATTTTTTTTTTATTTTTATTTTTATTTTTATTTTTATTTTTATTTTTATTTTATTTTTATTTTATTTTTATTTTATTATTATTTTATTTTTATTTTTATTTTATTTTTATTTTTATTTTTATTTTTATTTTTATTTTTATTTTTATTTTTATTTTTATTTTTATTTTTATTTTTATTTTTATTTTATTTTATTTTATTTTTATTTTATTTTTATTTTTATTTTATTTTTATTTTTATTTTATTTTATTTTATTTTATTTTTATTTTTTTTATTTTCATTTTATTTTATTTTATTTTTATTTTTATTTTTATTTTATTTATTTTTATTTTTATTTTTATTTTTATTTTTATTTTTATTTTTATTTTATTTTTATTTTTATTTTTATTTTATTTTATTTTATTTTTTAAAGTTTTTTCTAAATGACCTCTATATTTATTATGTTGACTTTATATGATTTAAATACAAATTCTAAATGTTTGATAGTTTAAATCATACTTGATTTTAAATACAAATTCTAGTTGTTTGATAGTTTAAAATCGTTTATTGAGCTTAAGGTCAAAGTTAGAACAATTAATTGTTCTTACGAATTCAAAAATTTTGTATTATTACATGAATTAAGATTGTGAGCTTTAGATCAAGTGAGTTTTCAAGAAGGCAACAACAACAACAACAACTCTGTATAGAGTCAATCACTTAGCTGACTAGACAGTCTGTTTCGGAAATCGCTACATATTCCTCTTCAGTAGTCTTTGAGTGATTAAGATGTGATCAACTCACTGTTTAAACTAGCATATGAATGTGCAGATCCTCTAATTCATTCTTATGAATTGTATGGCTGCTAATCATATGACACTTCAAAGCAGTAGGCCATTTTAGATCACCGCCATTAACTCTATCAAGGGTTGCCATCTGTTCTAGTTGCTTCTTCATTTATTTCAATATTCATTGATGTTCGATTGTTTGTCACAATCTTAATTCATGTTATTATTCAATAGATCATAAAAACTAATTAATTTTATATTATTTTTATTTTTATTTAATTTTTAATTTTTATTTTTATTTTTATTTTTATTTTTATTTTTATTTTTATTTTATTTTATTTTATTTTATTTTATTTTATTTTATTTTTATTTTATTTTATTTTATTTTATTTTATTTTATTTTATTTTATTTTATTTTATTTTATTTTATTTTATTTTATTTTATTTTATTTTATTTTATTTTATTTTTATTTTATTTTATTTTATTTTATTTTATTTTATTTTATTTTATTTTGTTTTATTTTATTTTATTTTATTTTTATCTTATTTTATTTTATTTTTATTTTTATTTTATTTTAATTTACTTTTTTTATTTTATTTTATTTTCATTTTTATTTTATTTTTATTTTTATTTTTATTTTAATTTTAATTTTAATTTTATTTTATTTTATTTTATTTTATTTTATTTTATTTTATTTTATTTTATTTTATTTTATTCTATTTTATTTTTTTTTTATTTTATTTTATTCTATTTAATTTTTATTTATTTAAATTCTTTTGTTTTTTATTTTTTATTCTTTTATTCTCTTATTTTTTATTTTTGTTTTTTTATTTTGTATATTTTTATTTTTTATTTGTTTTAGTGTTTATTTTTTATTTTTTTTATTTTTTTTATTTTTATTTGTTTTAGTGTTTTTTTATTTTTTATTTTTGTTTTTTTATTTTTTATTTTTATTAATATTTTTATTATTTATTTTTTACTTTTTTATTTTTATATTTTTTTTTAT
Organism: Dichetophora obliterata; assembly: GCA_963920525.1. Classification (NCBI taxonomy): domain Eukaryota; kingdom Metazoa; phylum Arthropoda; class Insecta; order Diptera; family Sciomyzidae; genus Dichetophora; species Dichetophora obliterata. The sequence goes on along the minus strand of OY986435.1, from coordinate 23,147,599 downwards.
TTTTTTTATTTTTTTTTTATTTTTTTAATTTTTTTATTTTTTTTTATTTTTTATGTTTTTTTATTTTGATAATGGTAGAATCATATTCTTCAGAGGTTTGGTCAGACTCCGGACGGGAAAACGGGCCAAAAACTAAAATTCTTATCAGTTTTTGTGTTTTTTTTTTAAATTTTCTGTTTAGAATTGATTTTTTTAGAATTTATTGTATGTAATTCAATATGTAATTTAATATGTAATTTAATATGTAATTTAATATGTTTAGGAATGGTTCTTAAGAATTTTTGTTTTAAAATCACATTAATTACATTTGTTTAAGAATGGTTTTTACAATTTTTTTTAAAAAAGCACATTATTTACTTGACTCAATGCAAAAATTAAGAAAATATTTTGCGAGGTTCTCGTGATATGAATTTTTTAAAATTGACAAAATAAAAAAAAAACTTGAATTTGCATACTTATCAAAAAAGTATTTTATTTTAAATTAATTTTAAAGCGAAATGAAAAAGAAATATCAAAAATAATACAAAAAGGAATCGTGTAAACATATAGCCAAAATAAGCATTAACCCTTTGACGACGAATGATTGAAAAATAATCCATTTACATTTTTAGGTCGTGTGAGCACAATTTTCGAGATACTTGCATAAAGTTGGTATTAAAGGATTAGAAATCAATGTGGCTATAAACGTGTGTCACATTTTCCGAACTTGTTTCAATTTTAAGAGAAAGAAAAACTAGGAAGTAAAAAAATATTTTTTGTCCTTAGGTAAATATTTATTCCGATTTCTCAGTGACTACAGATAAAGGTACCACAAACGATTTTCAAATACAAGCGGATATATTTTCGCATCCCAATTATGTCAAAACCTTTTTGAATCAGCTACTGTAACAAAGTAAAAAATAATTTTTCGGAATGAGTTTTTCCGAATTTTTCCGAAACACAGTAAAAAAAAATTTTAAAAAATTTAAAGTTTTCTTTATTTCACTTTTATCGGTGATGACAATTCTACAAAAAAATTTTTTAAAACTTACAGTGGTTTGTTTGCCGTCCTCAAAGGGTTAAGTGATCATAAGGATTTGATCATAATTTGTTAGTTACGCATTTGTCAAACATGCAAATAAATTGGCATCATTAACTTGAAATAGTTTTAATTTAAAGCCCACTCGTACATTTCATTATTTTTCCAATGATTTTAAAATTTTATTTATGCGCCTGCAATTTTATATATGTACTTTATTATTGCTGGATAGTAAAAAGTTTTTAAGTTATAGAAAGAAATCTTTGCTTCTCTTGCCATATTAAAACGCCAAAGTTCCTTTTGCAATAAACCCTGAAAGTATGCACCACTTTTTTATAGCAAATGCAAAAGCACAACCCTAAGCCATGGCTAGCTTTTATAACTATTATTCAACCAGAGTATTAATATTAAGCTCATAACATTTCCATTAGCTGCATTTAACATCGTTTTGATTTCAATGAAGGTTTTTTTTTTATTTTATTACATTTTTAAATGCATCGTAAACAAGCATTAAATTAAAGAAAATGCAATCGTAAAACTTATAGGAAGATTCTTTTAGACAAAAAAAAAAAAAAAAAAAAAAAAAAAACAAAAATAGTAAACCAACAGATAGATGCGCAACTCATCTAAATCATGCATGCTGTTTTCTGCTGGTGAGTTAGCTGCTTGCGCTGCTGTGTTTTATTATAAGAAGTATAAAAATCTTAAGCCATGTCAAGACAATTTGGCTGTAATTCAAATGGCCAGCAATATGTGCGCGGCTGCTCTTATTAAAACAATAACAATGAGAACAGCAGCAGTAGCTACAGCGACTCTAATACACATCATCTCTTGGATATTTGGGTGCTTTGCCCAGTCTAGCCCCCATCCCGAGCAAGCTTGCCTCTTTTCTCTCAGTGCTTCTTTGTTTTGGTTTTTGCTTTGAATGGCTCCAAATATTTGCTGTGTGTATAAAATTTGGTCTTCGTGTCTTCGTGATTAAGAAGTAGCCGTCTTTATCTTCCTCTTTTGAGCTCTTTCTCTGCTATTTTTTTATTGTTGTTTTCTTTTCTTTTTCTTTTTTTTTTCTAACCGGATTTCAAGTATTGTTGATATAGCATTTGAGCTACTTACATTTATTATATTTGACCGTTTTAAAAGCACGGTGAACGAACTCAAAGTAGTTTGACTGGAAAGTATGTTGCTAACAGAAGAGCGCGTGCGGTAGAGCAGGCGGAAGAGGGACACAGAGAGTGAGAAAGACGCGTTAGAGGCAATAAAGTGCGACTTAAACTCCTAACTGAAGCTGGCTAATGTCATTGCCTTGCCAAGCTACAGTCAGTTAACCTGTTGAGCTGCACTTGAGAGCTTGTGGAGAAGCATGTCAATTCAGGCCCGTAGCCAGGATTTTCCATGACAGGGTTTTGATAAGAAAAATGTATTGGTACCAACATGATGTTTAAAGTAAGGATATGAGACTTTTTTCATGCAATTTTAATATCTAATTTGTAAATATTAGAGTAAAAGTAGTCATTATGGCTTTTTTATACTTTTTTAAAGAATACATTTTGAGAAAAATATCGTACTTTTTTACCTCAAATCTTCTATCAAATGATTTTAATTGTTTAAAGTTATTTAAAGCTTTTTGTAAAATTCCTTTTAATCCCTTAATATTCAAGGGGTTGATGTAATTTTATTTTCCTTTTACATTTGGCAGATTTTAAGCGAACACTTACTATTAGTTTTATACTCCCTCACGTTCCACGTATTGGGTAAATTAACTGTGTCAAACAGTTTGTAATGCCCATAAGGAGATGTGGTAGGTACAGAAAAGTAAATATATTCTTGATCAGCATCACCACCAGCATGAGTCGGTTTAGCCATGTCCGCTTGTCCCAATTTTGACGCTATGAACTTCGGTT
>OY986435.1:23132180-23139680 GCA_963920525.1 Dichetophora obliterata | reverse complement strand
TTCGAGGCTTTCTTAAAGCATTTGACTTAAATTCCAACGCAAGCAGGCTAAAAAAAACTATAAATTGCATCAAAGTGTAACAAAAAGGGCAATGAGCAGCTAAGAAATGGTATCTCATTTGATATCCAACATTGTTGGTGTTTTAACATCTAGCCCTAGCTACACGTTTTAGCCAGCAACTAGTTTGCTTCCTGCTTTGCCAAATGGCATAACTTCGGTCAAAGCTTCTTCTTCAAAGCATGGCTCAGAACATTTGCTAGTTTTCTTCCTCGTTTTTCTTTCTTCCTCCCTCTCTACCACAATCATCTTAATGTAGCTAGCTAGTTTTAGATTCTTTTCTGGTATTTCAAGTCAATGTTCTACAAGAAATCACCGTTAATCTGCTTGTTTTGCTTCATTCTCTAACCAGAATATCCCTCTCCACACGTTTTGCTGTGAGCAGAGTTAATAAATCATAAGTTTTTTGTATCGATTTTTGTCGTTCTAAATCAGCACCTTTTCTTTTTGACCCTTCATTATTATCTTCTTATTGCCGTATCTGCTTTAACGACTCTCTTGTAAGAATTAAACGTTTTTATAGCCTTCGCTTTTGGTTTAACGCTTGCTCATCTTCAACAATTTTTCGTTTTTTTACGCTTGCTCAACATGTTCTTTTCTTGTAGATCCTCAATTTTTTGTTCGCAGATTCTCTTTTTCGCTAGCTTCATCTACAAACTAGATTTTTTTTTATTGATTAACTCCTAAAGAAATCTCCAAGTGCAGGCTTTGTTTTGTTAGGCTCTAAGTCTGAAGTCTAAAAGGAACTGTAAAGTCAGTATCTTCCTAGTCACGATCATTAGTTTAGCTTTGTCTTTCATAGACAAATCTTTTATAGGCACAATACTCGGAGTTGCGCATATTTCTAATGTTCTCATGACATGATAAATGATGTGATGTTTGTTGCTGATGAACAACAATTGCGGCTTATTATACTTCCTTTGTTGTTTCTTCTTTTCATTTTCATTATTTTGGAATTTCCCGCTGATCATACTGAATGCTTGTAATCAGTCGGCCATAAAAAAAATGTAATGTTCCTTAAACAGCTGAAAAACACCGGACATTTTTTTTTAAATAAGATACCCATTCGGCGCAGTGATAGCTTAATTAAGAGTTTTGAGCGAAGATCTTTAATCGAGTGTTCCCAGATTTAGGTTCTTAATGATTCTGATAAATAATATAACTAGCAATACTCAGCTCAATGCAATCGTTCAGCTTAAATTTTAACAGGTTTTTTTTCTAGCCTAACTGTATTTATATGCAATTTTTTTAATTAAATTTTTATATTAAGACCTGCATTTCGCTAATATAACTGAAATATTTTGAATTCAGCTAATATATATTCAATTCAGCGCTCTTTTTAAAGTTGAATTAAATATGTTTAATCAAATAAAACGTTTATAAGGTTGGTCAGAGCGGCCTCAATAGTCTAGTGGTAGCGTGCTTGACTGTCGCTCAATGGTCCTATGCTATAACCTTTCTTTCCTTATTTCTTATCAAAACACATCAATTTACGACGAAAAATTGTTGTTGGTGGTGGTAGGAAAAGTTTGTGGAAAGGAACGCGTAGTGATTTGATATGACTGAGGTCAAGGCATAACACTTGCTTCAGATTTAATATCACATGCTTCTACAGCTTCTGCCACATTAAGAACATCCTATACAAATTTTTACTGGATTACTCAATTCTTCGATTTTGTGGTATCAAAACGGACCAATAATATGGTCTAAGTGGGTTGGTAAACAGACCTGCCACCACCTGAACCTAACCTAATCTTACCTTAGGTTATTCAGCGCCTTTCTATACCAATTCAGCGCCTTTTTATACCAATTCAGCACTTAGTTAACATATTAAGCTCGTTTGTGCGTGAATTCAGCTAATATTGTTTGAACTCAGCGTGCTTTCTGTAAGCTGGAAAAGACATTTATTTATATACTTGAACGTTAAGTCCATTTCAGCTGCCTAATAAACTAGTTTAGGACGAGCTGAACTAATTCAATGTGCTTTTGGCAGCTAAAGATGGACAAAAATTACAATTCAGCGTACAATTCAGCGCGTTTTATGCTCTCAAAAACTCGTTTTCAATGAGTCATACAGTTAATTTTGATTAATACCCACTAATTCATCAGACACTATTGATTCAGCCCATTTTATTATGCTGAAACCTCATATCATTTCTAAATATGGACTGTTTTCTTTAATTTAGCTTATTAAATAGCACGAATAAGTTTATTCAGCACGAATAGTATTAGTTTTGCGATGATCAAAACAGCGCAAAAAGTCTTATACAGTACGATGAACTCGTTTCAGCGCGTTTCCACTAATTCAGCGCACTTTAACATGCTCTTCATTCCCATATATTTGAATGCACACAAAACTTTGATCCACATGATGAGTTATGAAATTTTAACTAACTGCTATTTATTTATTTGTTTTTTTTTCAAAATAAAAGAGACGATTTAATAAATTTCACCATCTTCCAAATCTATTTTTTATTTTTTTTTCATCTCATTCGCTCGTTCCCTAACTTGTCATCATCTTTACGCGCTGTCAAGCTGAAAGATAGATGTCGCTTGTTGCTTGTTGCTTGGCTGACAGACGTACAACAACAACAACAACAACATCAAGGTGCACATCAGTCATTTTGACATTATTGCACAGCGCTGCGCCGGGCTGCGTTCACTGACAACCCGCAAAGTGAGAAAGAAAAAGTGCGAAAACGAGAGAAAGGAAATAAAAAAATTGCTAAAAATTTCTCGACATTTGCTGCCACCAAAGGTGGTGTTGGAAATGTCGGCAAACACATCAAACAAAACAGTATATTTAGAAAAATGTTGTGTCGTGCAATTTTTTATTTAACATAAATGCCAAATTTTGGAATTTGTAAGTAATTTTGAAATAAAAAGATTAATTAATATACATATTATTAAAAGTTTGCTCTCATGCTAGTTCCGACACGAAATTAGGGTATTCACAAGGTGTGCTATCATGTCATTGTCATATTGTCCTAAAATTTTATGACCAATATTTACAAGATAAATAAATGCAAATAAGAAACAGCTGTTTAATTACGACACTTCAATAAACATACTACGCTCCTGAGTAAAAAAGTTATATCTCTATTTGAGTAGTTTTGAGATATTTGGCTTTTACGTTTTTTATCTTTCTAAGAAACACACTAGAAGTGACCACTTTACTTAAATTTTTCAGTCATTTGGAGTTGAAAATGGGTAATCTTAGTTAACCACAAAAATCAAAAACTCATTCGCGGTTGCGAATCTGCCTTATTCTACATTTTGGAATTTTGGCGTTTGTTACTTTCTTTTTTTGGACGGCAGCATAGCTGTCAGAGTTGTAATATATTAGTACTTTTTTATATGGAAGGCAACAATAAAATGTTTTAACTAGTGTAAAATCTTAGGACAATATTACATTATGACATGATAGCACACCTTGTGAATACCCTAAATGTTTCTCTCGTAACAAAGAAATGGACTCTTTCAAAGCTTTTTTAACAAAGATTTAACAAAAATATATAATTTTTTTTAAATATTAAAAATATTAATAATATTAGTCAATAATTAATTATTAATAATTTTTGCTATGCTTTTTGTTATATGCACAGAATTTTTTTTTCTTCTTAATGATTCATTATTTAGAAATCTTTCATCGTAAATTTTCTTTTACACAAAATCAGTATCTGCCTTTATTGTGTATTTAATTCAAAAAATTATTTTAATAAAATATTAATAAATATAAAAAATAATTATATATTTTGTGTTATGTAGTGTATGATTTTATGTATAAATGAAAAGTTTTATTACTTATTTTTAATAGTTATTCAAAAACTTGAGTTAAATTAAAAAAATACTTTTACAAAATTTTTCTTTCATGCGAGTGAAATGCCAAAGTATTTGCTATATATTTGCACTTCAATAAAAGTTTTAAAAAACACTAAAGAAGAAGAACTATGAGAAAAAAACTAAAAGAACAAAATCAATATAAATCAATAAAAGTCAAATACTTTGTAACAATAAATCAAATTTTGTTATAAAGTTTAATGTTAAGTATGTGTTAAAATATATGTAACATGGAACTAAAGAAATTTTACGAAAGTAATTAATAATAAATTTATATATGAGAAAATTGGCAAGTGAATGAACAAAAAATAAAAATAATTTAATAATATATATAAAATAAAATTATGTATATAATTTTATTATCATATAAATAAAATAATATAAAAATAGTATAATATATAGTATACAATTTTTTCGCTATCCACCTCGCAGCCGAATTAGTATCTAACTGCATGTTTATGTAAAACGAAACGAACGCTGAACGTGGTGCGAGACACGGTAAGCAATACAATTTTTCATATCAAAAAATATTGTTGCTCGTTTCTTTCGCGACGTTCAGTCTTCGTTTCGTTTTACATAAACATGCAGTAAGTTGATTGTTCACACACATTTTTCGCCAACTTGTGCAAACATGCACACATATGCACAAAGTAGGGAACGCACTGTACTGTCGCTTTTTGAGTTTCAAATCACAACGGTGCTAAATAAATTTCACTTTAAAAAGAAAATTTTAGAGTGAATAAAACAAAACAATAATAAACAAAAATTATAAAATTTAATAAAAACTTATGTTTAAATAAATAAAAGTAGCAAAAAAAATTTTAAAATATAAAAATATTAAATTCATTAAAAGAAATAAAATTTATAAATAAAAAAAAATAAAATTATAAAAACAATGAAAAAAAAAAATTGCAAAACATATGTTTATAATATTTTAAACATATGTTTATAATATTTTATTTTCAAAGTTTTTATTAACATTAAAAAAATAAGATTTTGTGTTTGTTTTTTATCTAATTTTATTTTTAAAGTCACAAATATTTTTATTATAAAAATTAAATTAAATTAAATGTGTTTTAAACTTAATGTTTGAATTTTTAATATATTCATATTTTTTAATATATTCATATTAAAAATTCAAACATTAAGTTTAAAACACATTTAATTTAATTTAATTTTTATAATAAAAATATTTGTGACTTTAAAAATAAAGGAAACACTAAAACTAAATAAATAGAAAAATATTTCGTGAAAAGCTCATGTTTTTGACACTAAATGTGTGTCAAAATTGTTCATTCCCATTCGATAAGTAATAAAATTGTTTTCAATTCAATTCTTAGCTACAGCTGTGCAAATTTCTCCACAACCTGTTAGTCAAAGATAGTAAAATCAAAATAAAACCATTTGTATAGCTTCTCTCCCTGCAATCGACTCTTTGGCTCTGAGCAGTGTAGCAACTTGTAAGCTGGCAATGCCTTAATTTAACCTGCTACCGAAATAAACAAATTGCTTGCATTTTATTTTACTCTAAAGTCAGATAAAAATTCTATCATGCAATCATGCGCTGTTGTGAATAGTAGCAAATCTCATCTACGTCACAACTCAGTTCAGCTCATTTCAATGCATTTTCCAAGCATTCAAAGTGTAGAGTAGCGCAGAGTGAAAATTTGGAGAGGGTGTGTCTGTGAAAAACTCTACACTGGGAATATTCTCTCACTATAGCTTTCTTAGTTAGTCGGCCTCATGCTTAAAGCTCTCTCTTGCTTAATATATTATTTATGTTGTGATTCTTTTCGAATCACAAACTGATTCGCATGCAACAAGAAAATAAAAACACGCTCGTTCTGAGTGCTGCTTTTAAATATTTCGTTCTTGCTTTTGCGCTTAAATATTTTGTTTGCTCAATCGTCATGATGAAGTTCGCTCTCTTGGTTAGTGTGTTGATGGCGTTGTCTATCGTGCGTCGCTGCTGTTGCTGTCATTCTCGTTTCGAATTGAATGTTTGGATATAATTTTGCTGCCTCTTTCGCAGTCACTGCCGCTTTATCTTCTTCTTCTTTTTCTTCGTCGTGAGTTCTTCGTGCAATAGAAATTATCGAACAGACTTTTCGACTTCAGTTCGCGATGGAACTTTGAACATTGTGGATCATATTTTATGTGACGCGCTGCCGCCGTGTATAATTTTACATAAACAAATTAAGGAACTAAAAAAAAAAAAATTAATTTACAAAATAATAAATATTTTGTCAAAGTATTACAACAACCTACTACTATTAAAATTGACCAAGTTTTCTATTAACAAGTTTTTCTGTCGTCTGGTTTCCGGCTCCACTTATTTTCTCCTATAAGAAAAACGGTTTCGTCTCACGTACATATTTTGAGAATTAAAAAAAGATTTTTTTTATAAAAAAAAAAATAAAAGCAGAGTGCCTAAAAATATTTAAAATTTAAAGAAAAAATTTACTAAGTTTAAATTAAAAACAAAAACATCTTAAAAATATCTTGAAAAAGTTTAGCAAGTTAATTCACTTCAAACTAATATACACGCACATACACAAATACACACACCCACACACACACACTCAGGCAAACATTTGCCGTTAACAGGTGTGTTTACGCATATTTTTAACATAGAGTTGCCAGCTATTGGAGAAGTGGTGGCAGCAGAAGTAAAACAACAACAACAAAGCCAGTAAGTTGCATAAAATCTACTAAAACGTGCTTAAATTTCAATGCAAAGGATTAAAAACGGATTATTATAAGTGTAAAATTTCGAGAGTTGACAAATTTCGCGATTTTGATTTAAGCAAACTTTTGCTTGAAAAAGATTCAGTCCAAAGAAAGCAACAGCTTGTGCGTTACAATTCGGGAAAAATAAAAATTTTAAGAATTTTATTTGTGATGAAAAAAAAGTGCATTTTGACCATTAAAACTGTTGATTTGACAGCTTTAAAAGCTGTGCTACAATTCTAATTAAAAAAAACTACAACATATTGTATGAAAATTTACCTACAAATTTGACTTATGTATCGTTTCGTTGTTTCTCTTAAAGAAGATCCTTTTCAAGCTGTGATAAACGCCTAAAAATATGCCACAAGAAAAGAATTTCTGCATAAGTGTTTAACATAAATTTTAATATTGTGTGTGTTTTGGTTTCAATATCATTGAAAAATATTAAAAAATATTTAAAATCAACATTACTTAAAAGTTCAAACAGCAAAAGCTGCATATCAAAGCTTTTTAATTTATTAAAAATTTAGTAAATTATAATAAAAAAGTTCTTAAAAAAAAAACACTTCGCGATAAATGGTACGATAAATTATTATCCTCATAACAACAACAAGCTATCGGCGAGTGAAAAAAAAAACAATCGCTTGCTTCTAGTTTTTGCTACTATTGTGTGTCCAAAGCGGAAGTTCATTAAAAAAAATACAAGCTTATCAGCAGCAAAAAATTTAAACAAACCATAAAAACAACAAAAATTTTATAAAATGGTAGTTCTAGAAACTACCACCGCCCTCTTGGGCGGCCCCTATGCTCAGGGGGCACCAGCTTTAAAAATGGTACAAAAACGTTACATTGGATTACATCAATGGTTGGGAC
>OY986435.1:22944680-23127180 GCA_963920525.1 Dichetophora obliterata | reverse complement strand
TATGCTGAATTATATCTGATATTTTATAATCGTTTCAATATGATGTTTTCATCTGTCTTGCGATTATTTACAATATAGTACTTTCAATCACTTTTAAAGGTAAAAGCTTAGTAAAAAGTCACTTAACAAGACGTTTCTGTGACCGTTCGAATTCTTGTCAAATACACATCAGATCTAACAATAATTGCGCTGAATTTTTAGTAGTAGCGTTAAAGTGATGAAGTATGCGCAGAATTTATGTTAGAAGCCCTAAATTAATGCTTTCGAACTGAATTTCTTATATTGAGTTGTAAAAATCGCGCTGAATTAACATAATGCGCGTTCAATTGAATAAAAAATTCGTTAAATAGACTTAAACGAACGCAGCATTTATATGTTTTGAATTTTCAACTGATAAAAACCCCGCAGATTTCATTTTTTGCGCTCTGAATATATGTAAAATAAGCTGAATAGATGAACAAGATGAATTGTTGTCAGTTATTTTGAATTAAATTAAAAAACTTTTAATAGTTATGATGCTTTCGTAAGAAAATTTTTAAAATACAAATACTTTAAATTGATTTTAAAAGTTAAAGCTTAGTAAAGAAAATCACTCAATGTGACGTTTGACAGCGACACAGTAAGCTGGCGTTTTTTTACCAAATATACACTATATCTAGCAGTTACAGCGCTGAATTCTTAGTGCGTTCGTTAAAGTAATGATGATGATCTATGCGCTGAAGTTATATTAGACGCAATATATTAATGCTGGCGTACTGAATTTCTTATTCTTAAATTGTAAAAAAGCGCGCTGAATTAACATAATGTGTGCTGAATTGAATAAAAAAGCGTTAAATTGATTTAAACAAACCCAACATTTACATGTTTTGCATTTTCAACTGATAAGAACTGCGCTGAATTCGTTAATTGCGTGCTGAATTTATGTAAAATCAGCTAAATAGCATCACAAAACCTCAGTTGTTATATATGGGCTGAATATAGGTATAAAATATGACCCAAATTTATAGATGTTTATATTCTATATATGTTTCAAATGCACTTTTTCAAATTAACTAATTTTTATGAATAAAAATAGCTATATAAAATTTCTAAGAATTTCTTTTCATAAGACTTAACGTACACAACAATTAATTTGTGTAAAAAAAATTATTGTTTTGTGCAAAAGAAACATTAAAAAAAAAATTGTAAATCAACGGAGCAATGCGCACACCAAAAACGCCCTCAAGCGTAACGTAAGTAGAAAAAAAAATCAAAACTTACACACATACACACAAAAACATAGGACATTGACTAGAACACTTGTTGGTGGATTTGATAGCTGGCTAGAGCTTGCTGCGGCGACTGCGCTGGAATCTAAACTTTACGCAGTTCAATACACAACATATTTTTACTTAACACAAAAAAAAAAAAAAAAAAAACTAGCAATGAATAAAACAAAAAAGTTAGCAATTTTTTGTTGGTTTTAATAATTCGAACAGAATTGAGCAAGAGTAAGGTTTATGGAAAAAGCTATAACAACGCAGAAGCAGCTATAGAAAAATTGAGCTTGAATAAAATATGGTTGATTTTAGCTACGCTTTAGTTAAGCTTTATTTTCTTTAGATTTTAACAAAAGCCACCTGTTGTTGCGTCTATTCGTTAGTTGTTGCTTGCAGCTCTGCCTGCCTGCCTGCTGACTGCTGTCACACGCTTGGTTGCTCACTTGCTTGCTGCTTGCTTGGCTGCTCACTTTATTTGGATTGAAGCGGTGTTTAATTGCATTTGACGCACTTGTGATGATGCACTTGATGAGCACGCTGTTGCGATGGAGCTTAATTGTTGAAAGAGTTGTTGTTGGAAAGTTCTGCGGGTTCGATGAGACTTGATTGAATACCGAAAATCTGCTGCAAATCTTAAATTTGTACGGTAAAATTTACGGTACTTGTTTTTCCATTTACTGACCAATCTCTAAGAAATCGACAAGTCAAAAGTTTTTATTTAAAAAGGGTTGTATAAAATTGTAGCAATTTCTAATTGAAAATTTATTAAACCAATTAAGAAAATAAGAAATGGGACGAAAATTCAGTAGAATAACGAGTTCGGGTTTATATAGTAAACAATGCCGTTCAGGTTTGGTTTAAGAGTTTCACGCAATAAACGAATTCAGCGCGGTTTTTAACAGTTGAAAGTTCAAAACATATAAATGTTGTGTTCGTTGAAATCAATTTAACGCTTTTTTATTCAATTCAGCGCACATTATGTTAATTCAGCGCGCTTTTTAACATTTAGGAATAAGACATTCAGTACGCCAGCATCAATTCATTGCGTCTAATATAAATTCAGCGCATACATCATCATCATTTTAACGCACTTATTAACAATTCGGCGTTGTAAAAAAACGAACGCTTATTGTGTTACTGTAGAACGTCACATTGAGTGCTTTTTTTTACTAAGCTTTAACTTTTAAAATCAATTTTTAATACTATATTGTAAATATTTTCATACGAAAGCATCACATTGAATTTAATTCAGCATTACTAACATAAAATCATCTTTTTATGATATTCATCACAAGTTTTTACAAATTCAGCACGGAATAAATGAATTCAGCGCTGTTTTTATCAGTTCAAAATTCAAAACATATAAATGCAGCGTTCGTTTAAATCTATTTAACACTTATTTACTCAATTCAGCGTGCATTATGTTAATTCAGCGCAATTTTTTACAATTCAATATCAGAAATTCGGTACGACAACATCAATTTAGTGCTTCTATTATAAGTTCAGCTCATACATCATCATTTTAACGCACTTACAAAGAATTCAGTGCAATTATTGCTAGATCTAGTGTATATTTGGTAAGAAAGCGAACGGGAGCAAAATTCATAACAAAATCAGATATCAGACAAATATCTATAATCATGGTTTAATTTATGGTGTTATTGAACCACTCAGGTTGATTCCGAATCTTTAACTGTGCACTAGTAGCTTTCAAAATAATCCGTCAAACAAAAGCTTCTTCTCCACGCAAACTATTCCCATCGAAGTTTTGATTTAATGTTTTAGATCGAACTTGCATGCATAAAGTTTCAACATTATTGCGCTCTAGTCATTCTTATCTCACAAAATTTTTTTAAAGCTTTTCTCTTGATTGGCGTTTAAAGCCCTCGCGTTTAAATGTGAATGTTGAAATTTGTAGGCGCAGGTAGCGCACCGCTGCGTTGCGTTATTGAGTTAAAGCGTTGCGTTATTGAGTTAATGGTACAGTAAGGCAAATAGTCTTTTGCTCGTTCTTCTTTCTTTGTTTAGCTGATCTGGATCTATATGAGTGCTCGTCTCATAAACTAAGTACATATAGTATTATTATAATTTGACATTTGTTAACTCACTAACTCAACTCACAGCACAAACTTACACCCACTTAACTCAAAGCTATATAACTATATTGTGTTTTATCTAGATAATTTTTTTAGAATTATATTTGAGCGTAGTGCCAAATAAGTTCATGAAGCAACAGCAACAATAAGTTCTTTGCAAAACAAACCACCAAGCAGACTAGAGAGACCGCTTCGTTGATCGCTAGTCTGCTAGTGGTTTCTGCAGTCCATCCACTTTGATAAGCTCCATAACCAAATAACTCACTGCGCTGGTTACCGTCATGTTGATATAGAAATCAAAGCATTTCATGCCACTACTTCGTAACGCAATTGAGTTAGCGTATTACGCTGATACAGTAATCTGCGCTTGGGTGGATATCTCAGCGCACCTTTTTCTGACCAATGTCTTAAACTTTGCTTTAAAATAGTTTCATTTCAAATGTGCGTATTTAAATCGGGTCTGAATTCTTGAAAAAAAACCCCTTAAAAGTATGCAATGAATTTTGAGATACGCATGATAACGCATAATGAACATTTTTTCATATTTGTTTTATTTTTTGTTTTTTTATTTTTTTGTTTTTTTATTTTTTTTTTATTTTTTTTATTTGTTTTTTTTATTTGTTTTTTTAATATTTTTTATTTTAATATGTTTTTTTTAATTTTTTTAATTTGAATTTACTGACAATATTTTGCTCTGCACTCCAGACTTTTCCAGTCGAATCGCATTGTCGATAATTTTATGCAATACGCTGCTTTTGAAAATGGCATTTTTTTCCCTTTATTTTATTTTTCACTCTGATTTTTTGTCGTTGTGCCAGAAATTAGTTTTATGTTTATGTGCATAAAAAGTTCACGCACTTATTTTAATTCAATTAAATTCAATTCAATCCAAATAACGTTACCATTCAGACCCAGCTAGCCTCAACCAACCTCACTAGCATTCAGCAGTCGTCATCTATGCACCTCATTATTATAGCTTTTTATGTTTAGCTTCTTTTTTTTTGTCCTTCTAAATATTTTTCTTAATTTTCCCCTAACCGTAGCCAAGCATTATTTTACCCTACCATCTGCATATGCATCTCAATTCCATCTTTCTTCGATGTTTGTCTGCTTTTCTACTTCGTCATAATTTCCTGTTGCTGCTGCAGCAAATGTTGCCAGAAGCATAATTTTAAATGTGCATGCATTAAATTACATTACATTACATATGTTTGCGAACGCGTGCACAAAACTATGTTTTTCATTACACAAACATTAAAAAAAATTTTTTTGCTTTTATTTTTCATATTTTCTATGTTTTTACCTTTGCTTCCTTTTGACGCTATGGTGCTTGCGTTTTTATTTTTTTATAGTTTGTGTGTTTGCGCGCCTTTAAAATTCGCTACGCTTTGTGAACGCATCATTAGTCAGGATGGCATAAATAATTAGTGTGCGCATAAGATTAAATAGCAGTTGATTAAAGTTGATTTGCGAATGTATCTAATTTTAAGTTATGAAGCGCTGTTGGCAGAAAGTCATGTAGTCAGGCTGTTACAGAGATGAACAGTCACATAAGGGATATAAAATAAGCAGACGCAGTTTGCATGCTGCTACGGATAACTTTGTGTACTGTCCAATTGTAATTGGAGCTGAACTACACCATTTCCAATTGTTATTCCGAAGAGATCAATTGAAGTTAAGAAATTCCACTTAAAATTTATCAATTGAACCGTAAAAAAAAAAAATTGAAATTCGAAAAATCTCTTATGTAGTTCAGAAAAGATCAATAATAAAGAAAATATCTCTTAAAATTCAGAAAACATCATTTCAAATTCTTAATTTATTTTGAATTTTTATTTTCAATATAAATACTGAATTTGATTTTAAATTTAAATATTAATTTTAAATGTTAACTTTAAATATTAATTTTAAATATTAATTTTGAATATTAATTTTAAATATAAATTTTAAATATTAATTTTAATATTCATTGTAAATCCTAATTTTAAATATTTATTTTAAATATTAATTTTGAATATTAATTTTAAATATTAATTGTTAATATTAATTTTAAATATTTATTTTAAATATTAATTTTGAATATTAATTTTAAATATTAATTTTAAATAATAAATTTAAAAAATAAAATGTATTTTAGTTTTAAATTTAAGTATTTTCATTTTATTAAATATAACAATACAAAATTTAAAGTTAATGTCAAATTAAATTAAATATTCAATTAAATTAAATTTACAATTAAATTAAATTTACAATTAAATTAAATTTGCAATTAAATTAAATTTACAATTAAATTAAATTTACAATTAATATAAATTTACAATTAAATTAAATCTAAAGATATGAATAGTCACAGCCCTTTATCAATTTTAAATATAAAATTAAATTTAATAGAGTGATTTTTTACAGATCTTTAACTTTTAAAATCAATTTCAAGTACTGTAATGTAAATATTTTCATACATCACATTGACGTATTCTTAATTTAATTCAGCATAACTAACATCAATTTATCTTGTGATGCCTTTCAGCTCTTTTGATATAAATTCACTACACAATTAATAATTCAGCGCGGTTTTTATGAGTTGAAAATTCAAACCTTATAAATGCTGCGTTTCTTTCAATCAATTTAACACTTTTTATTTAATTCAGCGCACTTTTTATTAATTCAGCGCACCTTATGTTAATTCAGCGCACCTTATATTAATTCAGCGCGATTTTTAACAATTTAATATAATGCTTGGTTTTCACTATGTAATTTTCACTAGTCAGTTGTTGTCAATCAATTGAAAAACAACAACATGTAGACATTTTTTCTAACTTTCAAAATCTTGGAAAATTAAAAACAATTAAATTATTAAATGGAGATATACACAAAATAATCTTGAGTTTTATTAAGGTGATATTTCAGGCGACAAACTTTTGTGTTGTCATTAAAATGACATAGTGAAAACCAAGCATAAGAAATTCAGTACGCCAGCAACAATCCAAATTCAGAGCATACTTCATTACTTTAATGCACTAACTAAAAGTTCAGCGCAAGCATTGCCAGATCTAGTGTTTATTTGGCAAAATACACACAGCAAGAAAGATCTCTTTGAGTGATATATTTTTTTATCATATTTTATGAAATTGAATTTAATTAAATAAAAAATTAAATTAAATTGAAGGGCTTATTGCAATAACGTGATAAGCCACATGTTCTAAAAAATAAACTTTTTAGGCTGAATGCAATACTCAATGCCATGCCAACAACCACTGAATAGATTTTAGCTATTTCTTATTAATTTCTAACCTATTTGTAAAAGTTTCCATGTTCAATTCCATTTCTTCATACAAAAATACTTTTTTTCAAAACTTTTGAGTCGAATATTTCAAAATGTATTTTATGTTGCTTTTCATGTTCTTACAATAAGACCTTAAATTAAAAATTAAATGAAATTTATTATTAAATTAAAATTTTTTCCTAAATGACTTCTATATTTGTTATGTTGACTTTATATGATTTAAATACAAATTCTAAAAGTTTGATAGTTTAAATCATACTTGATTTTAAATACAAATTCTAGTAGTTGTAAATACAAAAAAAAAAAAAATTTAATATCGGAAAAGATAAAATAAAATTCTGATTTAAATTTCAAATTTAATTTGAATTCATAAGCTTAATTGTAAATCATTACATATGATATTCAAAAAAATAACATTTTAAGTTCTTTATTTAATTTTTAATTTAAATGTTTTTTTCTTTTAAAAAATTTAGAACTGAATTCCAGATTAAATTAAATTTAAAACAAATTTTTAATTTTAATTTTAACTGTAATTGTAATTGTTATTGTAATTGTAATTGTTATTTTTATTTTTATTTTTATTTTTATTTTTATTTTTATTTTTTTATTTGTCTTTTTATTTTTATTTTTATTTGTATTTTTTTATTTTTATTTTTATTTGTCTTTTTATTTTTCTTTTTATTTTTCTTTTTATTTTTATTTTTATTTTTATTTTTATTTTTATTTTTATTTTTATTTTTATTTTTATTTTTATTTTTATTTTTATTTTTATTTTTATTTTTATTTTTATTTTTATTTTTATTTTTATTTTTATTTTTATTTTTATTTTTATTTTTATTTTTATTTTTATTTTTATTTTAATTTTAATTTTAATTTTAATTTTAATTTTAGTTTTAATTTTAATTTTAATTTTAATTTTAATTTTAATTTTAATTTTAATTTTAATTTTAATTTTAATTTTAATTTTAATTTTAATTTTATTTTAAATTATTAAATTTTAATATTAATTTCAATTTCAACTTCAATTTCAATTTCAATTTGAATTTGAATTTGAATTTCAATTTGAAATTCAATTTGAATTTCAATTTTAATTAAAATAAATTAATTTAATATAATTTTTTATTTTAAATTTAATAATTAAAAAATTTGAAATTGCAAATTATATTAAGAATCAAAATTGTATGCGATGTTGAGAAAAACCCTATTAAAACAGAAAAAGAAAAAGTAAAGCTCAAAGGTCATTTAACATTTTTAATTTAATTTCAAATTTAATTTAAATTCTTTAATTTATTTCAGGAAAGATCAGACGTTTAGGAAAATCTTATTTGAAATTTTTAAAAAATTCAAATGAAATTCGAAAAGAAAAAAAAAATGATATTTAACCATTTAGATTTAACTTGTAACTTAACCATATCCATTACCATTTTTATTAGCAAACCATACTTATTGTTGATTTTTTCTGTTCTGAATTTTATTGACCTTTTCTGAATTTTGAATAAAACGCCTCAATTAAAAATGATCACTTTTGAGTTTTTGAGTTGAGTTTCAATTGATCTCTTCTGAATTTCACGCAGAATTTCTGAAGTTAAATTGATCTTTTCTGAATTGCAAATGGAAACTGACTTCAATTGTTCTATTCCTCATTTCATTTAGATTTATGAATTTTTATTCATATTTTCAATTGATTTCTGATGATCAAATAAAGTTGAATAAACTTCAATTCATCTTTTCGCATTTTCGACTAGAAATCTTGACTTTCCGAAAGTTTTAATATATCTTTTCTGAATTACAATTGTAAAATGGTGCAGTTTTAAGTATGAATGGTGTAGTCATAAAATAGTTGGCAGTATAATATTAGTTTCAATATAAAGCTGACCTTTTTTTCTCATTTTCTATATTTATTTTCTCTGCTAAATTGCACAATTTTATAAAGCGATTGATCCATGTTTTTATGTTTTTTTTTAATTTTTTCTTTTCAACTGTTAAGCTATTTTCTTTGCTCATTTTCCAGCGTTTCTTCGATAAAAACTCATCAATAAAAAAAAAAAAAAAAAAAAAAAATTGGAACAAAATTAACAAGAAAAAAATTAATGCAATTTGCTGTGGCTTCAAGATTGGCGCAAGGAAAACTTTAATTGAAAAAGTTTTTCACACTTTTGTCAACTGCAAGAACAAAATGCTATCTAGCTATGACTCTTTTTTTTCCTTCCCTCTTCTACACCACTCACTTAGTGTCTGTTGTTTAGTTTTTGTCGTATGTAAAAAACTACTCGCTCTCTCTTAAATATGTGCAGCGAAGTAAACGAAGTGTTGTTTAATTCTGAATAAATTTTGTAATTGACCTATATTTTCATTGTCGTTCTTGTGATGGTTTTTGCTGCCTCACAGTTTTGGTAGAACTTAATCGAGTGCTGCTGTCTTTTTGAACAAATTAATTTTGTTTCAATGCAGTTAAAACTTTTTCCTAGAAAATTCTAGTTTTAACGTCTTTTCTGTGTTCACATGATTGTAATGATTTGACTTCATTTCGAAAAATATGATAAAAAAATCGTTCTTCACTAAATTTGTCTTTGCAAAATATAAAATATAAATATAAAACTGTATTATTTTTTTTTTTTTTTAAATACTTTCGTTTATAAAAATAAAGTTTATTTCAGTTGAAAAAATGTATAATATTGTTATTGTAAGCTTTTGATTGTAAACTATTGATATTGATTGTAAGCTATTGATTGAAAATATAATCAAACAAAAACAATCATATGACATATTTTTTAAAAAATCGCATAAAATTTGGTCTCGGATTAAAACCAAAATAAAAAGAAAGTTTCATATAGTAACATATTGAAAACTTTTTCGCTTAAGCGATATGTCTTCGAATGCGTGCTTAATATAAAGTATCGCAAAACTAATAATAAGCCGAAATAAATAATTAATTTTAAGTTGTGGGTCAGGTGAAAACATAAAAACTAGTGCCTAGAAATTAAAAATGTTCTTTAGTAAGCTTAAGTGAAAATATTGCTTAAAAGTTATTTTATTACGAGAATAGAATATAAGAAAATATCGCATGATATATTCATTAAAGCAGTCAAAAAATTATAGTTAATTTTATGCTCAACAAATCTGAGTAGTGAAGCTACGAAAGAAAAACATATCAACTTTTCTCGCACAAGCGAAAATATGAATTTCCAACTGAACGAATATATTAATATTCGATACTAAAAATGGTATTGTCTTAGAAGGTGTAATATGGCACATTATATTTTAAAATATGATGCTATCGAGTGATTGAAATATAATTTTTTTTTCGAAGTTCTATCGCTTAAGCGAAAATATATATGAAATTTTGTTATTGTTATTGCATTGAAAAATATTGCTCCAAATATTTTTTAAAGTTGAACAAGATTGTGTTGTGGATTGTAAATGATGCTTAATATATTTAATAAAACACACAGAAGCCTTAACCCATTAACCACGGTAATATATCTGAAATGTTTTTAATTGTTACTTCATTGAAAAATATTCCATTGAAAAATTTTTTCAAGTTCAACAAGATTGTGTTGTGGATTGTAAAAAATGCTTAATATATTTAATAAAACACACATAAGCCTTAACTCATTAACCACGGTTGGGTATTTTTTATACCCATGAAAATTCTTCTGCAGATTTGATCACATCTCAGGATTGGTAACAGCTAAGTGTTTAATTTTAAGTTTTCTGCTTTAAGAAAACATAGAGCTATAAATTGTTTTTGGAGTGTGTCAAGAAATTTTTACATGAACTGCTACATTTTCCAAGTCAAAAGTGATTATGCTTAAAATTCAGAAAATTTGTGTTATTATCATATGTAAACAATTTTATATATTAAAAAAATGTCAAAGATCTCTTAGACAATTAACCAACTATACCTGCTATTATATACCCAAATATATTGATAGGAAATTTCTGATATAAAACTGTGATGTCGTTGAAGAAGGAATTTGTGCCCATTTAAAACACATTAACGACGGTTGGGTATTTTTATACCCACCTTATATCTCGACTACGGTGAAAGATACAAAGTGGAAATTTGATGTGGTAGTTTCAGTGATCAATATAAGAAGGCACGTGAAATTTTAAAATAATGTAGAAAGCGTTTAGGAGCCGCGGTTACTGGGGTTAAATTAAATTTTCTCGCTCAAATGATTTTCACGAAAACGTGGTGAAAACTTAACTTGTGAAAATTTTATTTCCCAAAATATTTTCTATACCTCGAACAATATGTCGCTTCAGCGAAAAAGTGTCTTAAATTCACGAAAATAGAGAATTATTGCATTACTTATTTTATCAATGCTCAATAAAAACAAAAATATGTTTTTGTAAATCAAACAATTTTCCAAAGCTTCATAGATACGAAAAATCTTTAGAAGCACTAAAACTTTTTTCGCTCGAGCGAAATGTACATTTATATTTATTTGTAAACATCGAATGATTTACTTAAAAAAATAACATGAACGCTTAAAACTGTCATAAAAATTTTAAAACAAAAAAATTAAATTTGTGTCTATGCGACAACAAAAACCTAAGCTAAAGCGAAAACTTTGTTCGTGTGAGCGAAAAATATATCCAATAAAAAATTATCGTATGATATAATTTTCTCGTTTTATTGTGAAAACACATAACATTGCCTAAAAAAGAAGAATATTTGCATTGAAAAAGCTAGAGCTTTCTCGCTTAAGCGAAAAAAAATTTATTTGTGTATAAACAATTAGGTATTTACTCAATCTTTGTTAATTTAAAAGAAAAAATGAGGATCTACTTTCGCTTAAGCGAGAAAATTAGTCTTACATAGGAGTTTTTTTTATTGATTGTAGCTACTTAGAACACTACAATTTTACAGGAATTTCCAATATAGCGAAAGTCTAGAGAAAGATTGAACATTTCGCTTCACCGAAATAGATCTATTTGTTAGCTTTTAGCAGCAAAAGTGCTCTGAAAATGCATCTTAAATAAAAGTAAAAATAATTTGTACGTAAATTACTTTTCAAAATCTTGATCTCAAAAATATTTCGCCCCAAAATTTTTGCTATTTAAATCCCAGCCTCATAGAAAGTTATTTTTCATAGCTTTTTCTACGTGATGCTCAACTCACCTTAATTGCATTGCTCTCGCGCTGGCCCCAAATCACCGATCCACATTTTCAACATCAACTTCAACTTCCAAACTTGCTCAAAGTTGCCACCAGTTTTTGTTTTTGTGAATTTGTTGTTGCTTGCTAATTGACTTTTCAATGAGTTTGAACTTGTTTCTTGCCATAAGTAGCACAATATTTTGAATTTCATTCATATGTGAAGGTAGGTCTGTGTGTGTTTGTTCGTTTGTGTGTGTGTGTGTGTGTGTGTCTTTGTTTGCGCTAGTAGTGGTATGAACAAAATTTATAGCGTGCAACTTTTTTGCTTCTTGTTTATTTGTTTTATATGTATGTCATACAAGAAGTTCCCATGCGATGAGCTGCAACTGAGTGTGGGACTTTTATGTTTTTTTGTTTTTTTTTTATTGTTGTTATTGTTTTATTTTGGCTTATAATTGATTAGTCACCCTTGATTGAAGCCTTTAGCGACCGACTGTATCATTGAGTGGTGGGGCATGTTGGTGCGAGGCACCAAAGAGTTCTAGAGTCGGGAGCTTTTCTGTTTTTGTGCACTTGAACTTTTCTGAACCTTTTGAGGTTTCAATTGTGTGTGTGTGTGTGTGTTTTTGTCTTTTAAGATCAGTTCAAGATATGTAAAATTTATGACTTTGCTTCAAAATAGAAGCTTGATTAAGTAATGAAAAAATATAAAAAATTACTTCCAATTATTAAAAATTACTTTTAATCCATTTGTTTTTACACCAACTTATTTTGATGAGTTTCACAAACTTTAGCTTAAATCTTTTATTTACAGCACTTAACTTTTCTAAAGTTTTCTCTTTGCTTACCCACAATTATTCTTCCAAATTGGCTCCTAATATTTTACACAAATAATTAGCCATTCTTTATTTCGCTGATCTTTCCTTCCCACTCACTCCCTTTTAACTTTTATCTAGATATGATTATGATTATTATAATTATTATGCTTCCACTTCTTCTTCGTTAACATTCTTGTGTGCTTTAAGGCTTGATAGTTTGCTGTTATTTTTTCGTTAGGTAATTGTTTTCTTGATATTTTCCCAAAGCTACTTTTTTGTTAGTGCAAGCTTATATTTATTTCTTTTGTTGTTTGCTTAAAATTTTTTTTGATTGTGTCAATGAACTTCTTTTTGTTTGCTTTTGACTTCTTTCTTTCTTGGTGGGCATGATTATTTTACTGACTTGGCCAATACGATAAATTATGCTGGAATTGTGCCTTTTTCATACCTATTACACGGTTGTTTTTTATTTTTTACCATGATATCCAGCGGTTCTGGGTTATTTCTTTCATGTATGTTGGTTTTATTTTTCTTTTGTGAATTATATCAACACTTTTTGTTTTAATATAATCTCAGTTTTTTTGTGTTTTTCTTGCATCTTCAACTTCTTATAGCTCTTTATAACAGTATTGAATTTATATAGATTTTTAAACTGACAGTTGTTTTAGCCAGCTAATCGCGTACCTAATTTGACATTTTGTGGTATTCAAATATTGTGCCTCTTTGAGCTAAGCTGCTCTTTAATCTGCTTCATTTTGTTGTGTACTTTTTTAAAGTGGATGCTTCTACTTCGAACCCTTTTATCGTCCTCTATCTATTTCTCGCCCGATTTATTGAAATGTTTCGAAGATATATCTATTAATTTCTTGAATCCACACTGCAAAGCATTTCAAAATCATCTTCCATTTACTTGCATATTATTTATTTTAGGTTTTAAATTTCAATAACAAATCCAGCAAATTATCATCAGACACCCTCCCTCATCATCAGAGCATCATTGTTAAAGAATATCATCTTCTATGTTTAAATTCAATAGAAGGAACGTTAGAAAGTTCGCCTGTTCACTGTCTGTCCGTCGATTTCTAAATCTGCTCATCTATTCAAATGCTTCTATACTGCTATACTTTGCCAAGTTGGCCTGCCTTACTTCCTGCCTGTTGTCCGTTCGTCTGTTCATTTATCTGTCTGTCTTCTCTTTGCATTTATTGTCTTTAATGAGGAAATGAGGCTTTGTCGCCGAAGTGAGTCGTAGTTGGTTGGAATTGAAAAAGTAGAGTACAATGATGATTATGATTCTGTGTTTAGTAGTTTTAATGATTATTGTGATGACGATGATGGTGATGATGATGATCAACAATGTCCATAGTGCATCAGCTTATGAAATTTTTACGTTATTTGTTTCTTAAAACTAGGTTAAATACAGCATTACGACAAACTCACTGACTAACAATACGGCATAAAAATGGAACACATTTTTGTGTCCATTGCAACTGCATCTCTCAGTTTATATTGCCGCCAATCAATGTGTCCGTCCACCAGTCAGTCAGTTAGCTAGGCAGTCAATCAGTTAGTGAGACAGCATGCCACCAAGCCAGTTAGAAAGTTAAATAATGTTGCGTCTTGTCTGCTCTAAAATTGGCAACCAAATATTTTTCAAGCGAAACTTTCTCAATGCAAACAATTGTATACAGTTGAATATCGCTTCAGCGAAAATAAAGTAATGTCTGCTTTTTTTTTGCAGTCTTTTGTTTCTGCAAAAACTGCGATTCCAAAATAATACTTAACTTACTTTTTGTCGCTCAAACTGTAAAAAACCAATTTAAATTTCGCTTAAGCGATACAAAACAATATTTCTAGAATTAATAATAGTTCAAGCAATCAGTTGTGTGCATTGTACATAAAAGAAAGCTTAAATAATTACTTTAAGCATTAAACACTTCATCATTTTATTTCGCTTTAGCGATATTGTGCCACTTCAAGCTTATTTTGTGAAAGCAAATGTTTTACATTTATTGCAAATAATTCCACATTATATAACTTACAAATTCTATAGAAACAAAAAACATTTGTTTAAGCGATAGTTTTACACCGCAATTTTCGCTTAAGCGATAACGACCTGTAAATTGATTTTATCAATTTTTTATTTGTTTTTTTATATTATTGCAAAAAAAAAAACATTCGTGTAGGCATTCTTTTTTAAAATAAAAATTTTCGTTTAAGCGATAATTAGCCGCTTCAATTTTTTTTTGGAAAAGCGAACACTTAACGTATTCCCATTTATTGTAAAAAATTCCGCATTATATAACTTACAAATTCTATAGAAACAAAAAACATTTGTTTAAGCGATAGTTTTACACCTCAATTTTCGCTTAAGCGATAACGACCTGTAAATTGATTTTATCAATTTTTATTTGTTTTTTTATATTATTGCAAAAAAAAAAACTTTCGTGTAGGCATTATTTTTTAAAATAAAATTTTTCGTTTAAGCGATAATTAGCCGCTTCAATTTTCTTTAGGAAAAGCAAACACTTAACATATTCACATTTATTGTAAAAAATTCCGCATTATATAACTTACAAATTCTATAGAAACAAAAAAAATTTGTAAAACATAGTTTTACACCTCAATTTTCGCTTAAGCGATAACGACCTGTAAATTGATTTTATCAATTTTTTATTTGTCTTTTTTATTATTGCAAAAAAAAAACATTAGTGTAAGCATAACTTTTTTAAAAAATTTTTCGTTTAAGCCGCTTCAATTTTCTTTTGGGAAAGCAAACACTTAACATATTCACATTTATTGTAAAAAATTTCACATTATATAACTTACAAATTCTATAAAAACAAACATTCGTTTGAGCGATAGTTTGACACCTATAAATTCTCTTAAGCGAAAACGACCTACCAGTTGTGTGCTTATTTCAATTTTTTTATTCGAATAAGTGATATTTTTTTGCACAACAATTTTCGCTTAAGCGATAACGATCTGCCAATTGTTTACTTTTAACCATTTTGTTTTTTTGATAATTAATTGTCATCTATTCTTTGATCTATTTAGATCAAGAAAGTTTTATGAATAGAAATAGAAACAGAAATTTAAATTGTTCAAAATTAAAATCATATGGTTTTTTTTTTGTTATTTACAAAAAAAAGGATTCGCTTAAGCGAAAATTTTGGTGTAAAATAATTGCTTAAGCGATAAAACACTACAATAAATTTTTGCTTTAATTAATTTTGACGTCTTTTTTTTCATTTTTGTAAGTAACTCTTTCGATGTTATCTACCTTAGAATCAATTTCGCTTGAGCGAGAAAATTTTGGATGCTTATAAATTAATTTTTTCATTTTTATTTAGCATTGTTAACATGCACAGTACAAAGTTTTTCAAGACAAATTCTATTTCAAATTCAAGACAAATTCTATAAAAACAAAAACATTCGTTTGAGCGATAGTTTCTATAATATTACCTATAATTTCTCTTAAGCGAAAACGACCTATCTATCAGTTGTGTGCTTATATCAATTTTTTTATTTGCATAAGTGATATTTTTTGCACTAAAATTTTCGCTGAAGCGATAACGACCCACTGAACCAAAAAATATTTTTTGAATTCATTTATTAACCTTTTTGGGTAGAAAAGTTCATTTTTGGGACTCATAAATGAAACCTTTTGGACTCATTCGTTAAATTATAATGCCTCTAAAAAGCGAATTTTTTTTTTTCTAAAACGAGTTAATAAACGAACCATAGAAATCCAGTTTTTGGGCACTCACAAATTAAACTTTTTCAATCATAAATTGTCTTATTATTGCATATCGGTATCGATTGGAATATATTTAGTTGTTATATATCCAGGGCCGTCGCTCATTAGAATGTGAAAAAATAACATTTATTATTAATTTTCGAACTTATTTATGAATAAAAAAATCGTTCTTTTATAAGTAATTGTTTAATGCTAAAATGATAAAAAAATGTTTGATTTTAGGCTTAACAAATTTGGTTAATTATGTAAAAAAATTTCACGAATTTTATATTCTCTAGAGAGATAATTGATCATGCAAATTAAAAAAAAACAACATTCACAAAAAAAGTTTCTACCCGAAAACGTACTCAAAACTATTACATTACGTAAAACCTTTGCATACGGTTCAGTGGGTTGTTTTTTGATAACTCATTGTGATCTATTCCTTGAAATTTTACGTGGTTTTAATTGTGAGCTATTTAGATCAAGTAAGTTTGAAGAATAGGAAAAGAAAAGAAATATAAATAGTTCACAATTAAAATCATATTGTTTTTTTATTTTATTTTTCATTTTGGTGTAATATTATTGCTGAAGCGATAAAAAACAGCTATCAATTTTTGCTTTAACTGATTTCGTGTCTTTGTTTCATATTTTTAAGTAACCCTTTAGATTGTTATCTACAGTAGAAGCAATTTCGCTCGAACGAGAAAATTTTGGCTGCCTATATTTTTTTTTTTACTTATATTAAGCATGTTTAGTACTGTGCATGTACAGTACAACGTTTTTTAAGACTTTAAGTAATATATCATTTTCAATTTGCTGAATTTTCGCACATTTTGCAAAATTGTCGCTTAAGCGACATAACTGCGATTGGATAGACATGTGTTTTTTAAATGAACAAATTTTCAGCTGCCACTGCTGCATTGTTATTTCGATGTTATCTACCGAAAAATCAATTTCGCTCGAGCGAGAAAATTTTGGATGCTCCTAATTTTTTTTTTACTTTTATTTAGCATTGTTAATATGCAGAGCACAAAGTTTTTCAAGACTTGAAGTGAAATATCATATTCATTATGATAAATTTTCGCTATAACTGTGATTAGTAAGACATGCGTTTTTTTAAATGAACAAATTTTTGCATTTCATTTACAATATTGTGCTTTTGATTGTTAATAATCCTATGCTTCACATCAGGCAATAAAATCTCTGAACGTTATAACGCTTAAGCGATAAAACTGTTGCTTCTTTTAAGGATTTTCATGCTTTTAGTTAGCATTGCCAACATCTCAAAACATTTTTTTTATGCATTTTGGAAAATATTTTATGCGATTTTTTGTATTATTAGTAAATTTATTTACATTTAAGAAATATCTCGCATTTTGCAAAATTTTTCGCTTAAACGACAAAACTGTGATTAGTTGTACATGTGTTTTTTTTAAATGAACAAATTTTTAGCATTTCTGTTTACAACTTTCTGCCTTTAATTGCAAATCATCTAATACTTGACATCAGGCAATAAAATCTCTAAACGTTTTAACGCTTAAGCGATAAAACTACTGTTGCTTTTTAAGATTTTCATGCTTCTACATAGTTAGCATTGCCAACATATCAAATCATTTTTTTCTATGAATCTTGGAAAATATTTTATGTGATTTTTTGTATTTTTGAGTAAATTTATGTACATTTAAGAAATATCACGCATTTTGCAAAATTTTTCGCTTAAACGACAAAACTGTGATAAGTTGGACATGTGTTTTTTTTTTAAATGAACAAATTTTCAGCATTTCTGTTTACAACTTTCTGGCATTAATTGCAAATCAGGTAATAAAATCTCTTAACGTTTTAACGCTTAAGCTATAAAACTACTGTTGCTTTTTAAGATTTTCATGCTTCTACATAGTTAGCATTGCCAACATATCAAATCATTTTTTTCTATGAATCTTGGAAAATATTTTATGTGATTTTTTGTATTTTTGAGTAAATTTATGTACATTTAAGAAATATCACGCATTTTGCAAAATTTTCGCCTAAGCGACATAACTGTGATTAGTTAGACATGTATTTTTTTAATGAACAAATTATTAGCATTTCTGTCTAAAACTTTCTGCTTTCAATTGTAAATCATCCAATGCTTGACATCAGACAATAAAATCTCTAAACGTTTTAACGCTTAAGCGATAAAACTGTTGCTGCTTTTAAGGATTTTCATGTTTCTAGTTAGCATTGCAAACATCTCAAAACATTTTTTTGTAAGAATCTTGCAAAATATTTTATGCGATTTTTTGTGTTTTGAGTAATTTTAACATTTAAGAAATATCACGCATTTTGCAAAATTTTTCGCTTAAGCGACATAACTGTGATTGGTTAGACATGTTTTTTTTAAATGAACAAATTTTCAGCATTTCTGCTTACAACTTTCTACTTTCGATTGTAAATCATCCAATGTTTGACATCAGACAATAAAATCTCTAAACGTTTTAACGCTTAAGCGATAAAACTGTTGTTGTTTTTTAAGATTTTCATGCTTCTAGTCGGCCTTGTCAGCATCTCAAAACATTATTTTCTATGAAGCTTAGAAAATATTTACGCAATTTTTTTGTACTTTTGAGTAAATGTACATTTAAGAAATATTTTCGCTTAAGCGATAGAATTTCGGATTCATTTTGTGACGTTATACAGTTTCATGCAGAAATCAGTTAAACGTTACAGCTGTGTTTTTGCTTAAACGCAAAATTTTCCTTGCTTTGATTACTGAATTTTATTTAACTTTGTAATTTTTTCATTTATCTAACTTGCAGTTTTCAAAATAAAAGAAAAAAATCCTTGCTATATAGTTTTGCTTGAGTTTCACACTTTTTCGCATAAGCTTCTATTGCCAGCAACAACAATGGATCGACTTAACTTCTCTCCATTTTAATAAACCCTTTTTTTTATTTTTCTTATGTGTTTATCTTCTTCAATGCCTTCTGATTTTTTTTCCCGTTATGAATAGACTTGTTGCTGTTTTGCATTCTTCAAAGTGGGTGATCAGTTCAATAACCTATTGTTATATATTTTTGTTTCCTCACCTCTACTTATGCCACCTCTTCTAACAATTTCATCACAGAAGCAACGAGCTCATCACTAAACCATTAAACCGTCTCATTGTTGTTGCTGTTAGAAATATTTTGCAGAATGATGTCTAACAATCAAAGAAGATCGATTTTGTTTATTTTTTTTTATCAACCAAAGACAGCGAACTGTCAATTCAATAATCCACTGTGCCTCGGTGAATATTTTATTGTTCTTTTTATTTTGGCATACTTTGTTTGACATACTTTAAATATCTTATGAAATGTAAATTCGATAACAACAACAATGAAATTTAAGTGGGTGCGGTGCGGTGCGGTGCGTCTTGTAAATGTTTATTGTTATAATTTTGTTTGTCTTTGCATTAAAATAAATCAAATGCTTAACTCGAAGATAATTCTTAAACGTGCTGCATCTATAAATAATGAATGGCGTACTTGTTCGAATTACGAACTCATCAATTTCAGCATATAAATATAGTAAAATTCACTCTTAATTTTTAGTAAAATTATTTAAAAAATTTTTATTACAAAATTAATAAAATGATATAGTGGGCCTTAAATTTTTGTAAGTAAAAATTTTGTCTAGCTCAAAATTGTGACTCGAGTATTGTGATGCATTGTAAATCTTTTTCCACTCTTACCTTTCCAATTGTTCGTTCGTGCTCACGTCAAATTAAATTGCTTTAATTTCTTTCTGCATTCGTGTGCTCTTATCGGAAATCTAATGATACCGTCCGTCCATGCGTCCTTGTTGAAAATGTTCGTTAACAAAAATTGCCATTCTGTCCAAATTCAACTCAACACCATGTGTGGTTGGTCGTCATATGCGTGGCAATTTCTCTGTAATTGGCTATCTAGTGAAACGTCCTTGTCGCACACTTTGTCCTCTTTCTACTTGTTGTGACGTTAATGACACGTTTTTGTTCTCTAACTGTTGTTTTTTTAAACCCAGAACGATGAAGAGAGACAGTGAGGGAGAGAGGAAAAAAGACATTAAGCATGACATTTGTGAGTTTCTAGAAATTAATGTGAGTTTCGAGCAACATTTTTGTGACATGTACCTTTAGTAAAAAAAAAAATAAAAAAATAAAAAAATTTACAACTTGACTTGAAAACTTTTCGAATCCAGATGCTGTTTCAATTCAGTCAAGATATGTATTCCAATTAATTTCCTGACAAAAAAATGTTGTTATTTATTTATTTGCTTTTTAATAAAAATACAAAAATAGATATCTTTGAAGCCTACATAATCTTTTCAACCTTTTTGTATAAAATATGCTAAATAAATCTTAAGGCAAACTGTTTTGCAATTCTGTCTAAATATTCTGATTCATGTAAAAATATGTTATTTTATATCTTACTATTCATACATTTGCCTTGCATAAGATTTTTTCAAAGCTTTATCATGCTCGAACTAAGCCTTGCAAATATTTCCGTATTCAGTCCTTAAAATTAATTATATGTGTTAAAAATATAAAATTTTTTCATTAAAAATCGTCAATCAAGTTTTAAAATAAATAAAAATCTCCTGCAATATTTCGTTTTTCATAGCTGAAACTTGAAATAACTTAATAAATAAATGACTAAAAAATGTTCAAAACATACACTTTGGATTAACAAATTATGTTATAAGACTTCTATCTCTTTTACACTCAGTATAAATGAAATCATCGAATTCTGCCAATGTCGAAATTTTGTCCTGAGAATTTTTACTGAGAACCCATGGTAATAAATCTATGATTTGTTTGTCCATAAATTTTGTTAGTATAAAATTATCCATATAACATGAAATTGATTCATTGTAATATTATTTCTATCGAAATTTTTAAATATCGTTATTTTTATTTCTCTCATGACATTCATTTCTCTCATAACATTCATTTCTCTCATGACATTAATTTCTCTCATGACATTCATTTCTCTCATCACATTTATTTCTCTCATGACATTAATTTCTCTCATGACATTTATTTATCTCATGACATTTATTTATCTCATGACATCAATTTCTCTCATGACATTTATTTATCTCATGACATTTATTTCTCTCATGACATTAATTTCTATAGGGACGTTAAGTGTTCTCATAACATTAATTTCTCTCATGACATGTATTTGTATCACGACATTAATTTCTCTCATGGCGTTACATTCTCAGTGGTTAATGGACACATGACGTAACAAATTAGTTCTTTAATACAATGCAGCTGCGATGCCTAAAGTCCGTTTAAAAGTCGCTATTAGATTTATTCGGAAGATGGCCGCTAAAACACTGATGACATCCACCTTACACAGAAAGCGGAGATAGAGTAGGTAGGTAGGTAGGTAGGTAGGTAGGTATACATAAGATAAGAGAGAACTTAAAAAATGACGCATAAGATAGACGAGAACAAAATAAAAATTGAATAGGGGTATTCACGATGTGGTGTATTTGTAATAAATGTTTCCAAAATTTACATTAAATACAATTTATTGTGAACGAACCTTCACTAAAGTATTATATTTTTAAAATCAGCTGCTCTTTTATGTTCTTTTGTTTGGAAACATTAATTTAAATCATCATTTAGCTAAAGGAAGTCATACAAAAATTGAAACGAAACACTAAATTTTTTAAATTTTTATTAAATAAACTCAGCGTTGCCGGTAGCTTCCTCCATGCTGAGTAGAAATGTTTTTGCGATCAGCTGATACACTAATATAGCTGATAATATAACTGATAAATCTAATACACAACGAAATTTATAAAGAATACAATAAGGTTCCATTGTTGTATTTTTGCCACAGGGTTATATTTTGAATACTGTACATTTTGTTTTTGTAATTTTACAAAATTTACTGCAAGTATCAAATTTAACAAAAATACACAATACAAGGGCAAATATACCACATTGTGAATACCCCTAATGAATTTTACGCCAAAAAACCACGAAAGAGAAAGAAACAACAAAAAGTATACAAACGAAAGGGAATGACGCCATCAATTATAATAAAAAAATTTCTATGTTTTAGTGAATGAATTTATTACCTTTTTTGCTATCATTGCAGAATTAAAGATTATAAAAAATCTTAGTTATATTATATATAATCAAATTTTGTTCTGTTTCAAATATAAAGATTAGTAAATTTCATAAAGAAACTTCATCGCAAAACTTCCTGTTAGAAAATACAGGGTAGTTAGTTACACAGACGAATTAAGTCACACTTTTGTCTTAACAATGAAAAGCAACTATTGATCTTAACAACATAAATCAGGGGCTGAATTATAGCATCCGTAATCGAGCAAAATCGTCAAAATTTATTGGCACTTGTCTCGTCGTGTCGTTCGTAATTTTGCTCGATCAACGGATACTGTAATTCGGTTCCTGATTTTCCACATCTCCCTTACAGTTCTGCATTACAATGTTATCACCTATAAATTTTATAAGCCATCATTTTTTTCTAATGCCAATATTTTCTCTCATGTCATTATTTTCTCTCATGCCATTATTTGCTCTCATGTCACTATTTTCTTTCATTTATTTCTCCCATAACATTTATTTCTTTCATACATTTTTGTTATGATATTTTTTTCTTTACTGAAATTTTTTGAAAATTCTCATGACATTTCTTTCTTTCAATATATTGATTTCTCGCTAGATATTTATAACTGCCAAGAAATTGTTTGTTTCTCTTAGAATACTTTGTCTTAAAAATATTTTTTGTCTTAATATATTATTAATATCTTTCCTCTCATGACATTAATTTATTACATTTGCTATATTTCTTTTGGAACAGTTATTTATTGCATGTTATCAATTTCTCTCAACACATTTATTTCTTGAATGACACATTTTTTGTCTCATGACATTTATTTATTGCCTGCTATCAATTTCTCTCAAAACTTTTATTTCTTGCATGCCATTTTTTGTCTCATGGCATTTATTTTCCATTCGATTTATAATTTATTGCATGTAATCAATTTCTCTCAATGCATTTATTTCTTGCATGATATTTCTTGTCTCATGACATTTATTTTCCATTCGACATTTCAAATAGAATCCCTCTTCTCATGTCGTTTCTCATGATGTTAAATAGTTCACACAAGGCTCTTATAAATTCTAATTTCTTAAAATTGAAAGTGTTTTGATCACTAAATTCATCTTTATTTCTTGTTGTTTTTTTTGCCTGGATACATGTATTTTTTTTAAATAAATTTCCTTGCAGAAACTTTAAAATAGATTTTTTTCATTATATTTTCTCTGCTGACATTTATTTCTCTCATACCCACAAAATCATGGTTTCTCTAAAAATTTTTTCTCTAACCACTTTCGTTACTGATATGCCGTTCATCTTATAATATATATATTTTTTATAAATTTTAATTTTCTTGCATTTCTTGAAAAATTTTCATAATATGTGACCCGGTCTACGATAAGGGACCTTCGGTGTGAAAATATCATTTTTCACTTTTTTGGCGATTCGGATAGACTAATGTGTGCTCTTTCTAATGGCGCAAAGCAGAAGTTTCCAACTCGTAAAGAAGTTTGTCAGGAATTTTCCAAAAAAAGAGCAGAAATGAGTGAAAATGAAAAAAAATTGGACATTGAATTATAACATAATAAATATCATTTCATACTTTTATTTGAAGGGGAACCAGCCATTTTACATAAAAATCGAAATATAAAATAAATCTATAATTTTTTTTTACGCTTTATATTTTTTTTTTTCCGATCTTCATCTCTTCACTGTTGGTCGTTAACTAAAAAAGAACTCGGTAAAACCACGAAATTACGCCATCTAATACGATATTTTTCGAGACAGAAACAACACTGAATATCTTTAAACACGGTAGGATGAGTAGGGATACAGAGAGAAGGGAACAACTGAAGCGAAACTGATCTCATGACTTGTTTATCTTTAACAGCTGTTTTCTCGAAAACTTGTTTTTACACCGAAGGTCCCTTTTCGTAGACCGGGTCACATATGTCGATAAATTCAGACATAAAAACATCCTTTTTTGTCTCGGTGATATTTTTTATTGGTGACATGTGAGTTTGTTGCACTCTTATTTCAATCACAGCTCTTTATGTCTTCACTTAATACTCGAAACTTCTACTCGCATGATATAAAAATTAATTTCATGTTACTCACATTTCAAGATGCTGCACTTAGATGTCTTTTGGCTCTCAACTTTACTGTTTGTTTTGTTGTTATTTCACATACTTTTCACTGTTCTTCCACTTCTGTAACATCCACTCAACCAAGATCTTGTAAGCTAAAAGCAAAGCATATAAATAGCCAAAACATTAGCAATAATATAAGTTAGAGTTGGAAAAGTTTTCAACATAAAATTCAACAAGATATCCTTGATGCAGAGAAGAAAGACTAGAGATGAAAGCAAGTAATACAAAACTCATACACACAAACGCATCAAATACAATAAGAAAAAATAATAAGCATGCGAACATGAGAAAAATAGCAATTCAAGCGAAAAGGACACTCACTCGCACGCTTGCTTCATAATCTTTTCCCTTATCCTTCAAAGCGAGAAAAACACTTTCGAACATTGATTTCTTCAGTTTTTTCATGATCTTTGTTTTGCTATTTGTTATTGTTTCTTTTTTTTTTTGTTTTCCTTTTTTCAGTTCTCTGTTTTTATTAAACACAAAGTTATATTGAAGTAGTTGTTGAAGCTTTGAAGCTAGTGCCACTCAAGCTGTTGTTACTGCTGCAGCTACTACTTAAATCCGTTCAAAATCTTGGTGCTCAATGCAACTCATCTTAGCTCAGCTCATCTCATCGCGTCCTTCTTGGCTTCTATGCTTGAGTTTGTAGTTTGCATGAACTGTTTTTCTTGCTGCACAATTCTAACGAATCCGAGAGATACGAATTTCATAATGAAATTTGACGAAGTTTGAACAGCAACGGAAGAAAAACTGTATAGTTTGAAGAAAAACTTAAAAAAAAAATTTAAACAAACTTAATTCATTTGAGAAAATCAAATTAGAAATAAGATATGTTTTAATGTAACATGCAAGAAGACAAAGCCTTTTTGCTGAGTGATTTCTACAGTTAAGCAGAATAAGTAGGTAGTCACAAAAATAATTTATTAAGGGGCATAAAGAAAGTAATGCCAAATTTTCGTTATATATCATAAGTTTTACTCGTTAAGTTTAACCAATTGTGACTCGAACTTTCGTTGCTACTATTTTGACTAAACATTAATATAATAAATTGAGCTTTTAGGCTTTTTTTTTTTTTGGTCCAGCTTTGGAGCTGGACATCTAGCTTCAGAGTTTTCTTTACCTTATAACAAGAATATGTAGCTACATTAGAATGTATTTTCAGAAAGATTTAAACTGCTCAATTTTTCCTTATTTATTACCATTCTCTTTCATATTGACTTTTCACTTTGGTAATGACAACAGAATTGTTATAAATTAAAAATAAATTATAAATTTTAAATTTGAATTAAAATAACAACAATTTTACATTAAAATATTACAGTGAAAGAACACCATATTAAAATATCATGACATAAAAAACCTGTTATAAGAATGTCATGAAAACATCATGCATTAACCCACATTAACCAACATCATGCGCCAATGTACTTATTTGAGTACAGCAAAATATTTTTAACTTTTAAAATGTTCTTTGTTGTTAAGCATTAGTGAATTTTTTTTGTTGATTGCCAATTGCTAAGCGGGTCAATTCGATTTGTTTCTCATCTCTTTTTTTAAATATGTTTTCTTAAAAAAAAATAAAAAAATAAAAAATAAAAAAATATAATAAATATAAAAAAATATAAAAAATATAAAAAATATAAAAAATATAAAAAATATAAAAAATATAAAAAATATAAAAAATATAAAAAATACAAAAAATATAAAAAATATATAAAATATATAAAATATAAAAAATATAAAAAATATAAAAAATATAAAAATATAAAAAATATAAAAAATATAAAAAATATAAAAATATAAATAATTTAAAAAATATAAAAAATATTAAAAATATAAAGAATATAAAAAATATAAAAAATATAAAAAATATAAAAAATATAAAAAATATAAAAGATATAAAAGATATAAAAAATATAAAAAATATAAAAAATATAAAAAATATAAAAAATATAAAAAATATAAAAATATAGACAATATAAAAAATATAAAAAATATAAAAAATATAAAAAAATATAAAAATATAAAAAATATAAAAAATATAAAAAATATAAAAAATATAAAAAATATAAAAAATATAAAAAATATAAAAAATATAAAAATAAAAAATATAAAAAATATAAAAAATATAAAAATATAAAAAATATAAAAAATATAAAAAATATAAAAAATATAAAAAATATAAAAAATATAAAAAATATAAAAAAATATAAAAATATAAAAAATATAAAAATATAAAAAATATAAAATATAAATAATTTAAAAAATTTAAAAAATATAAAATATAAAAAATATGAAAAATATAAAAAATATAAAAAATATAAAATATCTAAAAAATATAAAAAATATAAAAATATAAAAAATATAAAAAATATAAAAAATATAAAAATATAAAAATATAAAAATATAAAAAATATAAAAAATATAAAAAATATAAAAAATATAAAAATATAAAAATATAAAAAATATAAAAATATAAAAAATATAAAAATATAAAAAATATAAAAATATAAAAATATAAAAAATATAAAAATATAAAAATATAAAAAATATAAAAATATAAATAATTTAAAAAATATAAAAAATATAAAAAATATAAAAAATATAAAAAATATAAAATATATAAAAAATATAAAAAATATAAAAAATATAAAAATATAAAAAATATAAAAAATATAAAAAATATAAAAAATATAAAAATATAAAAATATAAAAAATATAAAAAATATAAAAAATATAAAAATATAAAAAATATAAAAAATATAAAAAATATAAAAATATAAATAATTTAAAAAATATAAAAAAAATTAAAAAATATTAAAAATATTAAAAATATAAAGAATATAAAAAATATAAAAATTATAAAAAAATATAAAAAATATAAAAAATATAAAAATATAAAAAATATAAAAAATATAAAAATATAAAAAATATAAAAAATATAAAAAATATTAAAAATATAAAAAATATAAAAAATAAAAAAAAAATAAAAAAAAATAAAAAATAAAAAAATAAAAATAATTAAAAAAATAAAAAAAAATAAAAAAATAAGAAAATAAAAAATAAAAATAAAATAAAAAATTTTTTTTGCTATTTTAGTTTGTTTTCTAGGATAAAATAAACATTTTTTGGGCTTTTCTCTTTTACTTTTTATTTGGCTGTTAATGGGTTAAAAACACTACGAAATTATCAAGATGCAAAGATAACATGACAAAATTATCATGATATAAAAAAACGACTTAAAAAAAAGGCATGTTATTAAAGTAATATTAAAAATGGCACGACAGAAAAATAAATTTTATAAACTTTTTCATAATTTATGGTGACATTTATAACATGCTATCTTATACAGTTGTTTTAGTAATAGTTAGTTTAGTAAAGTTTTTGCACATAAAAATATCAAAACGACAATACATTGACTTATATGCATTCATTATGTCACAAAGAGTTAATTACAAATATAATGCTAATGATAAAAATACTACTATATTAATAATTTTAACATAATACTATAATTAAAATACACAAATAGCATACTACAAAAATAAGATGACTAAAATTTCGTTGTATTTTTGGATAAATTTTAAATTAGTTATTTATTGAGATCGAAAGATTGTAGTTTTTCTTTTGCAGAGCTCACTGTTTTTAATATTTTCAATGCTCAATGATGTTAAAATTTTAGTGAAAATATTTCTACTTTCTTCACATTAAAATTATCATTGCTTTGCTATTTCTCATAATGAATTAAACATAAATTATGCTTTAATTTAATTTAATTTCCTAAACTTAAAGTGCTGCCATTGGCATTGTTTAAATGTAAAGTGGATCCAAAACAAAAAGTACAAAACCAACGATGCTTTCTGCTTTTCGGTCTTGTGGTCCCGCAACGAGTCCGTTTCGCTTTTTAGTTCTGTCTATTTCGGTTTGTGT
This sequence comes from Dichetophora obliterata, assembly GCA_963920525.1. Lineage (NCBI taxonomy): Eukaryota > Metazoa > Arthropoda > Insecta > Diptera > Sciomyzidae > Dichetophora > Dichetophora obliterata. The sequence continues at coordinate 23,098,712 of OY986435.1, read as the reverse complement.
TGTTGTGGTTCTTAGCTATTTTATTTCTTCTCAATTTATTTCTTTCTTTTTTTTAATATTCCTTTTTAGTCTATTAAAAATTACTTGAAAACTTGCAAATTATCCTTGTTTCTAGTGGCGAAGACAAACGTCGGAGTAGGAGATGTAGGTTACGCTATTTCACAGTCAATGTTCAGCAGTGTTCACTTTAGCAAATTGACAGCTCTGTGAAAAAGGGGTGATTTTTGGGATTTTTTTTAGTATCATCAACAAAAGCGCGTGTTGATACGGGTTGGTCGAGGCAGGAGGTGAGGTAGTGGTTTTTGTAAGTAGAAACACTCGTAAAAATTCATTATCTGCACAGCACAATTGAAATTAACGAGCCGTGAATTAGTATAAAAAGTTGCACAGTTTGCTTTGCTAGAAAATTTTGTGCTAAGGAAAAACATTTTTGTGGGTGTTGTTTCTGATTTCCTAAATAATTATTTTTTGTTTTATTGTTTAGAAAGGAGCGAAATGATATGTTAGAGCATTGTCAAAGCATAGCCAGCAGACTGTCAGTTGTAATTTTATTGTTGCTTGACTTGAAATGAAATTTTCGTTAACTGCTGTTGTGCAGTTTTATTAAAAGTTCTTGTAATGGAATAAAAAAAATTTTATTTATATTTATCGATTCTTTTTTGTTTCAAAAATAGTTTTTATATTGTGGTATAGAGCACACTTTTTCATTCGTATGCTATTTTTATTGCACATAATACATTAAATAATTGAAAAATGTTATTTACAGAAAATCTACTCCGGTTTCTGCTTACTATGTAAGCTACATGTCATCAGTGTTTGGGCGCTCATGTAGAATTAATGTAATAAAAAATTGTATGCTTACATTACTGGTAGAAATGATTAAAGCAGCAAAAAATTCTGCGTTGATACACCAATTAACAAGCGCAGTTTACTGTATCAGTGAAATGAGTTAACGCAATTGCGTCTTAAAAAAGTTTGAAATGCTATGATGCCTGTATCAACAGGTCTTTAATCAACTTAGTCTAGTGAGATTTTGAGTAGCAAAACATTGTGCGTTAATATATCATTGTGCGTTAATATATATCAGTTAAATGCGTTAGCGCAATTGTCGCATGAAGTAGCTTGAAATGTTATGATATAAGGTCTTCAATCAACGCAGTGCAGTAAGATTTTGAGTTGCAAAAAATTATGCGTTGAAACACCTATTCAAGCGCAGTTTACTGTATGAAGTAGTGTGAAATGCTGTGATTCCTGTCACAACAGGTCTTTAGTCAACGAGGTGCAGTGAGAGTTAAAGTAGCAAAAAAGTTTTCGTTGATACATTCGTTAATTCAAGCACAGTTTACTGTATCCGCGAAATGAGTTAACGCAATTGTGTCTTGAAAATTTTTAAAAATTTATTATTCCTGTATCAAAAATAAAAAAATACAAATAAATTGCAAATTTCAACGCAAGAAAGGACCGATAGTGTTGGGCGTGTTGATGAATTGTGTTGTGCGTGTTATTAAATGTTTGAACACAAATAATCGAGAACTGGGACTACGAGTTTAATGCCGTCTCCGAATGCCCTATATTCTCAAGGAAGCTTTACATGCCAGTTTTTTACTCTATGAGGTTTGCCATTGTCTGCAGAGAGGTGAAGATCGAACAGAAGAATTAATTCAATTGAAAAACATTCTGTCTGAGTTGGGAATTGAACCCGGACTACCGCGGTTCTTTGGCGTAGGGGCCACGCACTCTACAAACTAAGTTACGGCCGCCACTGGTCTTATTTGTATCAACAGGTCTTTAATCAACGCAGTACAGTGAAATTTTGAGCAGTAGAAAATTCCGCGTTGACACAGCAATTCAAGCGCAGTTTACTGTATCAGTGAAATGCGTTAACGCAATTGTGCCATGAAAAAGTTTGAACTGCTATGATTCGTGTATCAACTGGTCTTACCTGTATCAACAGGTCTTTAATTAACGCAGTGCAGTGAGATTTTGAGTGTTTTAAAAAATTTTGCGTTGATACACCAATTCAAGCGCAGTTTCTATATCAGTGAAATGAGCTAACGCATTTGCGGCATGAAGTAGTTTGAAATGTTATGATTCAATGTCTTTAATGTACGCAATGCATAAGATTTTGAGTAGCAAAAAACAGTGCGTTGATACACCAATTCAAGCGCAGTTTACTCTATCATTGAAATGCGTTAACGCGATTGTGTCTTTAAAAAGATTGAAATGCTATGATTTCTGTATTAACTGGTCTTTAATCAATGCAGTAAAGTGAGATTTTAAGTAGCAAAAAAATTGTGATTTGATACACCAATTAATGAGCAGTGGACTGTATATTGTGAAATGCGTTAACGAAATTGTGTTATGAAAAATTTTAAAATTCTATGAATGACATGATTTCAATGCATGCTATGCAGTGCAGTGCAATGATATTTTGAGTTGGTTAGAGCGTAAAGTGATGGGATAAATGTTTTGAATGTGGCTTGTTGAATGTGGCGCATTGTATAATGTGGTGAAATAAGCATAGTTTTATCTCACTTAGAAGAAATAAAAGAAATTTATGCTGTAGCAATATGTTTCATCAGAAGGAGGTGGTATTAGATATCAGAAAATGTCAGTATGTCAGTAGAAAAAGAAACTTCTTGTATTCTGCAAAATTACTTTAAATAACACAAATGTATCAACGCAATAAGCCTCTTCAACTCAATAACGCAACGCAGCGCTGCATTGCGCATGTCTAAATGGCAGCCTGCCAGTTAAATTGTATTTTTGAAGTAATTGGTTTTATCATGGCCTTATTTACCATGGAGGTATTATAAAAGAGGTGTTCCATTTCCAAATCATTCTAGCACTTTCCATATCATTTACAAGCACGAAGGAAACTTAAAATTTTGAAGTTTTTTCGCTTTTGTAGCTCGAGCTCATGTTAAAGCTCTTTTCATAAACATTACAAATAAATATTGCATGAGACATAATTTTTTTTGCAGCGTCAAGCTGGTTGAAGCCAATGGCTACAAGCTTATTTTTTGTTTTAAACCAACTGTGGTCCACAAATACATGAAGCAAAAGTGGTCAAAACAAAAAACAATAGCAGCAACAACCACAACAACAGCAACAACAACAACAACAGCAACAGCACAGTAACTAAATAACTTGATTTACACAACCGATGCAGTCAAGTGTGAATAAAAATTATTTGACACTTTATCGGAAATCATTTTTAGGAATTTATTTTATTTTATCTATATTTTAGCTCTTCGCAGTGGAGCAAAGTGCCTTTATTTTTGTTGATTTTGTAGTTGTTGCTTACAATTTTTCATGTCCTGTCAATTCTTGCCAGCGTGAAATTCCCCTGACAGCTATAAAATTGCATTCTATCCGACGAGCTTTGAAAGTTTTGTGCAATATTTATAATAAATAGATGCGTCGTCATCGCTGGCCAAAGCAAGCAACTCCCAAGAGGACAAAAAAAAAAAATAGAAAAAAGAGAAATGTCAGACTCCATTATATGCTGCGTCCAAAAAAATCCATCCCGGTGGATTGAAGCATACAAACAATGAGAGCAACACATATGTTTGTTGGCTAGTTAGATGAATGATTGTGTGCAGCGGATATACATAAACATCCGCAGCAACAAAATGGAAAAAATGTTTAGAAAAAAAGTGAGGTTAAATGTAATAAAAAATTTGATATAAACCGCATTCTACAGCTACTGTAGAGATATAAGATAAAGCAGAGAAATACAAAGGCAAGGAAGACAAAATTCGTGTTCAACACGACCACAAAATTATTATTGATAGTGCGTTCGTTTCTTCTGCTGCTGGTTGGATGGGGGCGGAAGCTGAAAGCAGGGCGTGTGCGTCATGTTCAGCAGTAGAGAAAAACTAGAAAAAAGGGTCAAAACTATGTATGGGAAAATATCTGCACATTTTTAATGTCCAACATATATTCCCCGGACAGAATATTTACTCACTTCAAAAGGAACAGAAGAGGGGATGGATAGATGGAAAGAAAGCGACATGCAGCAGCTGCTGCTATTTTGGTAAGAGAGCAAAGAAAAAAAAAATACATCATGAATAGACGATGACAACGATGACGAAGACGACGACAACGATGAGGATGATTATGATGACAAGGACATCGATACGTAGAATTTTGAATTTTTTTTTTGTATAAACATTAAAAGCAACTCCCTGAAAAGAAATGAGCGGCGGACAAAAAGGGTTGCTTCATTCAGCAGCATAAATACGTATATTAACAGGGGTTTGAATTTGTTGTTATGAATTTTAAGATGTCAATTTTATTAAGTGATGTCAACAGGGTGCAAGAAATAAAAAAAATAGCGTTAAGGGCGGGAATGCTGTTTAATAAAGGGTTTCGATGTTTGGTCACGTGACAAGTGGTGAGTGTGCACTTTTGTGGGTTTTCAAAAGACGTACAATGCAGTCGAGTGTGAGATGATTGTTTAAGTGTGTTACTGTGCTAGAGCCACATAAGCTGAAAGGGTAAGAGTAAAGAGTAAACATTTATAGCGGTTCATGGTTTTTAAATGGATCAGAAGTGCGTAGGGAAATTAGACATGAGCAACGAAGCAGAAAATTTTGCGCCGAAACACCAGCTCATAGTGCAGTGTAGTGTATCAGCGAAATGCGTTAACGCAATTGCGCCATGAGTTAGTTTGAAATGCTGTGATTCTTGTATGCTAATTTTAAATAACACAGTAAGAGTTTTAGTTGGGTGACTTGTATATTTTTATTTGAGGGAAGTGATTTTTGCACTTAAAAAATATACAACAAATCAGATCAATGCTCGGCAGAAAAATTATTAATGGTAAAAATGTTATTCTAATAAAGAAATATTTGTTAAAAATTCCTTAAGAAGAGAGGCTTAGTCACAAAGAAATTAATATGAAACACATACTGACGAAGAGCAGAGCTGAAAACCTAACTTCGTTCGGGATTTATAAAGCAATAAAAAAAAATACAAGTTTAAGGTTTTAAGCACATAAATAAAGAAAGAAAAAATCGAGCAAGAAACTTTTAGTGTTACTGCGCTGTTGTGCTGCTATTACAAAAACAAGTGCATCAACGCAATAACACAGTTTAGTGCTTCAACTCAAAAACGCGTTATCTAATCTCTAGCGAAAATGTCAAGTGACAGCAGCGATATGTTTGGATATGATACAATTGTTATTTTATTTGTTCTTTTTTCTTGGTTTTTAATTGAATATCGATTTTTGCAAATTCTTAGGCAATGAGAATAACTTTGGTGGACGATGTGAGCGCAAATAAGCATGGGAAAAAGTTAATAAAGAACAAAAAACAAGTAATTATTTTCAAAGGCTGTGTGTCTTTCAAGGTATAGTGAGGTGGCTCAGTTGGCACAAGTTAATTCTATTGGTTAAAAGTTTGAATAGACCCAGTTTTGCAGCTGATTCAATTGATTTGTTAGCAAATTAATGCAATTGGCTTTATTTTTATTAAAACACAGGTCACAGTGGTACGCGGTATCACCACGGACTCTTTTGCAAGCTATCTCCTTAAGACAATTCATGTCAAACCAAATAAAAATTTTTTTTTTCTTTTGTTTGTTTTAAAGCGCAGCTCTGCATGAATATGTATCTCACTTGCCTTGCTCAAGGCTCATCTGTTTGTATTTTGCGGTGTGCTTGTGGAGCACAAAAAGAGAAGAGTATAGAGCGAGCAACATGGATCTTACTCGAGTAAAAATAAAAACTTACTCAGCTAAGCCCAAACAGCGGCCAATCAAGCCCTAATTTTAAATATCTGTCTTTGTTTGCAGGACTTTTTGGCCAAACAGCGGCCGTACAGACGCCATTTTTAAATAATCTCGGCTGTACGAAGCCGTACAATACCCGAACAGAGGCAAAGCACTGATTATTCTACAATGAAAATGAGCAGCTTTTTTTAACTTACTTCAAATACAAAAAATTTCTTTAGCGCCACATTAAATGGTGATACTATCAACATCAGCATCGCCGATACTTGCTTTTGTGGCAAACTATGGGCGTAAAGAGGCCGTACAACTTAATTAAGGCCTTGTACGGCCATTGTTCGACCATTGTTCGACCACTGTTCGACCCAACTTTCGACCTCTAGGCTTTTTGGATTATTTTTAGGCCATGCACGAACCTTGTACTGCCGTCCGGACCCTATCCGACCGCTGTTCGTCCGCTAATATTTCTACTCGGATATTGAAACTCTCGCACCACAAACGCATTTAAAGAAAACAATTTCGCAAAACGTGGCATCTGGGATGATATTAAAAAACTTAACTCATTAATGACAAATACTTCTTATTAAAATTTCAGGAAAGAAAATATCGCTATAAACTGCTGTAGCGCAGTTTATAATGATATTTGAAAATTTTATGATATTTGAAATTTTTTTTCATAAAAATCGGCCCATTACCTTGGGAGTTTACTGGTAAAAGAAAATTTGCGCATCAATTTTATGTCGTAACTACTACGACATTGTTGTCGTTTTTTTGTATCAATCTCCTTAAGACAATACATGTCTTCTTTTGTGTTGTTGTGTTTTGCTTTAGAACGCTGCTCTACATTAATATGTATCTCACTTTTCGCCTTGCTCGAGGCTTATCCGGTTTTTGTTTGTTTTACTGAAAGCAAAATAGAGTTTATTGAAACTGTAGCAACACAACCGCGTTAAAAGAAAACGGCGAAGCAAAGCGTAGCAGCTGGGATGATTTTTTAAGAAACTTAACACTTTAACACTCAAATGCCCCTAGAAAAAATCACAAAACATCACGCTATCCTTCGGGTCTAAAACTGACCCAGGCAAATTTTATTAATTTTTTATTAGAAAAATAAAAAAAGTAACTACAGTTTTTGAATTTTGGTTTCTGCAGAAAATCGTTTGAAGTGTTGTTATTACTTTACTTAAGAACAAGTGCATTGAGCAGAATGAAAAAAAAAAATAATTTAAAAATCATTATCACAACGAAAATTCACGTTAAAGTCGTTTCGGGTCTAAAAATGACCTTAAGATCATTTGAGTGTTAATTAAATTAGAAAAAAATGTATATAATATATGTGCTACAGTTTTATTTTATGCTACTTTTTTATTTTATTTTATTTCATTTTATTTTATTTTATTTTTTTTTATTTTATTTTATTTTATTTTATTTTATTTCATTTCATTTCATTTTATTTTATTTTATTTTATTTTATTTTATTGTATTGTATTGTATTGTATTTTATTGTATTTTATTGTATTTTATTTTATTTCATTTTATTTTATTTTATTTTATTTTATTTTATTTTATTTTATTTTATTTTATTTTATTTTATTTTATTTTATTTTATTTTATTTTATTTTATTTTATTTTATTTTATTTTATTTTATTTTATTTTATTTTATTTTATTTTATTTTATTTTATTTTATTTTATTTTATTTTATTTTATTTTATTTTATTTTATTTTATTTTATTTTATTTTATTTTATTTTATTTTATTTTATTTTATTTTATTTTATTTTATTTTATTTTATTTTATTTTATTTTATTTTATTTTATTTTATTTTATTTTATTTTATTTTATTTTATTTTATTTTATTTTATTTTATTTTATTTTATTTTATTTTATTTTATTTTATTTTATTTTATTTTATTTTATTTTATTTTATTTTATTTTATTTTATTTTATTTTATTTTATTTTATTTTATTTTATTTTATTTTATTTTATTTTATTTAATTTTATTTTATTTTATTTTATTTTATTTTATTTATTTTATTTTATTTTATTTTATTTTATTTTATCTTATTTTATTTGAAATATTACATGTCATTAAAATGTCGAAAAACCCCTAAATAAAACTGTAGCACAAATATGATATTATAAAATTTTTTTCATAACAATCGGCCCAGTACTTTTTGAGGTAAAGTGGTAACATTAAATTTGCACTTAAATTTTATATAGTAGGTAAGATATAGATAAATACTAATATAAATAAATAGCTGTATTTTTTAAAAAGTAAAATTTTTTTCAGTTGACTAAATTTACTAAAACTATGCATTTCAATTTCACATGTTTAAGTTTTTTAAGTTTTTTTAATATAGTAAATTTTTTATTATTTAAAGTTAGTCAGTATTAAATAAAAAATTCATCAAAATATTGCGTTTCAATTCCACGTGTTTTTTTAAAAATAATTTTTTCAGTGTTTTAATTATATATGCAAATAAGGTTGAGATTAGTAAACATTCTTAAACATGCTTAAATAATTAAATATATGCAGTGTTTCATATCCATTTATTTCTTAGGGTTAATTTTGTGCTTAAATATCAAATGTTCTCGAGAAAATACTGTTTTACAGTGCATGTTTAATATTACATTTTTAATTTCTTGCCATACAATTACATAAATATGGTTAAGTTAAATTTCAAGTGTTTCAATTTCATTTGTTCTTACTGGTAAATGTTTCTTTAGGGATAATTTAACCTAATCCTGAATTTTTTTTTGTAAATTTGCAAATTGATGTTTCATTTCATTGTTTAATTTTATGTGTTCCAATGCACACAATAAATCAATTTAAATATAATGCATTTCAATTCTAAATACTTTGCATTAAATACTGTTTTACAGAGACTAAATTATATAAAATGTTAAATTTCATGCCATCCAATAAAATAACATAAATATACTTTGGTTAGCTTTCAAGTGTTTCAACTACATTCGTTGCTGCTGGTAAATGTTTTCATTCACTTAACTTTAAACTTTTTATTAAAATTTGAGAGTTTATGTTTCATTTCCATGTGTTCCAATGCTTAAAAAGATCTTGCGCTCAATTTTTAACAAGAATTGTTTAAGATTTTGTGTTGGCTACTAACTTGCTTGTTATTTGTATATGTGCGTTCACAAAACTGCACCATTAAGATAAAAAAAATTGCAAAATAGATCATTATCAAAAACAACACCAAAATTCTGCACAAACCCAAAGTGCTATCGCATGGGTGGTGCTTATCAAGAATTGGCTGGTAAAATAAGAATATTTAACAATATCAAAAACCACTAAAAGTGATTACACACGCAAATAAACAGGACCCAAACCTCAAAAAATAAAAAAAAACTGTTTTGTAAACTGCTGCTAGAGGTCAGTACCGTCAGCGATAACACGGCATGCGGTATAGTGACAGCGCCCACATCTACTATACACACACACCAACAAGAACAACAACCGAAAAAATAAAATGTCAACCTCCTTTGTTCGTTGATATGATTTATTAAACCCTATCCGTTTTTGTTATATTTCAACGTTGCCACATGCGCAAAAAATGTTTAACAAAGATAGTGCAAATCAGTGGCTATCAAAAAATTGCTTCCGCTTTACTTTTTTTTTTCATTTTGTGGTCTTTCTCGTAATTTTTTTTTACTCCCAACATGTGTTGACAGCATGAAAAATTAACTTGCTCCTTTTTTTATTTGTTCGCTTTAAGTCTGCAAATTTGACTAGCTTTATAGAAGGGAAAAAGTGCAAAAATTGTAGCGTACTCTTAGGCGCGTCAACGGAATACAAGTATTCCCTGAATTAGCAAAGCTGCAAGGAGAAAAACAGCAGCTGTACTTTTAGGTCACTAACAGCACAAAAAATATTGACCCATGCTCTGAGTTTTTTTTTTGCATTTATTTTCATGCCATTCCATGTCGAGCCCTAAAAGTATGCAAATAACATTTTTCTTCTTCCTTGATATCATTTTTCATTTCCTCTAAAGAAAAAAAAGAAAAGAAGTGAGTTCAACAACAATGCAAGCGAAATAGACTTGGAAACGTACACAATGCTGCCAAGTTTCATTTTCAATCTCAAGTCCATTCCAACGTAGTCGTCATGAAGTTATGCACTGCCTGTCTCGGCCTGTATGTGCAAGTGTCTGTCTATTTGTTGTTCTCTTTGACTTGCTGTCTCTTAGTTACAACTTCTTCTTTGGCTGTTGAGTGAAGCGATTCGATTTCAGTTTTATCCATGCATATTTTCCTCAGTTTTTTGTAGTGTTGCATATATTTATGTAATAAAAATTGTATGCACTATTAAAACGTTACGTGTTTCGTGCTTCTATTCCACACATATTTCCTTTTCCATGTTCCAATTTCACAACGTTCCGCTTTTATTTTGTGTTTAGAGCTGTAATTTGAATCTTTTTCTATTTAAGTTCATTAATCAATAAAAAGTAGGCCCGAATTTCGAAATATTTTCTTCTGGAATGATTTGGAATCCTGAGTAATCAGTTTCATTCATTTCAAAAAGTTTTGACCAACATCTTTAAAATATTTTTGTAAAACCATTCAGTTTTTGTTCCAATATCGTATATCCCATGTTTCATTTTCATAGTGTTCCACTTTAAGTTATGCGTTCCTAGTTAGAATCTATAATTTTTGTAAAAAAATTCATTAAATTTGTACACTTGTTCTTCTATATAAAAGGATATTTTGACCTTTTCTAGGAAAAATTTTGTTCCAACGTCACAAACGATGTTCGCATTTCGATTCTGTTGTTCCATCTTTTACTTGTCATTAGCATATTTAAGTAACCCATTTATTTGTATAAATCCATTAAATATAATATTTAGCCCTTATTCTGCAAAAGTTTTTCTTTTCCTCTCTTCGCCTTCCCCTGTCTTTGCATTAAACATTCAAAAATCATCTTCAAAGTACACAGCTTCAAGTTGTGAATGTTAATGTTAAAGCAAAATAGGAAATTTTACAGCAGCACAACTACATATTCATAATCATATAATTTTCACAATTACTTCACCCTGCACGAAGAAGTATTTTGAGTTCCATCTAACTCAATCCAGCCCAAACAAACCTCACCACCCAAACAAAGCTTCCACAACTTTTTATTCTTCATTATTTTGCGATAATGAAGTTCATTGTGAAAATGATATTGAAAATAAATGGAACACCATCTGCTTGCCAACCAGCCAGCCAACCAACCAACAAGGCTGAATGTAGGATCTTAAGAAAGGAAGCCAACTACAACAATCTTGTCGCTCACAAACGAACTTTGGCAGAAAATTTGGCAGTGTTGTGTTGCTACGAGTTGGTGCGGGTTCTTTTGTCTGTTTCAACAATAATGGCAAAAACTCAAAACGGTAGCTCATTTTCTTTCATACTTCATTCTTTTTCTTTAGACTTTTGTGTTTGAATTGAAAAGTTTTTCTTTTAATATTTGGAAGGCGAGGCAAAAGTCGGCTTTATGAGGAAATCCGCATGTGGCCAGATATGCAAAAGCAAGAAGCACAAAAACAATTCACTTAAAGAATGCAAGTGAAGTAGAATTAGGATAATAAAAATGTGAACTGGCGTAACATGCCGGTTTTATCTTCAAAATGAAAGATTCAAAATGCAAGATAATATACAAAAACAGTGGGAGAATTTCTTTTTTGTAGAAGAATGAACATTTTTGGAAAGAGAATCTCTGGATAATCTTATCTTCATGACTGAATAAAATTTGAAAATGCTTTAAATCAAAGATTGCTGTACGCTCTTTTTTATGTTTTCATAATAATTATGTATTATTTCTCTAAACCACTAAATATTTCTTCAAAGCAATATCGACAAACTTTTTTATAAACTACAAAAATTTGTGATTAAAGATGCAACGGATAGTGATTTGGCCGGATACCGGATATCCGGCGAGCTGCAATGCTGTCTCCTCTTCTAAATTTTGATTATTAATTTTAATAATTTTACTAACTAAACAGTTTTCTTAGTTTTTAGTTTATATATAAATTTATCATTAAGGTGAATACTATGAATGTAATCTAAGTATTTTGGAATATACTTTAAAATTTTTTTTGTTACCTTTTCACATTTAAATAAAAGCCACAGTAATTAAAACCTACGGGATATTGAGTTTTTATCCGGTTTGTGATAGTTGCCGGATATCCGTTGCATCTCTACTTGTGATATAGCGAGTAGCTTCGTTAACTAAGTGTTTGCTTTTTGAGAACAAACGATCATAAATTAAGAAGGTATCATTTGTTTGTATAAATGTAATACTTTATGTCAATATAAAAAAATTTATGAAAATAGGACTTTTTTTGTCATTTTTTCAGAAGAAACCAAATACTAACAGAAAATTTCTTTGAACGCAAAATAGCATGATCAAAAAATAGCCTTCACGAGAACATAAAAGAATTTAAACATTTTCTTAAATTTCTAGTTTTTGTCAAATTCAACAAGATGTGTTACTTTTTTTCGTATCAGAATAGTAAAAAGGCAGTGGTGGAGCAACTGATAATGAAACATAAGATTGAAAACTTTCCAAGGTCCCTCCTAATACATTTTCATATATAAATTAACGTTATTCTTTATATTTACAATGACGAAGTGTTTGTCATTTCAGTCATGAAACAAAGTGGAACTAAACCATAAGTTGTAAAATGTAGAAAATATTTACCATCAAAAAACACAATATTGATATAAAGTTCTATTTCTGCAATATATATTGAAAAAAAATAATATTTTAGAAATAAATCTTGCTTTAAAGTTTTATAATTATTAGCAGTCTATTTATAAAATAAATTTATAGAATAAACTTAAAAAACTAGGTCCTAACTACAATGATTTTCAGCCTATAAAAAATATATAAAGTTATATTTATTTATTTTAGCAATTGAACAAATTTAGTGAAACATATTGTATACATTGTATGTATTGAAACATGAAGATTTGTTGGCATTTTCAAGGATCACTTTATATCCTTAAATAAAAAAGAAGAAAAAAATCAAACACCTGATGGAACAAATGAAAAGAAACATAAAATTTAAAAAATATAAGACTTTTATATCCTAAAATAAAATGCTCCTATCCAAATAGATCATTATTTTTGTAACAATTAAAAGACGGCTCATTAATTCAGTTATAGAATAAAGTTGAATTGAAACCTAAGGAGTCAAATGTTAATAAATATAGACATAAAAATAAAAACCAATACCTGTAAAGAGAAATACGCAGACAAAAGTGAAAATTCAATGGAACAAATGGAAATGAAACACAACATTTTGACAACATCAAAGATCTATTAATATCCTGTAATGTCCTGTAAAGTAATAAAAAGAAATAAAAAGAAATAAAAAGTAATAAAAAGTAATGAAAAGTAGTAAAAAGTAATAAAAAGTAATGAAAAGTAATAAAAAGTAATAAAAAGTAATATGTAAGAAAAAGTAATAAAAAGTAATAAAAAGTAATAAAAAGTAATAAAAAGTAATAAAAAGTAATAAAAAGTAATAAAAAGTAATAAAAAGTAATAAAAAGAAATAAAAAGTAATAAAAAGTAATAAAAAATAATAAAATGGATATAAAGTAAAAAAGTAATAAAAAGTAATAAAAAGAAATAAAAAGTAATAAAAAGTAATAAAAAGTAATAAAAAGTAATAAAAAGTAATAAAAAGTAATAAAAAGAAATAAAAAGTAATAAAAAGTAATAAAAAGTAATAAAAACTAACAAAAACTAATAAAAAGAAATAAAAAGAAATAAAAAGTAATAAAAAGTAATAAAAGGTAATAAAAAAATAAAAAATAACAAAAAATTAAAATTTAAAAAGAACAAAAAAAAAATAAAAATTATGAAAAAATTAAAAATAAAAATTATGAAAAAATTAAAAATAATAAAAATAATAAAAATAATAAAAATAATAAAAATAATAAAAATTATAAAAATAATATAAATAATAAAAATAATAAAAATAATAAAAATAATAAAAATAATAAAAATAATAAAAATAATAAAAATAATAAAAATAATAAAAATAATAAAAAATAGTAGAAATAATAAAAATAATAAAAATATTAAAAATAATAAAAATAATAAAAATAATAAAAATAATAAAAATAATAAAAATAATAAAAATAATAAAAATAATAAAAATAATAAAAATAATAAAAATAATAAAAATAATAAAAATAATGAAAATAATAAAAATAATAAAAATAATAAAAATAATAAAAATAATAAAAATAATAAAAATAATAAAAATAATAAAAATAATAAAAATAATAAAAATAATAAAAATAATAAAAATAATAAAAATAATAAAAATAATAAAAAATAAAAATAACAAAAATAATAAAAATAATAAATATAATAAAAATAATAAAAATAATAAAAATAATAAAAATAATAAAGATAATAAAAATAATTAAAATAATAGAAATAATAAAAATAATAAAAATAATAAAAATAATAAAAATAATAAAAAATAATAAAATTAATAAAAATAATTAAAAAATAATAAAATTAATAAAAATAATAAAAATAATAAAAATAATAAAAATAACGAAAATAATAAAAATAATAAAAATAATAAAAATAATAAAAATAATAAAAATAATAAAAATAATAAAAATAATAAAAATGGTTAAAATAGTTAAAATAATAATAAAAATTATAAAAAAAAATTGTTAAAAGATACAACAAATAGAAACAAAATATAATTTGAGAAATATTTTTTAAAGCTTTCATATGCTTTTTCATATTTTCAATCAAAAGTTAGAAAAAGGTGTGTCGAAATTTCCATTTTTCAAATTGCTCGTTACGAAATTCACCCTCACAAATTTGCAATTATCGAAAGTCATCCTTTTCAAAATTGCACTTTTTTAAAATTATCTTGTACAAAATTCCTCTTTACGAAATTGCCCCTTTAAAATTTACATTATATTTAGAATTTTGTAAGAGGAAATTATTGGAAGGCGGAATTGTTTAAGGGGAAGTTGTGTGAAGGGTGGATTTTTCGAAGGGCCATTTGAAAAAGTGAAATTTTGTAAAGAACAATTTTCTCAAAGAAATTTTTTATACTTGCTATTTTAACCAGAACCCAATGGAAATGCTCATATGTAGTATCCAAAGTTGCGAAATGTAAGAAATATTGACATAATGAAAAACAATATTGATAAAAAATAATATCCAGGAAACAAATGAAAACAAAACATAAAATTTTTAAAGTTTCTATGTGTTTCTTGATATTCTCAAAAATTATGGTAACGAAAATGTAAGACGACTTTATATAAAATTTCATTCACTCATTCAATTCATTAAAAATTATAAAATGTTAAATATGCTTTGACTCAATTGTCAAAGAACGATACTGAATTGAAACGTAAGGAAACAAAATGGCAACAACTAAACTTTCGGCTAAACCCAGACCGGCTTTGTATTTCAACTTGTTTAAGCTGGAAAGATTTAATTTACCCCCCCCCCCTCCCGGGCACTTTGTTTCAGTGGTTTTTTAATATTTTTCAACTTTGTGCTACAATTGTAAATATTTTCAATTTTAGAACATTTATTTTAATTTTGGGTCAGCGCACAAAACTGCCGTAAGCAGGAGCAGCAACAACAGCATTCTTTATTTATTCATAGGAGGCCTCCTTCTGTTGTTGCTGTTGTTTTTGTCAGAGACGACGATGATGATGATGATGTTGATTCTGATGTCCAGCTTCGCTTGAAAACATCATCCACAGTGCGTGCCTTAAACTGAGTGAAAAGGTTTTATATTATTTCATTTGTTGCTTTTTTTTTCTCTTTCTTTTTGTAATCCTCAGCTGAGGCCTCAAGTCGTGATGTTGTTCCCTCAACAACAGTAATAACGTGACGCTCTTCACTTCCGTCTTCTTCAACTTTTTATATATGCAAAGTGGAGCATTTTGCATTTCACCCCCCACTGCGAATTTATTTGTTTTTTTTTTGTTGTTGTTGGATAATTTAATTTTTTGAGTGCCAATGTGCCGGTTTTATAAAATTGTTGTTGGTGTAGCATGTCAGTTTACAGATCCTTCCCGCTGAGTGTGGGTGGGTATCAACTTTAATGGTCAAGCTGAAATTTAATTCAATTTGTAAAATTTTTACCCACCTTTTTTGTCTTCTGACGACCGCCTTGCCTGTGCCACCCTTCTACATATCCGTTTCCGTTCTTCTACACCTCTTAACTGCCCCGGACTCTAGCCGCTGTCCACTCTGACCATGTTAAGTCTTATATTTTCCACACCCTAGAGTTGCCATCATCATCATCATTGTATTATTTATGCTTGCATGTGCATATTTTTTGGTTTCATTTCCATTTTGTTTCACTTTTTTCCTCTACACATATTCTGACCAACCGTTGAGAATTATTTACAGTGTTGCTTGCTGTGAGTACGCCAGAAAAAAACAACAAAAATAATAAAAAATTACAAATGGCTGACTAAAAAATGACGAAAGAACTTTAAATCTCAACCATAAAATAATCCTAGTGGGAAACAATTTGCAATGTTTTTTTTTTATATCATGCTGTGGGAATTGATTTATTTGTATAATTTTTTTTTTGCACATTTGTAGGGTTGTAATCCCCCCATCATGATGGATGAAATGAAAAATTTACTTTATTCAAAATTTAAATATAATAAATAAATAGCTATCGCTATTGTGTTTGTTGTTTATATATGAAAAATTTGCAGCCCAACATTTTGCGGTTGATTTATGCACCCACGTAATACATTTAAATCGCACAACAAAGTACACTTTGTGGGAATTTATTTTGTAGACGTGGCGTTGTACTTAAGTTTTGTTTTATTTTCACTCGCTCGTCGAAATTCTGACAAATAATCATCTAATTAGTGCCTTGCAAAATGTTTCAAGCCAGTCAAGCTGACCATTTTGTCTTGAACGAATAAAGCATAATATTCTGTGATAAGAACTAAATATTGAGCGCATTTTATTGCATTAGTGAAATGAGCTAACTCAATTTCTCTATGACTTTTTTAAACTAACCTTGCTTTTTTTAAAGAACAAATCATAATATACTGAAATACGGACATGTCAACCGCAGCAGAAAGAATGCGCTGACACACTTACTCGAAGGTATCTAAATATATAGACAAAATGCGCTAACTCAATTGCGCCATGACTTGTTTATGCTAACTATGTTTTTTGAACGAATAAGGCATAATATACTTTGATAAGGACATGCCAACCGCGGCAAAAACAATACTTACTCCAGTATGTACTGTCAGCAAAATGTGATATTTTAATTTTGCCATGACTAAGTTAAACTAACCATCATTTTTTAACGAGAAAAGCATAATATCCTTTAATAAGGACATGTAAACCGCAGCAAACATAATGCACTGATACAATTACACGATTAACTGATACAGTAAAATGCGCTAACTCAATTGCGCCATTAAGCTTACTATGCTTTTTGAACTAATATAGCGTACTATAAGATAAAGACAGCACTAACTCAAGCTAGTTTTACTGTATCAGTGTAATGTGTTAACTCAATTGAGCCATAATTTTGTTCCAAATGCTTTGATTGCTCTGCGTTTTTTAGTGCGTTGAGTTTTCTTAGTTTATGTGTTGAGTGCGCATTTTTGCTGTGTTGGGTAGCACATTAAGTTGTGTGTTTAAGTATTTAGCCCATATTGGCTTATTTTTAAAAAATTAATCAAATCAAATTAAAATTCAGTAGCAATGCACTAGTTTAAGTTGCTTAATTGCCTTAAACACAATTCTAATAGTTTTTTTTAATTTTTTTCTCGTTTCAGGTAGGTGACAATGTATGTTTATAAGATGTTAGAATGGCTGTGGTCATTTAGTCACATATCTTAAATGTGTTTCAGCTATAAGTACCTGGTATTTTATCTAAATAGAACTTATTTTTGCATAATAACACACTCATTTGCTCTAACAGGAAAAAACAAAAACCACAACCAAAGAGCTACCTGTAGCGCATATTAATGCTTCTTTAACACTTAACTTTCAAACACATATTGTTTACATGTCCCGAATATTATAAACAAACTTGTAAAAGCTTGAAGTTCTTTCTTTAAATTCCGGTAAAACGTTTTTGTAAATTAATTTCTTAGAACAAAATATTTACTTTATAATATCTGCTAATTACCTCATTTGAACTAATTAACATTGAAATTAATCTGCTAAAAAAACAAACAAAAAACTAATAAAAAACAATCTATTGTGTTTTAATGGAAAATTTTGTTAGTTCTGTGAACAATTTTATTTTAAACTATAGTTTGTTTAAAACTACATTTAAATAAAATCTATCTATCTTAATCTTATATCTATTTTGAATAAGTGGCAACATTAGGCGTCGGCATGTCGAGCATGTTTATTTTTTTCTTTATCTTAAACCGGTTTTCTTAAACAAGAATTTTTTGATTTTATTTATTTTTTCAATGGCTTTGAAAGAAATATGTACTAATTCAAATGGTTACATCTTTAAAGTTCTCGTTTGGGATTTATAGCAAAATTTCCGGTTTATTCTAAAAGTCTTGTAGAAAAATGTATCAGCATTTTGCTAATAATTAGGCCAGTATATTAACTTATTGTTATGTCATAAAATCTTTGTGAAATTCAAAACTTGTTACTTTTCAAGAAGTCTTCTGAGGAAGAACAGTTTTTTTCCGTTTGAAGGTTTTTTATTTTCTGTCAGTAAAATTTTAATTTATACATTTTTTATTGAATAGAATTATATTTATAATCACTTTATTATTTCCTTTAAGATACTGTAATCAAGATGTCATTAAATCAGGTTTAAGCTGTGGATGTGCAAAGTTTTTTAAAAAATTGTGATCTGTTTGTGGAAGCTCCCAACATTTTGTTAAAATTAAATTAAATAGCGTAAAAAGTACCTTTTCGATCGATATATTTATTTTGGGAAAGGTTTTTGTGCTAGTTGAATCAGAAATTTATTCACAATAAATAATTTCAAAAAAATTTCAGTGTTATGACTAGGGCTAGGATTTCGATATAATGTCATCTTCTTTCTGCTGATTCTAAGACATTTCCTAGCTATTTAGATCGTCCAGTTGTATTTCCTAAATTCCAAATATGAAAAATTTTAGTTAATTTTTTCGTCATTTTTCTTCATTTTTTATCGGTTTTAGTTTTCAGGTAATTTTTACTAGATTTAGTGCATTTTTTGGTCATTTTTACTGATTTTTGAGTGATTTTATTGTCATTTTTTGACATTTTTAATTTTTACAGCGTGTTTTCGTTTTTAGGTCATTTTAGTGTAATATAAAAATATTTTTTTTGTTTTTTTTCGTACTAATAAAATGTAAGAAAGCAAATTTTTAAACATATTCCTTTAACAATTGAGTCCCTTCAATCAAAAACATTACCTCTCGAAAAAGGACTAGTTTTTTTAGAGACCTTGATAATAAAAGTATCGTTTTTTCATGTATGAATCAAGTTGTTTTTTTAAAGTAAATAATTCGTAACAATGTTTAACAATAAATAACATTAATAGGTTTAAACCTTAATTTATTAGTCAGAATTAAAAACAAAATTTTAAAAGCATAATTTTTTAAAACTTTTAATATGTAAATTATAAAAAGGTTAATTAAATTATAAAAAGTAAATTATAAAAATTACATAAATTATAAAAAATTATAAAAATATAAAAAGGTCGAGTTTAGAGGAAAGTGCTTTTTGATCCAAAGACATTTTAGGGTTTCATAAATACTTGAATAAAATCTGATGAAACGCCTTTATCCTTCAAAACACTAGATGGATAAAGACAATATTATTTCAGAACTCTAGGAAATTAATTTTTTGTTCAAAAATAAAAAAAGATTTTAAATATTAAGTACAAATACACTAATATTACAAATAAAACAAATACAGCCCGATTCTGAATATTTTTTCCCGGGGAATCAGAAAAAGGAATTTTCTTTTTTAAGATAAAGCCTAAGAACATTTTTTAAATATATAATGAAAAGTTATGTCTTCATTTGCTATCTTAAAAATTAAAACTACCCTTTCCAATGCCCCAGTAAAAATTATTTAGAATCGGCTGATAGCAAAAATATTAAAAATATTAAAAATATTTAAGGTACTCACGATTCAATGCACTTGCCTGTGCAGTTGAGGACTTCTAGACTTGTGTAGTTAAGTTTTCGTGCAAATACGACTATCACTTCTTCAAAGCTTTAAATTTTGCACAAGTACACAATTGCTAAAGTCCTCAAGTTTTAGGCTACAGTAGAAAGTCCTCAACTTTACTTGCAAGTGCACTAAATCGTGAATGCCCCTATTAAAATATTTAAAATATTAAAGATATTAAAGATATTAAAAATATTAAAAATATTAAAAATATTAAAAATATTAAAAATATTAAAAATATTAAAAATATTAAAAATATTAAAAATATTAAAAATATTAAAAATATTACAAATATTAAAAATATTAAAAATATTAAAAATATTAAAAATATTAAAAATATTAAAAATATTAAAAATATTAAAAATATTAAAAATATTAAAAATATTAAAAATATTAAAAATACTAAAAATATTCAAAATATTCAAAATATTAAAAATATTCAAAATATTCAATATATTCAAAATATTCAAAATATTCAAAATATTCAAAATATTCAAAATATTCAAAATATTAAAATACTAAAAATATTAAAAATATTTAAAATATTTAAAATATTTAAAATAGTTAAAAAATATAAAAAATATTACAAATTTAACAAAGATTAACCCTTTCGACAATGGCGGTGGCAATCACCACCATCAACTTCAAAGGTTTGCACTGCCAGTGCAAAAGCATATTTCTGCTATTCAGTGCTAGAGGTCGCTTCAGAAGATCTTTTCCTTCCTAATTTTGATTTCCACGCATTTTTATTCGATTCGCAAGTACAATGAAAAAATAACAAAAAGAAGGAAAACTTATTTCTTACGAAAAACAGTTCTAATCTGAAAGGGTTAAAAATAATAAAATAATATAAAAATATTAAAAACATAAAAAATATAAAAAGTACTTCTAAAATTAAGAATATTAAAAATAACAATAAATTTTAATAATTTTAAATAAATAACAAATATCATCAAAATTAAATAAAAAATTAAGAATTTTAAATATCTTTACATCATAAAAAATATTTTTAGTGTAAAAAAAATATTTTTTATTTAAAAACAGCTAATATATATATAACTAGCTGAAACCTTGCGCGTTGCTGCCACGCGCCCCTGTTGCTGAATTCCGATGCTGTGCGACGACCTATAACTCCAAAGTACAATATCGAAAATAAGGGTTTTATGTAAGGTGCCACTCCCTATTTTTCAATGCAAGAATAACCCTCGGTATGTGTATAATAACTTCCTCAAGTTTTAAATGCCGTAACACTCAAGAATTGAAATTGGGCGTAGATATAATGCGACTTCGCCCATTTTTTGTATATTTGCCGACAGTCTGAACAAATTAGGGCTTTTTTGTTTAAATTAATAGAATATTTTTTGTTTATTTTAGTTTTTGCATATAGTGGGCGTGAAAAGTATTCGTGGCAAATTTTACCAATCTTATCATGATTTAGTTAAAATAAAAAATCGTCTGGACAAACATAATAGTCTGAATTTAAAAAATATAAAAAAGTAACATAAAAAATAAAATTTAAAGAAATATAAAAAATATAAAAAATATAAAAAATATAAAAAATATAAAAAATATAAAAAATATAAAAAATATAAAAAATATAAAAAAATAAAAAATATAAAAAATATAAAAAATATAAAAAATATTAAAAATATAAAAAATATAAAAAATATAAAAATATAAAAAATATAAAAAATATAAAAAATATAAAAAATATAAAAAATATAAAAAATATAAAAAATATAAAAAATATAAAAAATATAAAAAATATAAAAAATATAAAAAATATAAAAAATATAAAAAATATAAAAAATATAAAAAATATAAAAAATATAAAAAATATAAAAAATATAAAAAATACAAAAAATATAAAATATATAAAAAATATAAAAAATATAAAAAATATAAAAAAGATAAAAAATATAAAAATATAAAAAATATAAAAATATAAAAAATATGGAAAATATGAACAAATATAAAAAATATAATAATATTAAAAATATCAATGTAATATTTTGTGAGCATATTTTACCTTCATCCAAGCTGAAGATAATTTCTTACTAGTTTTTACATAAGGTTAGTAACGCTAATCAATTTGATAAGTTTTACATGCTAGAAAAACGTTTAATAAAAATAAACGTAAAAATTCAAAAGCTGTATACTGTTATGTTATGTTATGTTATGTTATCAATTACCATTATTTCTTAAATTTTTAAAAATATTTATTCAAACCCTTAACTAGTTCGATTCTTACATAAATGTACATGTTCTGACTTAATAAATTTTGAAATAAACGGCTCATAAAAATTGTTTCAAAAATTAAAAAATATCTGTTCCCTGTCGTTAAGGGTGATTTGTTGCTTTGCCCAGCTGAACCGAGAGGGATAGCTGAAAAATGCTGCACGTACAATCATATAAAATAAACTCAAAGTGCGTATAGTGCCAGCCGAACAAGCAGCTTAAAACGACTTGTGCACTGAAAAAGCTAGAGCAACGAGGAAAACTCCAATAAAATATATACAATTTTTGCTGCTGCGCCTTTTCTGCGTTTATTTCGTGATGTCAAATGCAAGTGGGTGAAAAAAATCAAAATTATTAATAAGTAGATTTTCTTTAATTCTAAATCTGTTGTGCTAAAATCAATTATTAGACAGAAATCTGTTTTATGTGTATGCAAAATATCAAAATAATTAGATGTTGGTCAATGAAGCCAACAACGAGTTTGTGTAATGCATACAAACAAATATTTGCAAATATAAATGATTAATGTCCAATAATTGACCGTGTTACAAGAACACTAAAAACAGCACAAAACAATTGCAAAAAAGTCGAAACAAGCTGTAAGACCATGTGATTTAAAGCGACTTTCAGTTTCAGCATAGTTTTTCGCATTTTCGTCACTTGATTTGTTGTCCGCTGGTTTGAGGAAAGCAAGAAGCACACACGAAATCACGTTACTTGTTTGATGCTTTGTTTGTAAAAAGAGAAAGTAATATGTACAAACTCAAAATAGTCAAAAACAAGATGCAACAAGTCAACGGCCTAAAGTGACTTAAAGCAACTGACAGTGGCTTAAAGTGCGTTTCAGCATAGTTTTTTTCCTATTTTCGTCTCTTCACTTATTGTCCGCTGTTTTAAGGAAAGCGAAAAGCAAACAAAATCTCGTGAACTTTTTGATGCTTTAATAGCAAAAATGAACAAAAAAAGAAACGTCTGTAACAAGTCAGCGGCTTAAAGTGACTTAAAGCAACTTACAGTGGCTTAAAGTGTGTTTCAGCATAGTTTTGTCGCATTATCGTCTCTTCACTTGTTGTCCGCTGGTTTGAAGAAAGCAAAAAGCACACACGAAATTTTGTGACTCGTTTGATACTTCGATTGTAAAAATTAACGAAAAAGAACGTAATATCTACAAACAATCCCAAAGTAGTCAAAAACCATCTGCAGCAACTCAGCGGCGGTAAGCGCTTACTATACGCACTACCAGCTGCTTTAAGCTTGACGTGCTTTCAGCTCGGTTCGGCAAAGCAATAAGTCGCCACTATAAACAACGCGCCCTAACTCGTGCTCGTCACTGGAATTATTTAAACTTGTTTTAACTTAACCATAAAATACTCTCATTAATTTATGCAAACGGATGAGTGCTGCAATTTTGCGTTTTATTTGCTAAAACGAGCTAATAAAAGTAATTAAATTTTATTTAAAAAAAGAACAGATTTTATGCAAAATATTTAAACTAGTATTAGTTGTTGTATTTTTCATTTGTTTTTTCATTTATATTCGTATTTAATCTATTTTTTTCTCTAGAATTCTTGATTTTTTTCTTTAACTGCTAAACTGTATGACGCACTGCAAGGAGTAGCTGTGCTCTTTCCCTCCTCTCCCCCCTGTCTTTTGACAAACTATGCTATAGCGAGCATAGCGCTCGGCTGTCACAACCTCGACCCGCTTCAAATGCCTTTAATATATCATGCAAGTAGTAGTAGTAGCATAAATGTCATGACAAAAGGAAATATTTATATGTATGTATATCACACATAGTTATATGTATGAGCGAGCATTAACTGTCGTCGGTCTTTTCTTTTATGCACTACAAAGCAAAATAAATAGCAAAATTTTCCATTCCTTTGGAACCATCAAAACTGCAGATAAAACTTGTCTGTGCTTTCATCTCTGAACATTCTGTTTTTTGCGTTTCGTTTTTTTCTTTTGTTACCTTCTTATCTTTTATTGTGTTGGTGACAGCAGTAGCAGCATACACATGCAAACGCATTCATTTTCTTTCCCACATCCAGAACCAACCACACTTGACATCTCATTAATAATCGCTGCATTCTTTTGTTGTTGGACTTGTCCTTGTGTCCAGTCTATAGCTCCTCCCGCAATCTGTCTGACAGTCTTTTTTTCTGCTAGTTGTCATAAAAAAGTTTTGGGCAAGAAAAGAAAAAAACCATCACTACAACACATGACCCAATGCAAGTGTATTTCCATGTGTGTTTTCATGTGTGTTTCGTTTGGTGTTAGTATATCTCGAATATTCATCACCTGCTCGCTCTTCTAGAAACGCCTTGGCATTAATCACAGCCCTGATCTCATTACTGTTGCTTTTGTTGTATGGTTCATCACTCCATCATCACTATCATCAGCATCATTATCATCAATAATAATAACAAAAATAAATTAATTTTCTTTACAAAAGTGTAGATGACGCAAGTGACACTAATCTAAACTATTTTCATACTCATCAGTTTCCTTGAAAGATTTTGTTCCCCCTTTTCCCCCCCCCCCCTCCAAACCAGTGGCTTTATTTTACCTGCTGAAATTTTAAAAAGGAAATTGCTTGATTGTCTATTGTGGGGTAAAAAAGGCAAAGGTAGAGGCCTCTTAAGTGCGACCTTGTAAGGATATACAATAGATTGCTTGCAGAATTGTCAACCTAAACTAAATATGCGCTAAAATTGTTCAAATCTGGCTCTTGATATCTTTTTTCTTCCACTTTTTTCTTCTTTTATTTCGGCATTTTAATCGCCTTATTGTGTTTTCCGTTCTTCAGCTCCATTAGCTGCTTACTCAACCAACAAAAGTCAATTTATTTTTTATTTTTTATGTCATGCGAAAAAAACAAAAATATATGATGATCACAATTGCTTCATTTGTAATTTGCTTAGAAGATTTGGTTTATCTTTTAAATATATAGCTGTTGTTTCCAAAATTTTAAAACAGCAACACCAACAAAAACCACACCATGCATTATAAAAATACCTGTGATTCAGGTTTTCTCTTAAAAGAAATATTTTAAAAATGTGTTTGTATTTATAGCTTAAGTTTTTTTTTATGATTTTGAGCTGTTTTTATGACGCTGTCTATTTGTAATTTTATGGTTTTTTCAATTTTGATGAGCTAGTTTTTTGGTTATTTTTCTTGTCGCTTTTTATTCCATCGCATGCCGCATTTTCAGCAGCTACACCTTTAAGTTTTGAGCGTTGTTAACCAACAGCTTCTTGCGCAGCTTTTTAGCCACAATATAAAAGTTAATTTATCACTTAATTGAGTTCATAAATAATTTTTACGCATTCTGTTTTTTTTTTCCTTAAATTGTGAGTTTTTTTTACAACTTAAAAATATTTTTTATCATTTTTTAAAATCTTTGAAGTTGCCAAATTTTATTGAATTTAAAGAGAATTTTAATTTTTATTAGCTGTTTACAATTGAAATAATGTTTGCTAATCAGAGCAAACAATTCAAACTACCTCTTTTTAAAAATTAAGCTTTTAAAGATGCAGAAGAATGTCGACCATATTTCTCTCAAAATTAAGATACTCGTATCTAACCCTAGGAGACTTTTGACGCGTATCTTTCTTATCGAAACAATTATCTTAGAGCCTTTATCTGTAACTGAAGTCTTTCTTCTTTCACTTTAAAATAAAATAACTAATAAGAAATGCCATGATACGATAGCGATAAGAAGACTCTAAAGATACATTTTGACATTTTTGAAAATAGATTATTTTGAAGATGTTTCTGTCAGAGCCGTCTGCTTAAAATGATGATCTGTGGAAAAAATCTGAATAGATATTTTAACCCCCAATACCATTTCTTTCTCGTACTGAGGTGTATAAAAATTCTTAAAAATAATTCCGATTAAAAAAAGGGGCATTTTTAACAAAGGTTTCCATCTTCATGTCAGAAATTATTAGAAATTATATTAGAAAAAGGTTTTAAAAATTGTAACAAAATGTTTCTAAATTTAATCATTTCATTACTATTAACTTTTTGACTTCGCTTACAGTAATTGTTAAGTTAATTCTGCAATATTATTTTCTTCCAAAATATTTCGAAATCACAATAGTTTTGGCGTCTCTTGGTCTAGAGGTCGCAGGTTCAAAGCAATAAGTTTTAAGTATCATTTTATAATTTAAAAAGTGTTGCTATTAAAATAGAGAATAACAAAAATTAAAAATCTATCGTTTTTACTTGTCGGTTCTGCGATTTTGATGCAAGCAAATCATTAAAACTAGGTGTAAAGGCGCGTTTATATTGGCAACTTGTTGCTATGCCGAGCCAAGCTGAAAGCGCGTCAAGATACAAGCAGCTGATAGTGCGTATAGTGCGCGCTTACCGCCGCTAACTTGCTGCAGATGGTTTTTGACTACTTTGCGATTGTTTGTATAAATTACGTTATTTTTTGTTTATTTTTATAATCGAAGCATCAAAAAAGTCACGTGATTTCGTGTGTACTTCTTGCTTTCCCCAAACCAGCGGACAACAAGTTTCGAGGCGAAAATGCGGGAAACTATGCTGAAACGCACTTTAAGCCACTGTAAGTCACTTTAAGCCGCTGACTTGTTGCAGCTGGTTTTTTACTATTTTGAGTTTGTTTGTGTATTATTTTTTTTTAGCCGACCGGCGAAGCAAAAGGAGAGGTATATGTGTTTGACCGGTTTGCATGTATTTTGTTGTTTTTTTTGCAATCGAAGCATCAAATAAGTCACGTGATTTCGTGTGTACTTCTTGCTTTCCCCAAACCAGCGCACAACAAGTAAAGAGACGAAAATGAGAAAAACTATGCTGAAACGCACTTTAAGCCACTGTAAGTCGCTTTAAGTCACTTGCCCTTCCAGCTGGTTTCGACTTTTTTATTGTTTTGTTATTGCTTCGAATTTTGTTGTGCTGTTTTTGTTTCCTTGCTGCTGCGTTTTTATTTAGAATTGTTTCTTTTTAGATAGAACAGAAAAAAATAACATCATAAAAAATACTGGGAAAACAAATCAATCGGCTGAATATGCGTCTCATCGAAAGGCTTTCTAAACATATACCCGAATGCAGACGTTATACAGTCAATCTTTGGACATCGATCATTTATATGTGTTAGTAAATATTTGTTTCTATGCATTACACAGCCTCGTTTATGGCTTCATTGAGCAACATCTAATTATTTTTATATTTTCCATACACATATAACAGATTAATGTCAAATTATTGTCTTTTGCACAACAGATGAGAAAATTTTGAAGAAAAAAAAAAACTAATTTGAATGTTTTACCCACTTTCTTTTGGTTCCAAGAAAAAACGAAGAAAAGGCGCAACAGCAAAAACAACAAAATATATGTATGTTTTTTAACCCATTTGCTACCGCTGGTCGTTTATCCGAACAACTTTCTATTACCCACTTTTTTTTTGGTACCAAGAAAAAACGAAGAAAAGGCGCAACAGCAAAAACAAACAAAAAATATATGTATGCATTTTAACCCATTTTCTACCGCTGGTCATTTATCCGACCAGTGAAAGGACCCATTATACTTACGCTCATATCTCAGCTTCTATACATTGAATTTGAACACTTTTTTAAAATAAAGTCTGAATGTTGTACTTTCTTAAGAGTCTATTGAAAAATTGTTCAAGATTTTTAAATTAAGTCGTTCGGGGCTGGAAAGAAAAATCATGATTTTTTGAACCTTTATTGGCTGTATGAGAACATTTTTTAGGAAAAATATGATGCAAATGTAATGATGGTAAAATATTAAAAAAACTCAAAATTTTTCTAAACAATAATTGAAGGTTATTGGACTAATTTTTTTTTTACCATATTTGATCACCTTTTACGCTGATGGTCTACGAAAAAATATTTCAACTCAATAAGCAATCTGAGCATTTGTTGTAACTTATTTTTAGACCTCGATTGATGATATTGAGATGTTTTTGATATCTTTTTCTCAAAAAAATAAGGAGCCCGGTAGAAAATGGGTTAATGGAGTTTATCTTGTTGCTCTAGCTTTTTTTTATGTTATTTAATGAAAATAATAATTAAGCATCTTGTAAAATAAAACTTTACACATGCAAACCGTGCTAACGAGCGAGAAAGCAACAATCGGCACTCTGAATACCAGCGCACAAGTTGCTTTAAGCTGCTTGTTCGGCTGGCACTATACGCGCTTTGAGCTTATTTCATATGATTGCATGTGCAGCCTTTTTCAGCTTTCAATATCGGTACAGTTCGGCAAAGCAACAGGCCGCCACTACAAACGCGCCCTAAGAGTACTTCGCTCAAAAAAAAAAAAAGAAGAATCTCGAGGTGCCGCACATAGGGTTGACAAAAATGGACAAAAATGGAGATTAATTGAAAAAATAAGATTTTTTTAAAAATACTTTTTACTTGATAAAAGTGTTAAAATTCGACATCTACTACTGAAAATTCCAATGTCATATGGAGCTTAGTTTTTCTGCGGCATAGCCTAAAAGTTGAGAAATTTTTCGTTTCTTCGAAATAAAAATTAAATTTGACATATTTTAAAGCTTAATAGTTTTTTTTTAAATACCTCACTTGTGATTCTTTTATTACGAAACCTTCGACTTCAGGTATTTAGAGTAATTTTTTTGAAAAAAATGGTTAACAGAAATAGTGTAGAAATATATGTGGAGTTTTCAATGGGAATCCTGTAGTAATGGGTAAAAATATAAATTTTGAATTAAACTACAGCATGTGAGCTTTCATATTCATATATAAAAAGTTGCGCGTTTTTGCACGAATTGTGAAAATAGCCACTCTTGAAAAAAACAAAATATCTTGTCTTTAACCTTTGCCTGGCATGCTCATCCTGAGTAACATATCTGGACTCGTGGGGTACATACGAACCACCCAGTGATTAAAATCTTTGTAAAAATTTAAAAACTGATTATTTTATCTCAAAAAATTCAGAGATCATCTTTAGATACCATTTTAAACTGTAGATAGTCCAAGTTGAAAAAAAAAAAATAAAGATCAGCGTTCATAAAAAATCCGAAAAACTAGAAAAAAATTCCAAACAAATCAAAACGAGAAATAACGTGGAGTATGTTCGTACCCCACGAGGCCAGGTGAAGGTTAATATGTTTTGTCATCGTTTTCGTTGTTGCGAGTATTATTGCTTTTATTGTTGTATTGCATTGTCAAAAATAATTTTATTCAGCAAGTGGGGATTTAATGGAAGTTCCGGACATAGCTCATATAAAGAAGCTTTCCACGGCAAGGGTGGAAGTGGCGTAGCTGCTTTTATAACGTCCATTGTTCTCCTAAGAATAAAGTGTGTGCCACACATAAGATCATTTGACAAAACCCTCGACCATCCTTAACAATAATTTGTAGGCCATTCAAAATGTTTATAAAAATGAGTTTATTTAAGAATTTTCCTGTGTATCTATACAATTTAAAAAAATGAATTTCCTTTAAAATTCTCCAGCATTCATAGAAGAAACACCTGCAAGAGTATTTCACCTATAAGCCAAGACGAATCTGCTTTTTTTAACATTTTAATCGTTAAGGATTATCGTTTTCGAATATGCAAACGGGAGAAAATCACGACTCGTTAACGAGTCCGAAAATGGGATTCGTTAATGAGTCTAAGAATACTATTTGTTAACGAGTCCGAGTCCGAATACGATTCGAGAACGATTCGATAATTAAAATTATCAAAGCCTTGTTGAACTGTCTAAAATATAAGATATTTTCCAACTTTTTTTGCAATAAAAACTTAATTTTTTAAGATCGTAAACAGCTCTGTGAGAATTATGATTTGTATACTGCCGAAAAACTGCAAACATTATTATTAGCTGCGTTCCATTCGCTTCAAAATAATCCAGATTATTTTTTTTACATGCAAAGCAAAAACAAAAATAATAATCCTATAACAAATTGGATTATTTTTGCTATCCATATAAAATTGTGATATAGCCTTTATAAAATTTGAAACACAGGTGTCGCACCTGTATATTTCTCTGAGCTGTCATTTATTTTTTTGAATATTCTGTTTGTTTGATACAATGACTATAAGGTAGCTATGACAGCTACCTATTTTCTCACGAGCTGCGACCATCGAATGTTAAACAAAAGAAAACAAAACAAACCGCGTGTATCACACACATTGGACGCATTCAGCGGAGCCAGCAATTGCACTTAAATTTTTTATATAGTTGCATAATATTAATAATTAAATTAAATAATTTACACTTTTTCTGACGTTAAGAGCAAAAAAGTATCGCTACCGTAACAGTTCACAACAGTTTTGAACGACACACGTTCTCATGACACCTAATAGCTATTGTATCATGATTGCTGGGTTGAATTTAATTTTGACTGCAACGCTAATGCCCTCTACGAGTCGTTTTTCTTGTCGTTATTTTGAGAAAATTTGTTATCGCGATTATATTAAGGCGAAAGGAACGCAGCTATTATTAACATTAACTGAAATTAAAAAATTACCACCATCCAGAGACTTGAACCTCGGCCGCGTTCGTGTAAGTCCATAAGCTTATCCATTTGACCATCGCAGTTGTTATTAATCATCGCTTAATTTGCTTTATTAAGAATGAATGTTAGCCTTCGATAGCGGATTCAAACCCCGACCGGGACAAACAATTTTTTTTTTGTAATATTTTAAAATTTATGTTTTTTTATTTAAAAGTTTTTTACGAAAGTTCGAAATGATATTTTTTTTATTAAATATGTTTTTTATTTTATAGATCAATCAAATTTTTGCTTAAAACATATAATAATAACAGCGAACTAGAAATAAATGATTTATTTTTAAAAATGTTTTTAAAAAAAACTGTTACGATGAAATCAATAAACGAATACGATATTTTGGACTAGTAAAAGAGCTTGAAACGAACACGAGATCTCGGATCCATAGAAAATTATATCAAAACACTTAGAGTTTTTTCATATAAATGTCTTCATAGAGAATTTTATAAAAAGACTTCGAATTTTTTCAAATCAAAATTATGAAATTTTTTTATTTTAATTGAATTATTTTAAGCAGAAAACAATGAAAGAATACTTTTTATTAAAAAAAATTGTATATTTTCATATAAAAAAGTCAGACTCACAAACGAGCTCGAAACAAACACGAGATCTCGCATCCATACCAAAATATGAAAACACTTGGAAATTTTTCATAAAAAAATTTTTTTTTTATTTGTATTAACGTAGTTTTTGCAGATAAAAATGCAAAGAAAATTTGCATTCAAACAATATATTTTCAAAATTATATGAAAAGACTTCGAATTTTTTTAATGAAATTTATATGAAAAGACTTGGAATTTTTTTATATATAAATTGACGTATTTTTAGTAGCGAATAATGATGAAAAAGTGTGTATGAAAATGAAATATTTCCATATAAAAAACTCGGGTTTGTTATAAATACGAAACAAACACGGGAGCATATGATTCGTTAACTATCCGATAATACAATTCGAAAACGAATCGTTAATTAAAAATTTCGAAGGTTTCTCGAGCTGACTTTTTTGATATGAAAATATTTTATTTTAATAAAAACTATTTTTTCACTGTTAGCTGCTAAAAATACGTCAATTGAAATAAATAAATTTAAAATTCTATAAGAAATTCGTATGTAAAATTTCGAAGTCTTTTCACATAATTTTGTATGGATCCCAGATATTGTGTTCGTTTCGAGCTCGTTTAAGGGTTCGATAATTTTATATGGAAATATTTAATTTTTTTAATAAAAACTTTTTTCATTGTTAGCTAAAATAAAAATACGTTAATTAAAATAAAAAAATTTCATAAATTTTATATGAAAAATTTCAAAGTCTTTTCACATAACTTTGTATGGATCCGAGACTTCGTGCTCGTTTCTAGCTTATTTTCGAGTTCGACTTTTTTATATGAAAATATATAATTTTTTTAATGAAAACTATTTTTTCATTGTTAGCTTCTAAAAATAAGTCAATTAAAATAAAAGAAATTTCATAATTTTTATATGAAGAAATTCAAAGTGTTTTTGTTTAATTTTGTATGAAGAAATTTATGGAATTTTTTCATGTATCATTTTATTTAGTGTTTATTTTAATGTTAGTCATTTTCACTGGAAAATTTTTCAAGTTTTTTTAAGGAAAAGTCACATAGAAAAATTTATGGATCTGAGATCTCGTGCTCGTTTCGAGCTCGTTTACGAGTCCGAGATTGCGAATCAAAGATTTCGGACTCAATAGCAAGATCGTTTACTTATAGATCAATCAAAATAGGGATTCGGTTTCGGTTTGAAATATCAGCAGATATTACGAAAGTTGATTTGGAACTTGTAAAGATGCACACAATCTTAATTGCCGTATCTTGTGGTCATGAAATAGATTTCGCATAGCTTTGAAAGTATTCGTACAACCTCAGAATTCGATTTCATGAAACTTTAGGAAGTTATTAAACATATACCAAGGTTTTTAATTGAAAAAGGGGCGTGGCACCTCCCATAAAATCGAAAATGTCTATATCGACCAGCTTTGGAGTTATACGTAGCATAACCTCGGAATTCAGTATTTGACCTCAATTTATACATGTAGTTTCACTGATAAAATTTTATGGACATTGTACAAGGGGGCGTGGCAGCAACGCGCCGGATTTCAGCTAGTGATGTATAAAAAGTCTTTTTTGTGGGTGACTCTCCAACATGGCTCAAAGAAATTAAAGAAATGATTCCAGGATTGGTTTTCAAACAAAATAACAAATTAGCTTCTTACTCTATTGTAAACAAGAAGCAATAAAAAAATCTGTCGGTTTTATCTGTCTAGAAAGTCAACAGAACGAGATGTAAGAATTCATAACTTTAAAAAAACTTCAAGGCAACCAACGACAATTGTTTAAAATTTTCCAATAATTCAAAAGCCAAATAATAATAGCCGAATTTTTTAAATTGCTTTCAAAAAAATTCGTCATGAAAGTTCGGCTTTTAACCCTTTGAGGACGACAAACAAACCGCTGAAAATGTAATTTTTGGTGGATTGTCATCACCGATGGCATATTTCTATACAAAGTGAAATGAAAAAATTTTAATATTTTTTTTACTGTAAGTATTGAAAAAAATCCGAAAAAATCCGGAAAAACCCGTCCGTAAAATTTATTTTTTACTACACTTGGAGTTCATAAAGGTTTTGACATAATTGGGATGAGAAATTGCACACGGTCGTATTTGAAAATCGTTTGTGGTATCTTTGTCTCTAGTCTCTGAGAAATCGGGGTTAATACATATATACCTTTGGAAAAAAAAATAGTTTTTTACTTTCTAGTGTTCCTTTCTCTTAAAATTAAAACAAGTTTGAAAAATGTGGCACACATTAAAAGTCACATTGATTTCTAATCCTTTAAGACCAACTTTATGAAAATATCTCGAAAATTGTGCTCACACGACTTAAAAAAGTAAATGGGCTATTTTTCACCCAATCGTCGTCGAAGGGTTAAAGCTTTCATTGAAACAATGTTAAATTAAACTAAAACGTTTAATTTCGAATAAATGCCAGACTATAGTAAAAGAAAGAAAAAAATAGCATAACAAAAACAACAACTATTTCATATCGAAAAAGAGCACTTAACTACACTGCGAAAAAGTTCGTACTATACAAATATGCATTAAAAAAATGCGTCAAAATGTGTTATAATTTAGGTATTTAGGGCAAACAAAATGCATGCAATACAAAGCAACAATGAAAACAAAATGCAAAAAACAACAACAACAACAGCAGCAACAAAGTGCAGAAAACCACAACAACAACAACAACAACAGCATTACATAAACAGAACAGAACAGAACACAACAAAACAGCGAGCCAGAATGTAAATTAAATTCAGTAGTCATCGTCGTAGTTAACCATAAATAAAAACCGCTAATTTGTGTGCTTATTCTTCTTTTGGCCAACATAAAACACTACCTTAACTTCATTTACTTTACTTTTCTGAACACTCCAGCACTCCGCCGCTCCACTTAAGCCAAACTTATTTAAGCGACCTTATTTCAATTTGTTTATTTTTGTGTTCTTTTCTCTTCTTTCACTTCTTGGTAGATAAATAATAGCAAAAATTTAAATAAAGCCCAAAACGAAATAAATACATAAAAAAACGGTGTTAAAAATGCAG
This sequence comes from Dichetophora obliterata, assembly GCA_963920525.1. Classification (NCBI taxonomy): domain Eukaryota; kingdom Metazoa; phylum Arthropoda; class Insecta; order Diptera; family Sciomyzidae; genus Dichetophora; species Dichetophora obliterata. The sequence continues at coordinate 23,064,406 of OY986435.1, read as the reverse complement.
CAAAGGGTCAAGAATCAGTTCAGAACATCAACAACGACTACAACAACAACAACAACAACAACAACAACAATGACAAAATTATGGTCAGCAAATACCGTTAATGACAAGAACAAATAAAAAGTGTAAAAGAGAGAAATTTCTGCATTTTTATTGCTTACTTGCTGGCAGCTTTGCTCATGCATGACTTTTTTGCCCACTTCGCTTTTCTCATATTAACTTTGTTTTAACCAGTTTTTCTTGCTGGTCCCATTTACATTTACCGTCAGTCCGGTCGTGATATGGCCGACACCGATACCGTTATAGCAACGGTCAACACAACGGTACGTTTGTGTTGGCATGCGTTGCTGTATTATATCTTTCTTTTTATTTTTTTATTTCTCTCTTACTGTCCTCTGCCGCTTCCCAACACTCTCTCATCGGCACTTTATTACCTTTCACCAGTGTTGCTCTGTTCTAGCTTTGTTCTCTTTACTTCTATGCTGTTGTATCCCCAACTTCTTTAGTATGTTGAAAGTTTTGCTTCCTGTAGCACAGGTTCTACACTCCTTTTTTTAGTTTTTTTTAAAAATTCTTTTTTTTGCATCTTTCCGTTCTTTCTGCTGCAGGCTGAAATCAGCGCTTTTTGACGCTTTGCAGACAAACAGCAACGCGGTTTTTCTCTCTTTTGTTTGTTTCGCGTGCTGCTGGTTTTTCTGGATTTTTTGTATACGGTGTTTGTTGCGATGTTGCATAGTTTTTTGGGACTGGTTTTTAGTTGTTTTACTGTTGACCTTATTTTTAAGTAAAACCAAGAGAAAAACTTAAAAAGTTTAGCCATAAAAGTAGTAAAAGAAAAGGTGTTTATTTCTTTTACTGCTCTGTCGCTGCACGGAATTTAAAAGATTTCAAATTTAAAACTCTTTTAAACTTCAAGCTTTCCTAAATTCAACGAATTTCTCTAGCTTTGTTTTAGTTCAAGAAAATGTAAACTTGAAAGCTTTTATATCATATTAAAAATAGTTTTCACTATTTTTTTAACAGTACCGCGAAGTCTCAATTTATTAAAGTTTAAATTTTTTTTTTAAAACCGCCTTAATGACATCGCTTTTGACAAATTGAAAGCTTTTATGTCTAAATATTTTTAAACTCACTAAAAAGTAATAAAAAGTAAGTAAAAGAGCAGATTAAAAATGTTTTGAAAAAGCTTTGTTTCTTTCTTAAAACATTTTTAGTTAACTTTAAGCTATGTTATTTTTTTTCTGTGTAAGATTTTTGGCAGTTTTTTGCGTGTTATTTTTTATTTTTTGTAACTTCCCAGTGTGCCAAACGGATCCGTTACGAATCCGTAACGAACTCACTTCTTCGTACATTTTGTCCGAAACGGATTGCGTTTCGCATCCGGAACGGATCCTTTTTCGTATGAAATTCCTCTCTCCGTTACGGACTCCAGTTACGAATCCGTTTCGGACTTCAGATACGAATCCGTTTCGGACTTCAGATACGAATCCGTTTCGGACTTTAGATACGAATCCGTTTCGGGCTTCAGATACGAATCCGTTTCGGACTTCAGATACGAATCCACTTCGGACTTCACATACGAATCCGTTTCAGACTCTTTTTTTTAAATAATGCGAACTCGCAACGGACTCGTTTTTTAAAAATAGTTCTTATTCAAAAAAGAACAATAATGTTTATGTATGTTCAACATTTTTTTATTTTTTTGCTAATTCAGTTCTTACATTCTACATATAACATTTTAAAGAAGGAAATTAAAAATTATATCAATGTATAATAAAAATAAAAATAACAACAAAAATAAGTACACAATTGTATTTCGTATCCCTAATCTACTGAAAATAAAATAAGAAATTGCAAAACAAATTTAAGACTGTCTTTTATGTTAACGTTGTGGAAATTTTTTTGAAGGATTCGTAACGGGTTCGTCGAAACATAAGATTCCTCTCAAAAATACGAAATGCTTTTTTCATTTTTTCGGATCCGCCTCGGACTCAGAACGGACTTCAGGAACGAATCCGTAACGGACTTCAGATACGAATCCGTTTCGGACTTCATATACGAATGCGTTTCAGACTCTTTTGGCGGATTCGTTACGGGTTCGTAACAGGTCCGTCGAAACATAAGAAAGCGCAGTGCGTACTGACGGACTCGTAACGGGTTCGTAACGGATCCGCATCCGTTTGTGTGCACATTGGGTTCAGCCAAGCCCTAAAATATAAGTAAACAAATACTTATGATGATGGATTATAAACAATTGGCGACGTGCGCCCAAGTCCATCAGCAAAGTCAACAAAACTAAAAAAAAACATTCACATAAAACTCACAAAAATATACGGAATGGGCTGCTAAACTCTGGATCAGTTTTATGCTAGAAAAAAAAACACACCCTCTGCAAATATAAAACAACAACAAAATTGAGTGGTGTTTGCATAGGACTAGCTGACTGACTGTAAGACTGACAGATCTAACATAAACCGTAATGCTAACAAAGTATCAGCGACTTTTATTTTTTCTGCCTTAATCTGCAAAGAACATTCATTTGTTGGCAAATTTTTCGATTAAAGCTAAAATTTTGTATATATTTTGTTTTATTTTTTTTTCGTCTTACTTTCTTTTTGCCAGAAATATTATGGTAATAGCAATGTCTAAAATGTGCAAAATAAATGACGTAAGGTACTTATGTACATTTCTTGGCGGTTTCTGGCATTTGTATTTTATTTAAAATATGACTGAGAAAAACCATTACATTCGAAAGCTTCGAGAGAATTAAAAGAGAGTCAAGTTCGAGTTCCAAAATAAGCAAGAAATTTATTCAGACGGTCATATGTGACTTATAATGTGACATATAAGATTTAGTCACAAGTAATGTGGTCACTTATGACTTAGTCACATAAAAATTCTTTACATGTAGCTTAGTCACATTTCACTTGGTCACATACCCTGGTAAAAAGCTACCTTGTTGACGTGTTATTTGGTCACAATATATTTATTCACATATAATTTGCTCATATGCCATATTTTTTATATACTGTCGTATTCTACTTAGCCACATTTAACTAAGTGAAATACTAGCTGACACAAGCAGTGTTAATCTAGAATTTTTTTGTACACAATTTTTTTCGAGGAATTTTTTTTAATTTTTTTTTTTAAAAAAAGTGAAAATATTTTCTTGTGTCATAAAATGAAAACGTAAAAAATTGTTTTAAGAAAAATATATATATTCATTTGTAGTGGCGACTTGTTGCTTTGCCGAGCCGAACCGAGAGGGAAAGCTGAAAAACGCTGAACATGCAATCATATAAAATAAGCTCAAAGTGCTTATAGTGCCGGCCGAACAAGCAGCTTAAAGCGACTTGTGCGCTGGTATTCAGATCGCCGATTCTTGGTTTCTCGCTCGCTCGCACGTGCATGTGATAAGTTTTATTTTACACGATGCTTACTTATTTAGTTCATTAACACTAGATTTACAGACTGAGCCAATTTGACTCATTAAAATTTTTTTACATTATATATGTATATATAAACCTGAAATATTATTTCTTAAATAAATGTGTTGGTTTTTAGTTACGTAATAAAATTTAGGTAAATATAGGTTACACACCTCCAACGACCCCTTCATCTTGCATACTCTAATGTGGTATACCTATTTTTACGGCAATGAGCCAAATTGACTTATAAAATGATTTAACAGTTAATTGCTTTAAGAACATAAAACTTATGGCTTACATAAAGAAAGTTCTTCTCAGAAGTCTAAAGAAAGCTGGTGCTTGAACATTAATGATCAATCTTGTCGAGAACATTTACGTTCCCATGTCAAAAAATCATGCTGTTGACGTGCGAAAGAATTGTCAAATTCAAGCATTATGCAAGAGAAATAGATGTAAGAGCTTTTGTGCTAAATGCAATAAAAATGTTTGCGGAAAATGTATTTTAAAAAACCGAGTTTATATGTAAACAATGTTTTCAATGAAGTTTTTAATAAAAAATCTTTTATTTCAATTTAGTTGGAACAGTTTTTTTTTTTGCAAAACGCTTAAATTTTTTTGTATGAGTCAAATTGGCTCACTTCGGTAAAAGTAGGTATATAATCAGCACTCGTAAATCTAGAGTTAAATAACATTAAAAAGTAGCGCAACAAGGAAAACTCCAATAAATTACATCTTATATTTTTTGGTTGTTATTGCTGTTGCGCCTTTTCTTCATTTTTTCTTGGGATCAAAAGCAAGTGGGTGAAAAAATTAAAATCAGCGATCAGTAGCTTTTGTTTTCTTGTAAATTTTCTCATTTGTTTTGCTAAAATCAATAATTTGATATCAATATGTGTCATGTGTATGCAAAATATGAAAATAATTTGATATTGTTCAATAAAGCCATCAATGAGTCTGTATCATGCATACAAACAAATATTTACTAACCCACACAAATGATTGATGTCCTAAATGATAAGTTTAGGAATCCTTTTGATGAGTCTCTTATTCAAACAATTGACTTTTCCCCCACTATTTTTTTATGTTGTTATTTTTCGTGTTCTGTCTTAATAAATACTTCGAAGAAAAAAAAAAAAAAACGCAGCAACAAGGCAACAAAAAACAGCGCAATAAATTGCAAAAAAGTCAAAACAAGCTGAAACAAGCGACTTAAAGCGACTTACAGTGGCTTCAAGTGCGTTTCAGCATAGTTTTTCGCATTTTCGTCCTTTGTTTGGGGAAAGTTGTCCACTGGTTTGAGGAAAACAAGAAGCACACACGAAATCACGTGATTTGTCTGATGCTTCGATTGCAAAAAAAAAAAGAAAAAAAATGGAAAGTAGTGTACAAACAAATTGAAAATAGTAAGAAACCAGCTGCAACAAGTCAGCGACTTAAAGTGGCTTAAAGTGCGTTTCAGCATAGTTTTTCACATTTTTTCCCCTCCTTGTTATCCGCTGATTTGAAGAAAGCAAAAATCACACACGAAATCACGTTTCGATTGACGCTTCACGATTATTGCATGCTTCGATTGTAAAAATAGACGAAAAAAAAGTAATATCTACAAACAATCCCAAAGTAGTCCAAAACCATCTGCAGCAAGTTAGCGGCGGTAAGCGCGCACTATACGCACTACCAGCTTCTTGTAGCCTAATGCGCTTTCAGCTCGGCTCAGCAAAGCAACAAGTCGCCACTATAAACGCGCCCTTACAGCTCGTTTTAATAATTTGCTTACATGAAAATCGCAGAACGGACAAGTTGAAACGACAGATTTTTTTTAAATTTTTTTTATCCTCTATTTTAATAGCAACATTTTTTAATTATAAACTGATTCTTAAAATTTATTGATTTGAACCTGCGACCTCTAAACCAAGAGACGCCATATAACATCATTTAACAATTATTGTAAACAAAGTCAAAAAATTAATTGTGATGAAATGATTAAATTTAGAAAAATTTTATGTTAAAATTTTTAAACAATTTTTTCTAATATAATTTCTAAAAATTTCTGACATGATTAGATGGAAACCTTTATTAAAAATGCCTCTTTATAATCGGAATTATTTCTTTTTCTATATAGCTAATTTTTATATTGCTCAGTACGAGAAAGAAATGATATTGTGTGTTAAAATATCTATTTAGAGTATACTATATACCAATCTATACTATACTATACTATACTATACTATACTATACTATACTATACTATACTATACTATACTATACTATACTATACTATACTATACTATACTATACTATACTATACTATACTATACTATACTATACTATACTATACTATACTATACTATACTATACTATACTATACTATACTATACTATACTATACTATACTATACTATACTATACTATACTATACTATACTATACTATACTATACTATACTATACTATACTATACTATACTATACTATACTATACTATACTATACTATACTATACTATACTATACTATATTATTATATAAAATTAAAGTGCAAATTTAATGTTACCACTCTACTAAGAAAGTACTGGGCCGATTTTTATGAACAAATTCTTAAAATATCTCATTTGTGCTAAAGATTTATTTAGGGGTGTTTTTCTATCGAAATTTTAATGATAATTATATTTAATTAAAGTATTAAGTGTTTTAATTAAAGTAGAAATTATCCTAGTTGCCACGCATTGCGTAGCCGTTTTCTTTTCACGTTGTTGTGTTGCATTTAACTCCATGTTGCCCTCTTCTCTTTATTTTTACGCTCCGCTAGCACAGCGCAACAAAAAGAAAAAAACAGGTGAGGTGAGGCAAGGCAAAAAGTAAGATACATATAAATGCAGAGAGGAGCACAGTGCGCTTTTTTTTTAATTTTAGGATGACATTTGGGTTTTTTTTAAATTTTATGAAAAATATTTTTTAGTCGTCAGATTATAAAACATGTATTATGAATGTGGTATTAAAAACTTGATGTATTGTATGGTTTTTTTTTATAAAATTCGTCAAAGTTGTAAATAACCCAAAAAATAAAGTCAAGTTTAAGCAATAATAATTTCAAGCACAAACTATATATCCAGGTTTTGGTTTTTGGACTTCTTTATGTACTAATCGCCATTGAATTTAATATAAAATACAATAAAAAATGTTAATAAATAAAAATAGAAAAATCGTTGAAAATTGACTGTAAATTTTTCAAGGAATGAAAGTTTAAGTAAAATTTTGTAGAAAATATCTAGCTAGTTCAGCATTGTTGAAGTCAAAGGCTATAACTATCATAAAATATCGTACTTCTACCTTCTGTTTCTGTAAAAACCTGCTGCATCTAGCTGCATCTAGCTGCTATTAAGAAAAACCACTTAATTTGAAAAAAGTCTTAAAAATCAAATTTTGCCCTAAAATGCCACTGATTTCCAAGACAATTTGTAGAGACTCTTAAATTTTAAGAAAAATAAAATAGAATTCATCATTTAAAACAAGTTGTGACCTTATTTCGCATTAGCAACTATTTAAAATTTTTTTTAATTTCGTTATTTTGGAAATATTGTTTTATAGGAGATATATATAAAAGTTACACGATTTGAAATATTTTTAGCATGACGTTTAAGTGAAGTTAAATTAACTAAATTTTCTCTTTAAAAACATTAATAAGCAATTTTATGTGTAGTTTTTTATTAAAAAATATGGTTTGTTTGGGAGAAAGGCGATGCAGTTGACCTAGAATTCTGTGCTGTGACTTAATTTAGGCTAAAACTCATTTGTACAAAATTTCATGGCCCCAGCTTTTATAGTTTCTGAGATAATGCAAATGTCATCCAAAAATCGAAAAAAGCGCACTGTGCGGCGCTCCAAAACAAAAGAAGACAGTTGTTTTTTTTGACATGAATTGAGATTGATAAAAAAACGCCCGTGATGAAGCCGCGGACAACAGTGGCCTGCTAGTTAATTTACAAAGCAACCGTTTTTTACACTTTTATCGTTTTTACCACTAAATCTACATGAATATATTTGTGTTTAACAATAAAAATAAAAGATATATACAAAAAGTGTCCATTGCACTATTTTTGCAAATTCAATAGCTGCATTTTCTCTAGCAACCAAAAAATCTGTTATGAATTTATAAAATTTGAAATATTACAAAAAAATTAGTGTTACAGTTCGATGGCGCTATGGACATAATATGCATATTGTTATTCAAATCGAATTTAGTTTGCTATACAACTTTGCAACGCTAGTGTAAATTTTCAAAATGAAAATGTGTGTTTTAATACTGTGCAATCTATTGAAAAACGAAAAACATATTGCAGCTAGAGGCATCGAATTCACATTAACTTTTTCGATAAAAAAATAAACGTATTAATGTCAAACAATTGGGAAAAAAATTTTGCTGCTAACGGCATCTAGATTGTGTTACTTTTTCGATAAAAAATAAACGTATTAAAGTAAAAACAATTGTTTTATTATGCAATTTATTGGAAAAAAAATTGTTTGCTGCTGACGGCATCTAGATTGCGCTATAGCCATGTTTGAATATAATTCACAGTAACTTTTTCGATAAAAAAATAAATATATTAAAGTAAAAACAATTGTAATATTAATTGCAATATTACGGCATCCAGATTGCGTTATAGCCATATGTAAATATAATTCACAGTAACTTTTCCGATAAAAAATTAACGTATTAAAGTAAAACCAATTTTTATATGATGCAATCTATTGAAAAACAAAAAACATTTTGTAGCTAACCGCATATAGATTGCGTTATAGCCATATGTAAATATAATTCAAAGTAACTTTTTAGAATAAAAAATATATAAAAGTAAAAACTAAGGTTTCCACCGTTTTCTAAAGAATGTATAACAACTTGCAACAGTAGATAGAATAAATGAACACAAACAATTTAATAAATGGTAGCAGTTGAGCTGGATCTCAAATGATAGAGAATTTTTAGTAGAGAATTTTTAATAGAGAATTTTTAATAGAGAATTTGAGTTTCATTAGTAATACGTTACAAATTTTAATTTCGGCACAAAATTCAAAGGATTTTTACTATTTTTCATATTAGAAATAGAACAGCAAGTTTTGTGTCAAACTGAAACGATTTTTGCATAAACATGGCGTGTCATATTAAAGAATTTTAAATTGCAATTTTCAGTCTTTATTAGTTGTACTTTCGGCAGTTATTAAAATAGCAGTTATTTTGAAGAAAATTTTTTTTGTGATAAAAAGTACCCTTTGGCCTTAACAAAGGCGTAAGAAACCTGCATGTTTGAGGAAAATCCATCCAATAGTTTTCACGTGATGTGCATATAGACATACAGACGGACAGACAGTCAAAAATTTTAAAAACTTTATTGTTGGAGCCCACATCCTTCAAAATATTCAGCACAAAAAGAATTTTGAAAAATATTGAATGTAAAACTTTTTTTTTTATAATTGTACCTATTATATGTATAGATTATTTGGTAATGGGTTACACAAAGCATACATGGTCATATATACAGTAAACTTTAAGTACATTTTCTGTCATTTTATACAAATATTTTCATCATGGAATTAAAAAAAAATATCTTTTTTTATAAAAACTACATTTTAAATGTATTTTCCCTAGATTACAGACTAGCAGCCCTATTCTAGCAAATTAAAAATTTTTAACTAGTATTTTTTATACTTCTATATGTTTGTTGTTTTTAAAATAAAATTTGAAGGCTCAAAAAACAAAATTTTTGAATGAATATGTCAATAACTGAAAAACAGTTGACAATTTTTATCAAAATGTATTATTTTTGAGCTTCAAATTTTGTTTTGAAATCAAAAAATTACAACAAACATAGAAATATACAAAATACTGGTTAACAATTGTTAATTTGCCAGAATAGAGCTGTAGACATGGGTAACGCTGCGCTGCGTTGCGCTATTGAGTTGAAGCTCTTAAATGCGTTACTGAGCTGATTCACTTTTTTAAAAAAAGTAGCGCAATAGCGCAGTAATACAAATAATATAGAAAATTAAGAAAATATTTATTCAGCGAGCAAAAAATGCACAATTTTTACAACGCCTCAAACAGCGCGATGTTCGAAGCGAACATTGCTAGCTTTTTTTAAATATGGAAAAAGAGTTGCGGGAAAGACGCTTTTAAGCATGAGTGTTTGGAGTGCGTTTGATTGTTATGATGCTTTGCCATTCACCACGGAATGGTTTTTCAATACGTATAACAATATTTAAATGTTCTAAAATTTCGATTTTAGAAGTACAAGCAAAAATAGTTTTAGTTAAAGTATAAAATTGGTTAATTTTAAATGAATGCTAAAAATTATGGTATTTGTTTAGTAATGTTCCATATTAATTAATAACTATTGTTGAAGTAATTTTAAATAAATTTATGAGCAATATGAGTTTTTTAAATCAGATATATTGTTGCAAGATTTTATTTTATTCTATTTATTTTTCCTTAGTGAAGACAACTTTTTATAGGTATCACAGCATTTAAAACTACGTCATAATGCAACTGCGTTAACGCAATACGTTGATACAGTAAGCTGAGCTTGGATTGGTGTATCAGCGCAGTATTTTTTGATGCGTTACCCATGTCTTTTACAGACAGAATGAATTCGTAAAAAAAAACAAAATAATTAGTTAACTTAATTTTAGGCGCTGCTACAGACCGAGAGATATCAAACTAACCTGAGTCTGTCAACTTCAGCTGGTGTTGATAAATAGGATTTCCAATATTATAAATATTATTATTTTCAATAATATATTTTTTTTTCACTTCTGCATTTAGTCAATTAGACACGAGCACACACTCCCACAAAAACCAATTCATATACAAACAACTTGAAAAATGTTTATCATACCTGGTGAAAATTGGAGAGTCAAAAAAAAAAGCAAACACAAACTAGGCAACGCAAAAAAAAAAAGAAAATTAAAAAATATGACGAACAAAAATTGGCAACAATTCAAGAAAAGCTGCTTATTTTGACATGCTGTGCATAGGTGTGAGCAAGAGGCAAGACCTATTTTCACTCGTCACACATTTCAATTACTAGCACCTTTTTAATGGCATAGTTTTGTGGCGTTGTTGTTATTATTTTTTCATTATTATTATTATCCTCACTATTATTGCGCCTCGTCATTCACAAATCGAACAGATACAAACACACACATTTAAGCGCAAACAGTTGTGCTTTTTCACACACACTCACCAACAAACAATGCTGACGGATTATTTTGTATGAAGTGTTGAAAATCTTAAAGATACATATACATGCACTTGTTTTATATAGACTAATAGGTATGCCACAAAGTTAAAAAATGACTTTAGAAGTGAAAAACTTTGTTTGCTTATTTTGCTTTTCCATTATCAAGATTTCTGTATTCTTCGACATTGAATTTCTTTTTAAATATTCCTCTTTGTTTTACATCAGCACTTACAGAATAGACACTCTTTCAAGTACCTACACAGCTGGTGCCAAAGTTCGAAAAATATTCGACATCTTAAAAGCATTTTTAAAATAATGTGGATATGTTGTTGAAAGTACAATCTTGAAACCTCACAGTTAAATAGGCGCACCAGCATTTTATTTATTAAAAAAGTGGACTAATTTCGTAATCTGTGTAATAAAAATAAACAACATAAGAGTTGTTTTAGAATGCTAAATAAAATTAAGGCAATATTTTTAAAGAGTGCAATCTTGCACCTTTTCACTGTGTTATCATGTAACACGTTAACAGCTGTTACTTAATTAGAGAAAGAAGAAAACATTTAGTACAGAAAAACTAATGAATTTTTTTCAATAACTTTAAGGATCAATCTTGCGCCCTTACAATTATTTTTCTCATTTACCAAAAGATAAACTTTTGATTAATGGATTGTATAAGCAAAGTATTTTTTATGATTTTCTACACTATAATCTTGCCTCTTCGTCTCAACACTGTAAATTTAATGCGAGTCTATTCTTGAAAGTGCAATTTTGCGCCTTAGATTTGTTTTGAAAGGATAACAGTATTTAATACATATATTTAACAAAAAAGAGATTCCTGAAGTCTCCTTAAAAAGAAGATAAAATATTATTATTTTGTCAATATTTTTAAAGGGTACAATCTTGCGCCTTTGCAGTTTCTTATAATACAAGCAAGTACACAGCTTCTTAATGTAAAAAAAAATTAAGTACAAAAAACTTATGCATTTTTTCAATTGCACTGTATTCTTTTTGTGCCCTTTTCAGAATCTCAACATTTTTCACTTTATTTTGGTATGAAGAATCTCGTGGTGACATTTGTTTTACCACTTTACCGAAAATTTTAGAACAAACTTTTTTTTTAACATATAGCTCACAATCAAAAATTACTCAAGATATGCACTCATTTTCATGCTGATAACTCTTGAACCATTAGGATTTTCATTTTGGTTTCTTCAACAAAGTTCTTCCTATTATTCTGCCCAACAATTTTACTTAAAAGAAATTTTAAAAAATTAAAAAAAATTAAAAAAAATTAAAAAAATTAAAAAAATTAAACAAAATTAAAAAAAAATAAAAAAAAATTTAAAAAAGGTAAAAAATTAAAAAAATTTTTAAAAAATTTAAAAAAATTAAAAAAAATTTTAAAAAATTTAAAAAATTTAAAAAAAATTAAAAAAATTAAAAAAATTAAAAAAAATTAAAAAAATTTAAAATAAAAAAATTTTAAATAAAAAAAATTAAAACAAATTAAAAAAAAATTAAATTAAAAAAAAAATTAAAAAATTAAAAAAAAATTAAAAAAAAATTAAAAAAAAAATTAAAAAAAATTAAAAAAATTAAAAAAATTAAAATAATAAAAAAAGTTAAAAAAAAATAAAAAAGGTATTAAAAAATTTAAAAAAATTTAAAAGAATTTAAAAAAATTAAAAAATTTAAAAAATTTAAAAAAAATTAAAAAAAATTTAAAATAAATTAAAAAAATTACAAAAATTAAAAAGATGTAAAAAAATTTTAAAAAAATTTAAAAAAAATTTAAAAAAAATTCAAAAAGAATTCAAAAAGAATTGAAAAAATTAAAAAGAATTAAAAAAGATTAAAAAAAATAAAAAAAATTAAAAAAGATTAAAAAAAATAAAAAAAAATAAAAAAATAAAAAAAATAAAAAATACAAAAAACATTTAAATAAAAATAAAAATTAAAAAAAAAATTAAAAAAATTAAAAAAAAATTAAAAAAATTAAAAAAATTAAAAAAAATTTAGAAAATAAATTTAGAAAAAAAAATTAAAAAAATTTAAAAAAAAATTAAAAAAAAATTTTAAAAAATTAAAAGAATTAAAAAAATAAAAACAGCTTCCAGTGGGTCTTAAAAGTAAGTTTAACAAAAAGTCTAGGTTAATGTCAGCTTAACAGAGTATGAGTTATGTGAATTATTTTGAAGCGTTGAAAGCGGACAAAACATAATTGGCTCGTCAAAGGTTTAAAAACAATTTCCAACGATTTTTTCATATTTGTTCAGAAAAGTTTGTTCGGCCAGAATAATAGGAATAGCTTTGCTGATGAAACAAAAATTAAATTCTTAATGGTTCAAGAGTTACCAACGTGATAATAAATGTACACAGTTAGAAATTTTGGAATAAATTTGAATACTTTTGAGCTTACATCTATTACATCTTACCATATCCAACCATATCAATAAAAATCTTTTTATTTTTCATACCAATAAAAATCTTACCATATCAAAATTGCATTAAAATTAAATACTGTCCAAATATTTAAATTAATTTTTAATAATAAAAAAGTATTAAAATTTAATGCTCAGTTTGTATTAATTTTTAATACTGATTTTGTATTAAATATGAATTATAATAGTAAATATAGTATCAAATTGATTCCAAAAGGTATAAAATAGTTTTGTAATATTTGAAATGTATTTAAAATTTAATACAAAATTGCATTGAAATATAATACAGCATGTCTTAAAAATTAAATATAACATCACAATAGTATCGAATTGATTCCAAAGGTATAAAATATCGATGTTATATTTGAACTGTATTAAAATGTAAAACAAAGTATATTTAAAAATGTTGTAATCAATTGAGTATTAAATTTAATACTTTTTGAATTAAGAAATCTTTGTAATACTTAGCAGGTATTAAAATTTATTCCAAGATTTCTAACCGTGTATATCTTGATTAATTAAAAAAAAAAATGTTTGCTCTAATGCGGCAAAACGGATACCACCACGAAGTAAAAAGCGTTAAAATTATTAAATACAGATTTTCGTGCCTATAAAAGGGTACAATCATGCGTCCTGTCAAGATGTTTATTGATTTACTAAAATACATGCTTTTGAAATATAAATGTGGGCAACTGAAGTATTCTCTTAAATTTTCCAACGTACAATCTTGCCCTTTCGGCACCTAATAACACATCAAAACTAAAGTTAGTCAATTTTTGAGAGTACAACTTTGCACCTTCATATTGTTTTCAAAATCGTCCAGTATTTTGTATACGAGTATGTATTGAAGAGTCATGAAATTCTTGAAACCTGCTTTGTAAATAAAATGAAAAATTATTTTTTCGATCTATTTAAAGAATGCAATATTTTTGAAGAGTACAATCGTGAACCTTTGCAATTTCTTATAAAACAAGCAAGTTAACAGCTACTACTTCATTTAAGAAAAAAGTAAAATGAAAGTAAACAAATTGTCATGCATTTTTTAATTATTTTTAAGGGTACAATCTTGCACCGTCTGAAAAATTTTTAACATATGATGCATAATCGCGAATAACGTTGTAAATGACATTTTTTTTATGTAAGCGAAACTGAGTAATCAGTTGAGCAGTTTTGGGGTATTTTTATCGCATACCCAAAAAAAAAAAAAATTAATAAAAATTGCTTGTAAAATGAATAAAAGTGAACAATTACAATTTTGTCGTTTACAACGTTATTCGCGAGAACGCTTCATATACTAAAATATCATTTTTTGATATAAACATTGAGTAAGTACATTTTCTACATTATATTTTTGTCGCTTCGCCTTAACACTTCAAACTTATTATGAATAAATTTCTGAAAGTGTAATTTTGCATCTTCATATTGTTTTGAAAGGAGCCCAGTATTTTTAAAGAGTACAATCTTGCACCTTTGCAGCTTTTCATTGTTAAAGCAAGTGAAAAGCTTTTAATTAATGTAAGAAAATAGAAAAAAATAATTCATGAATTTTTCAATAATTTTTAAGGGCTCAACCTTGCACCCTGTCAGTTTTTCTCATTTACCAACTAAAGTATTCTCCATTTTTTTATTAAGTACAATCTTTGCCAATCTTCGGCATCTTAAAATACTTTAAAATTAATGTGAATAAATTTTTTAAAGTGCAATTCTATCAAACAATCAGGAAATTCTTGACATCTGCTTAGTAACTAGGATTAAAAGATATTCAGTTCATATTTGTGTAAGAGTACAATCTTGCACCTTTGCAGCTTTTCATTCTACAAGCAAGTTAACAGCTAGTACTTAATGTAAGAAAAAATAACAAATTTCCTAAACAAAGACTTTTCATTTTTCATTAAGTGTGCAAGGGTACAATCTTACGCCCTTGCAATAATGTTTCTCATTAACCAAAATATAAACTTTTAAGTACAAATATAAGAGTGGGCAACTTAAGTATCTCCATCAAAAGTACAAACCTTTATCTTTGCAGGTTTTTATAATGCACGAAAGTGAAATGCTTTTTAAGTCTATAAAAGTAAAAAAAAGTACTAAGCAAATACTCATGAATTTTCTCAATAATTTTTAAGGGTACAATCTTGCCTTTTCAAACTTTTCTTTATTTATCAAAAGACTTCATTTCGAAACACTAGGGTGGATAACTGAAGTATTGTTAATATATTTTTAAGGTACAATATTGCCCGTTCACAGTAATTTTATCAGCTTTAAAAAGAAACATTTACAGAGGAATAAATTTAAAAATAAATTTGAAGAGGAGGCTCAAAAAACGAAACTATATTCTCTGACTATTGTTTATAATTTTGAAATTTTTAAGAGTGCTTATTCAGTTAATTCAGTCAGCTTTTATATTAATTAATGATAATAACATCTTTGGGTTCTAAAAGAAAAATGTCATCGTCAATTTAACTTATTGTTTTAAGAAATAATCTTACGCTTTTTAAAATAATTCAATAACCTTTTCCTATAATTCAGGCTTAGAGCTAAAATACAGGCTTAAAGCAGAAAGAAGGAATAAACAAACCTTGCGTGCGAAGCTATGAAAAGCTTTCTTTAAGCTCCGTCTTCGAAATTTTGTATATTCTGAAAGAAACAGTCTTGCGCTCTTACTATTATGGAGTTGATCTTTGATCAGAATTGAAGAACAATGTTGAATATATTTTGAAACATTGACAGTTACTTCTTGCCCTCTATTCAATATCGCCAACTTTAAAAAAAAAACCAGTGTCAAATTCGAGAAGAAAACAATAATATTTTGACATGACATCAAAATGACTTGCACAATACAAAAATGTTTCTATTGAATATATTTATAATAGTCATGTCTAGCTTTAAAGTCATGTCCAGCTTTTATAAATAAGTCATTGAACTCAGCTTGAATCAAATATGAATTGACTTATTGTTCTAACATTAGTATTGTTTGACATAGAATGGTAAAAAATACTATGCTTTATTCTAAAGAAAATATTGCGAATTCATGTTGATAGAAATGAAATATGTAAATGTAAACAACAGAGCTTTTTTTAATGGCGTAACTGTTCGCAACTGCAACAAACAATGAGCAGTGGACGGAAACAGCAGAAGGTGTCAATGATCTGCCAACTTGAGAATAACTACACAAACAAACTCACACACACTCTGATACCTAATTGTTACCAACTCTTATTGTCATTGTCACATGCAACCAACAAAGTTTATTTAACTTTTTATTCAATGAATTAAAGTTTTTTGTCATGCTTCGTTGAAAGTTTGGAATTTTGGAAATAAAAAAAAAAATAAAAAAACAATAATAACAATAACAATTAAATAACAGCAATTTCTCAAATAAAAAAAATAAAATAAAAAAAAAAATACAAATAAATACAGTAGTTGCTTGAAAGCTGAATTATTTAAGTTAGGAGAGCTTATAAACTTCAACAAGAGCCAAGCTTATTAGGAATATGGTTCGATGAATAGTTTTTTCTATGCTTTTGAAATAAACAGGTTTTTAAATCTTTTCTCTGGTAAAGCATATAAAGAAACCACACAAAATGTGTCAACAGTTTAAGAAAAAAAAAAAAAAAAAAAAAAATTAAATGACCAAGTTCTATAAACTTTTACATGTGTTGCATGAATGGCTGTTCAGAATAACGATTAGAACAGCAAAACTAACGGCAACTTGTACACAAAAGTCACAATAAATAAGTTGAAATTTCAGTTCAAAAGAAGAGAAAACAAGCAAAAGAACAATACTGAAAAAAACCTAAAAAAATAGGTGAGCTGACGTGAAGTTTAAGACGGAGCTAAGTTGTGTGAGGAAATCACGTTATTCATATGATGTAATTCATATGAAGACACGACAATATCAACAACAACAACAGCAACAAAAACAACAACAACAACATTTTTTTCTGAATAAGAATAAAAAAGATTTGAATTTATAATTTTAATGCTTTAATCTAAAATTTTATAATTGAACTCTAAGCGCAAAGGCGACAAGAAAAAAATAACAAACACTCAGGCAAGCATTAAGAAAAGAAGTCACGAAGTCGAGTTAAGACATAGGTGCTGATTTTCTTGAAAAGGTGGCAACATAAAACATTTTCGTTCCTATGCTGAAAAAAAATGGTAATTAGTTGGAAGACTTCATGAAACGTTTTAGGAACATGTGTGCTTTTCTGTGCCTCTTCATTATACATACATATGCAGAGAAGTCTAAAATTTTTGCTGAATTTAAAGAACTGTTCATGTTTTTTTTTTTGTAGAAATAATATAGAAATAATTTGTTACCTAGTGAGGAAATTTTTAAAAAAATGCCAAAAGCTTTGAATATGTTAGCAGAGAGAACAGCGTTTTATTCGAAAATTAATATAACAATCTATCTAAATGTATTTTATAGTATCCTAAAGCTTTAACAAGCGGATATAAAATAGCTCACAATTTGCTGATCAATACTATGAAAATTGTTCACTAATCAATACTGAAAATTGAATCAGATTTTTGTAATAAAAATACTGAACTCCTTCTGCCATCTTGAACTGAAAAGTTTTGTCACTTAAAAAATACGATGAAATTCCTGCCAAGATGCAGGATTGCACTTTATATTGATATTCATAATTAGACATTCAGTTCTTCCTGATTATTTTAAAAGCTTGTAATTTAAATAGCTTGTCCCTAAGAAATATATTTAAATTACTATGAATGTGCAATATTGCACACTTAAAATTTAAAATAAATTTCAAAAGTGGAGATGATTTTTTAGATATTATCAATAGTTTTTTTTACTTCTTCGAACTTGATCTTTAAAGTCTTGTCTCTTTAATAAAAACGATCAAATTCCCGCCAAAGTGAAGGATTGCACTCTAAATGCATATTCATCATATGACCTTAAGCTTTTCTTTAAGCTTTTTATGTAAAAAGCTTGTCTCTGGGAAATATAATATAAGTATTTTGTAGGTGCAATATTGCACCCTTAAAAATTGGAGATGATTTTTTGAAGTAGAGATGATTTTCAGGAAGTTCTGTGATAAATATTTTGTTATCAGTTTTTTTTTTTCAATAAAAATTCTTAATTATTTACTTCTAACTTGAGCTTTAAAGTCTTGTCTTTTTAATAAAAACGATCAAATTCCTGCAAAGGTGCAGGATTGCTCTCTAAATTGATATTCATCATTTGACCTTAAATTTTTCTTAATTATTTTAAAAGCTTGTTATGTAAAAAGCTTGTTTCTGGGAAATATAATGTAAGTACTATGAAAGTGCAATATTGCACCCTTAAAAATTGGAGATATTTGTCAAAAGTAGAGATGCTTTTCAGGAAGTTCTGTGATAAATACTTTCTTAGCAGTTTTTTGCATTACAAATTCTTAATTGTTTACTTCTAACTTGAGCTTTAAAGTCTTGCCTGTTTAATAAAAACGATCAAATTCCTGCCAAGATGACGTATTGCACTCCATATTAGTATTCGTAATTTGCCATTCAGCTCTTGCTAATTATTTTAAAAGGTTTTTATGTAAAAAGCTTGTTTCTGGGAAATATAATAGGGAAATTCATGATCTTGTTGCATCGTTGCAAATGCAAAATAAACAGCTTTTACAAAAACAAAATGGATAGAAAAGCTTTTGCTACATATGCTTTTTGTTTTTGTAAAAGCTGTTTATTTTGCATTTGCAACGATGCAACAAGATCGTGAACTGCCCTAATGTAAGTATTGCACACTTAAAAAGAAATGTAACTATTTTCAAAACTAGAGATTTTTTAACGAAATTCTTTGATAAATATATTGTTAGTTTAAAAATCTTGTCTATATAATAAAAACAATCAAATTACTGCCGATGTGCAATAATGTATTTCATAAACACATTTTTTAACAATAAAAAAATATTGCTCTTCCATATGCCCATATGTAATAAAGGCTTGTGAATTTTCCTGAATATTCTTAAAGCTCTTTTCTAGGAAATGCTATGAACACGCAAGATTGCACTCTAAAAATTAAAGATATATGTACATAAAGACATTCTACGATGTTTCTCATATAAAGACCTTGTACGTGCTTTCTTGTTACTTAAAATAAAAATTTTCCTATTGGAATAGGTAATAAAATCATGTCATTGATGGCGCAAGCCTGCACTCTACATATTAGTAAAAAATTTAGTATATTTTTCTTCTATAAGTTTTTTAAACTTATAATACTTGTTAATCGCAACAGCTTATCGCTCTTGAATGATGCTGACATTTTTAAGTTGCTAGGTTGCATCCTTTAAAATTATTACCATCTTGGAAAGATATTTGTCTTACTCCTAATACTTTATTCTTAGAAAATTATGAAAATTTGCAAGACTGCATGCTTTGAAATTCTTGATAATATTTAAAGATATTTTGAAAGCAAAGCTTTTTCGCTTGGTTTTGTGATTCTCTTGAGTGAAATCTCAAAACGACACTTTTTTCAGACACCGTTTTCTTAGTATTCAATCAGCCCTATCATTAATAATTTTTCAATGCTTAATCAGAAAAAGGAGTTTTAATGATCAAGCCCAAGAAAATTTTGAAAATTTTTAATGCAAATTTGTTCATCAACGGTTTATAAACAAATTTGTATTAAAAATTTTCAAAATGTTCTTGAGCCTTATCTTTAAAATGAAAACTTATTTTTCCGATTCCGCGAGAAAATTTATTCATGATAGAGCTGAATAAGAAAATATAATATTAAAAATATTTCTTTCTACGCCGTGAGTATTGAACTCATACCCCTTCGATTGAGAGTTCGACATGGTATTCACCAATCCAAAACCCTTTGTTACGCAAAGTAGTTCATTCAATATTGAGTATTAACTTAGTCTTTGATACAGCAGTTCACATTCTATTAGATGGATTGTGTATTGGCTACATATTCTACATATTTAGCAGCTATCCAAACAACAAAAACAGCAAAAAATAACAAAAATTTTGCTTCTACTTACTACACGCTGTCATCAGTATCGTTAAGTAGATGTTTTTTTATATGAATGCGTGAAGCTCTGTTGGAGCAGATCACTATAATCTATTAAAAAGGATATTCCTTCATATTTCTGATGCTTTCACTTACTACACTTTGTCATCAGCATCGTTAAGTAGGTACTTTTTGTGTTGTTGATGTGAATGCGTTTCTGTTGTTGTTGGTACATGTTTTTTGTTTTTGCATAGCGCGAAAAAAAAATTAAAAATCGACCAGAAGTGCGTTGTCAAATGGGTTTTCTAAGTGACAGAAAAAAGATATGACATCAATTAATATGAAATATATTAACGGAGCAATCTTTTACTTAACTTTATAATATTTTAAATTTTTTAATTTATTAGTTTATAAATTTAAACTTATCAAATCTATGAAACTACAAAAAAAGCTTCGCTTCTCTCATTTGTCCAACGACGCACCTGTTTTTTCTACTACAAAGCTTCTGGCTTCCTAATTCTATGAACGAACATAAAAAACTTCAAAGGTACAAGGATTGCACACTACAAAATTATTTGAATTTTTAAATAAATTCTTCCACAATAATTTTTGTGTCTTCGTCTTTTCTTTATATTCAAAAATGCTTGTCTCTTTTGGACAAGTGAGGACAATTTTGTGCAGGGTTAAGATTGTGCTTGGCAATATACATATTTAAATATAATTTTCTAGTAAAAGGCTTTTTAAAAAAGTTTTTTATGCTCTCCCTATACAAATAAAACTTTTTTATCTTAAAAATATGATGAATTACTGAAGGTGCTAATATGAAGGTGCAAGATTGCACTCTTCATCAATACTAGTTATCATATAAGGGCAGTTCACGATCTTGTTGCATCGTTGCAAATGCAAAATAAACAGCTTTTACAAAAACAAAAAGCATATGTTGCAAAAGCTTTTCAATGCTTTTTGTTTTTGTAAAAGCTGTTTATTTTGTATTTTCAACGATGCAACAAGATCGTGAACTGCCCTAATAAAATTTAAGTGCAAATTTACATTTACCATTTTACTTCAAAAGTTCTGGGCCGATTTTTATAAAAAAAGCTTTATAATCAGGCAAGTTCTGCATTTCACTAACGAGAGAAAGCTGCATATTATTATTTTTTCTACAAGTAAATAGTTTGACTTCATCCTTCTACAGTAAAATAAAAAATAAAATAAATAAATAAAAAATAAAATAAGAAGTGAATTTCTTGAAATCTCAAAATCTAATTAAGTAGATGCAAAGTGATATTATAGTGAGAAAAAAGCGTACTAAAATCAAGGAAAATTTACTCAATATTAAAGAAAATTTTACTTGTTTTAGCTCCAAGCAATTTTTTTTTTTCAAATGGAAATTTTTTTCAAATGGAAATTTTTCTTTAAAAGAAAGAAATAAATTTCTAATCAAAAATAAAATGATTTCTTTCAAAAAAAATTTTCATTTGAAAAAAAATTTCCATTTGGAAAAAAATTTCCTTTCAAAGAAAGTAAATTTTCTTTGATTTTAGTATGCTTTTTTCTGTGTGCAGCTAATTTTTGAAAACAATATATAAAATAAAATAAGCAAATTTTTACTTTCAAATAAAATTTCTTAATATTTTTAAACAAATGCAAGTTCTATTGTTATAAAA
This sequence comes from Dichetophora obliterata, assembly GCA_963920525.1. NCBI lineage: Eukaryota > Metazoa > Arthropoda > Insecta > Diptera > Sciomyzidae > Dichetophora > Dichetophora obliterata. The sequence goes on along the minus strand of OY986435.1, from coordinate 23,042,686 downwards.
AATTTTTTGTTTCAAAAAGAAATTTCCTTAAAACTAAGGAAATTTCAGATTTTTAAAGCAAAAACTTGTGTTTTTTTTTTGGATTTTCAAGTTGAACTTTTTTCTGAGTGTAGTATTGCCCTTTTGTAAAATTTTCGACTTTTTTTTGGGAAGGCTTTCCAGTATCTCATTTACAAAGCCAAGATCAACTCAAAGCTCTTAAGGATTTTGACATTTGACAGCAAGTTGAAATATTTGAAACTTGTCACTTCAACTGCCTGATTTTTTTTATCAGTCTCCGTTGATTTGTTAAATGCTCAAAAGCATCAGCGATTAAAAATTCGTGCTTACTTTTTTACTGTTTTGTTTTGTTTTCTCAAAAATAACTCTACCTTCATCACGCTTGGTGTGTATACAATATTTTGATTGCGTGTTTTTTTTGGCATGTGCCAAGGTAAAAATATCGCAAAAAATAATATGGCGTTGATGATGACAACTTGTACACAACAACAACATCAACGCACAAAAATGACATTGATTGATGATGATTAATTTTGTTGCATCTTTTTTCAATTTTCCTTTTTTTTATGATTGCTCCTTTGAAGCTGCCTCTTTTTATATTGATTTTTTTTTTAGTTAAAGGAGTGTTATTGCGGCACACCATCCAACAGTATCTGTCGCATCATTATTTTGCTCATTCATAAAAATGAATATCAAGTTTAAGTAGCTTCTTTTATAACAAAACCATTTTGCTGCCTTCATTTGTATTTTTCTTGCTTTTCATATTTTTTCAAGAAAAGCTGCTTGAAGCTTTCTTTGCCTTTTTGAATTTATTTTCGCTGTTAATATGTTTTATCTGCTATTCACTTTCAACGCTAAATACGACTTTTGTCGTATCGAACGCCATTGAATATTGCATGACGTTTATGTTTTTTTTTATATTTCCCAGCTATTCTTTGCTGCAACATTTTTTTTTAACATCCATCAAATTCTTTTTTCTTCTTCTAAATATTTGATTTTTTTTTTATATTTTTATAATTGCTCTTTGAAGCCTTAAGCTTAAGCTCTTTATGTAGTAGTGCAAGAATTTTCCTCTTTTTTTAAGCTTCCGTTTAAATATCGCCGTTTGATTTTATTTTTTAATTGCTCACAACGTGCACTCAGTTTACTTCATCTGTCCTTCAGCCGCCTACACTTGAGCTCTTCACTCACCGTCACCGCCAAGCTTTTGCAACTTTTTCTCTAATTTATCACTTGCACTCGAACGCTTCTGGTTTACCAAAAGCTGTTAGCCAGAATCGCTTTGCCTATGACACAGCATAGAGAAGCTGCTGTAGCCCTGAACTTTTTTACAACTCCACTAGCTCAAAGCCAACATCCACCAAGAACATCATCATCGCCATCATGATCATTATCATCATCTACATCTACTTTGGTTCATGCACTCAATTAAAAGCATAAAATTACATTTCCACTCTAATAAACCTAAAATATTTTCTATGTGTTGGTTGCTTACCTTAAGAAGATGTGCTGTCCGTTTGTTTGTGTTGAGCCAGACTGCGTCCAGCTGTTTAGCTCCACAGTTTTTCTCTGCTGTCGCATCTTTGTTATTTTTATCTGTTTAGATTTAATTTATGTGTGTTTTTACATTTTTTTTGTTCACAAATTGTTCATTCAATATTGTTCTGGTTAACGCGATGCGGTAATTAAAAAAATAATGATTGCCATTACGACAAAAAAAGGGTTGTTGTTTACAGTTAAGTATTTAAATAGGCATGACTTTCGATAGATTAAAACCTGGTTCAATTTCCGGCCAAATTATTTATACATACGAATATGTCTCTTAAGCTAATCAGTTTGAAAAGCATTCAAAAATTCTGACATTTTTGAAAAACACTGAAGCAATCGTTTGACATGTACCGAAAAATAAGATCATGATGTTTGAAGAGCACTTCAATGCATCAACAACAGTTTAACAAGCACTGATTAACACGATTAAAAGCATGTGCAGCACTGAATAATAGTGGAAAACGCAACGCAGTTACTTTAAGCTCCTGTCCTTTGTATTAGGGGTATTCACGATCCACTGCGTTTTGCTGTGCAGAAATGTAGACTTGTGGACTTGCAATTCAATGACCGTGAACACACCCCATTCATGTTTGTGCATTTTTTAAATCAAAACTTAAATGTCAGAATCAGCTGTTTTTGTTTGTTATCCACCCGCCATATTTTAAAAAGTAAGAATTCCTAAATCAAGTAGTAAAACTAAAATAATATATTTTTGTTATATTTTCGTTATAATTTTGTCAACAATAAAAATTAACAGATAGTGATGTGTAAATTGTGTTAAAAAGTACCTAGCCCAAGGGAATAAGTTGATGTTTAACTTTAAATTATTATTGGTTTTTATAATTTTGCAACCTGTGTTTGGCCAAACATTTTAATATTTTTTTTTAGCATATTCTGTAAATATATTACAACTTAATACATATAACGAAATAACGAGTTTTCGATTACTAATAAAAAGCTATCAAATGATATGAGGAACCACAACTGTTCAAGTTCTCAAGTTAGGGGCTATAGTATATGTGCAGAATTGCAGATTTTTTGATAAACGCATCTTTTGTTTTTGTAAACTGCAACTCTTGCTTAGCTGCACAGCCAAGTGCACTCGATCGTGAATACCCCTATTGTTTCTTAGCCAAAACGTAATTATAACTCCACGCATACTGCGTAGGGGGTATATTAACTTTGTCAATTAGTTTGTAACGCTTATAAAGAAGGGTGGTGAGTATAAAAATTCTTGGTCAGTATCAGCCACTGAGTCGATTTTGCCATATCCGTCAGCTATCGTAATGAAATTCGATATACATGAGTATATGCTTATATTAAAGAAACTCAAATCAAATATAGGGGGTATATTAACTTTGTCAATTAGTTTGTAACGCTTATAAAGAAGCGTGGTGAGTATAAAAATTCTTGGTCAGTATCAGCCACTAAGTCGATTTTGCCATATCCGTCAGCTATCGTAATGAAATTCGATATACATGAGTATATGCTTATATTAAAGAAACTCAAATCAAATTCTAATGACTTGGAATTTTGCACATAAGCGTTGGGGCCAAATATTCACTATGTATTCGAAAATTTGTTAAAATCGAATGTTAAGTACGCCTATCTCCAATACAAGCTGGTAAAATATAATTTTTAAGTGCCAAAAAAATGAATGTAATTACTTTGAATTTTGCACATAAGGTCACAAATATACACCATATATTTGAAACAAGCTGAAAGTCACACCTACCTACCTCCCATACAACTTGACTATGTGAAAACGGTCCTAGCTCTTAAAATTACACAAAACTTAACCAAATGAGTTCGAATTTGAGCTTGGAGTTATAAAATGCACTCAAAAATTTGAAAGTTGGAAATTTAGGAAAATTGTATCAGACCTTCTCGTACCACCCATACAAAGTGACATAATAAAAAAGTGCAACTTTTATAAATTTCACAAAAATTAATATATTGACTGGGTATTAACACATACTCTTCGATATCTTAAGCGTGCTCTGATTTTGAATTTTGTCAAAATTGTATAAAAACCATGCCCATATTCCATAAAAAATCCACTTTTTAGATAAAGCTACCGCAAAAAGTTTTTTGAATTATACAATAACAAATCAATCTTTTCAAAATCAATGACGTATAGACATTTTGTCTAGATTATATTTTTTTTTAATAATAAAATTATAATGATAAAATCAGATAATTATATCTTTTACTTGTTTCATAACTTAATGCTAGGGCGAAAGTTTTAACAAAAAAGCTAAATTTTTTATGTGAAATAACTGAGGTGTTAAAATAAAATTAAATTCTCTAGAAATTACTATTATTTTTAAAAAAGACATATTTGTATTTAGTTTTTCTAATAAAAGCTGTTTTATAATAAGCTTTTTTATAAAATATGTCGATTTTGCATTTGTTTAATAGTAAAAAGCCATCCCTTTAGGGAAACTAGCGCTTCGAAACCACTTTCAAAACACTTTACAAAACCACAATAGCGCTTTGTTCTCGCTTTATACAGCGCTTTTTTAACATTGTCATTGGAAAGAAGACTTTTGTTTTCGCTATGAAAAAAGACTCAAAAAAGCTCTTTGCTCTTGTTTAAAAAAATTTTACAAAAAAGCGCTTTGCTCTTCCTTTGGAAATAGCACCTTCTTTGTTAGCATGCGCAACTGCATGTTTGATGTAGTATATTTTTGACGGAATTAATCTTTTACATTTACATTTTGAATATCCAAACCACTTGGCACCCATTTTATTACCTTTTTTTTATGAAACCTTACATTTAAACAGTTTATAAACGATTTAACCGTATATTTTTCACTATTTTGCTGCAATACTTTGAAGAATTAAACTTTTTGCGTATACTAGTGATGAGTTATGATGAGAAAAGTACAAGTGATGATGGGCAATGATGAGAAAAGTGCAAGTGATGATGAGCAAACAGCTTTTTTATGCTCAATTCGCAGTGAGAGCAAAGTACTTTTCAAAAGCACTTTTCAAAAGCACTATTCATAGGCAGAGTGAAGCCCTTTTTACTTGCTTCTTAATAAAGCACTTTAAAATTTCTGATAGGGATATTACTGAACTATATTAAATATGAACATTTCCGCCAAAAGGTCTACCACGGCTGAAAAATTCAAAGTGACGTAAAATTCTTTTAAACCTCCGTAATAGAGAAAAATATGTTTAAATTTATATTGTGAGAATACTGAGAGCTGATCTCAATATTAAAAAATGCCAGCAAACATGATGAATGGCAACAAAAGTTGGAAAATGGTGACAAAAGTTGAAAAATTTTAACGAAAGTTGATAAATACTCGTTTAATACAAAGTTTAATTAAATTTTTTTCAGCCTTCAATTGTAAAGGTCCTGAATTACACTTTATATGTTATCTCTAGTTCAATCAAATAAATAAAACTAGAATATTTGTACTTATTTGAAGGGAAAAATCTGTCACGTAACGTGCATCACGTAACGTATCATATTATGATTTGTATAAAAATAATGAAAAAAGATTTTTCAACGAAACAATTATGAATATGTAGCAACATTATTCCAGATCATATTAAAAAATTTCATAAAAAAACTCGTGCACACTTGGCAGATTTTTTCGTTTATATTGATACAGACAAAAATCATTTCTAAGTTTTGTCACGTAACACATCTGGTGGCTACTATCTAAGAACCAAACTTTTGACAACTCGTAGCTTTTACACCTTGTAAAAAGCGCTTAATAAACTATTCAAAAATTAAAATAGTTTAATTTTAATTTAATTTTTCTAAGATTAAGTTTTCTTTGTTTTTGCATCCATCAAAGTCGTACCACTGTCACGTGTGTAGCCATGGAAATGCCAATATGTAGTAATTTTCATGTTATAACCAAAGCAAATCGACGCTTTAACACTGAAGCTTTTAATAAAAGCTAACCGCTTTTAATAAAGCGGTCGGCCTTTGTAGTCTAGTGGAGAGTGCGCTAGTCTCTCAACCCAAAGGTCCCTGGTTCGAATCCGGGCTCGGGCATGGTTCTTTTCACTTTCTTTGTTCTTTCTTTGTCCTACATTTAAGAATTATGGAAAACTAAAAATCCACAACTAAATTGTGGAAAATGTGAAGGAATGGAACAACTGAGGGCTTGAAATGCTTGCCGAGGTTAAGGCATAACACTAGCCTCGATTAAAAAGCAATTCAAATTGTCTTTCGCGGTTGTTTCGTCTAATCAATAATTCACGTATAGTTCCAATCAATTCCTCTAAATAATCTATCCCTTTCCTTTCAGGTCAAAGACCAAACCTTGTTTGTATAAGGCGCATGCCTTGGTTCTCTGATCTTTAAAAAAAAAAAAAAAAAAAAATATCCAATAATTTTATTCTATAAGTAAGAAACAATTTGTGAAAAAATTCTACAAAAAAATTACGAAAAAAGCTTTTAGTTTAAAAGCTTTCAAACAAAACTTAGCCCACATAAGCTCTTATTAAAACAACATTTGTCGAATTTTCTGCTCAGTGCATTTTGTAGTCATTCGAAAAAAATTATCTCTTTGAAAAAATAAGAGCTTTCATTTAAAAACAAACCTCAACTGCAAAAAGCTTTTTTAATTAAACAAATAAAAGTTATATAGAAAACTTTTTATTATTTTTGTTTTAATACAAATTATAATGAGAAAATATGATAAAACATATTTGTTATTTGTTCTTCGAGAAAATAGTCTATTTACAAAATATGGCGAGTTAACGTTTGTTTAATAGTAAAAAGCAGGGACCGAAAATAACAGTTATTTCCGAAATTTCTTATAAAAATGTCAAATGGAAAGAGTGAGTCTATTCGACATTTGAATAAAGCAATGTGATGCTTGTTAGCTAAGGAATAATTATCTTTAATGATTTTAATTTATGTGAATTTTTTAAAAAAGTCAATAAATAATAGTTATCAATAATAAAAATTTTACTTGTATTTTTTTGATCAGATATAAAATGTTTAAATTGGACTTTTATATTTTTAGTCAAAAATATAAGTTAAAATTTGACTTTTATTTTTTTGATCAAAAATAAAAGTTAAACTTTGTCTTTTATTTTTTGATCAAAAATAAAAGTTGATTTATTTATTCGTTAAGCTTAATACAAGCTGATTAACTAAGAACTAATCTTTTTCTAACAGGGTCTTAACTTATTCTAACGGGGTTTTTTTTACTTTAAAAATTTGACTTTAATAAAATTTTTGACTTTAATTTAACAAAAATATAAGTTAACATTTGACTTATTTTTTTTATCAAAAATAAAAGTTAAAATTTGACTTTAATTTTTTTGATCAAAAATAAAAGTTAAAATTTGACTTTAATTTTTTTTTGATCAAATATAAAAGTTTAAATTTGACTTTTATTTTTTTGGTCAAAAATAAGAACTAAAATTTGACTTTTATTTTTTCAATCAAAAATAAAAGCTAAAATTTGACTTTTATTTTTTCGACCAAAAATAAAAGTTAAAATTTTACCTTCACTCTTTTGATCAAATATAAAAGTTAAAATTTCACTTTTATTTTTTCGATTAGTTGTTTTGAAAATGAAAACTAATCTAATAGTTAATAAGAAGTAGATCTGTAAAATTTTTAATCTCTATTTTTGATCGGAAAAATAAAAGTAAAATTTTAACTTTTATGTTTGATCGAAAAAATAAAAGTCAAATTTTAACTGTTATTTTTGATAAAAAAAATAAAAGTCAAATTTTAACCGTTATTTTTGATCGAAAAATAAAAGTCATATTTTAACTGTTATTTTTGATCGAAAAATTAAGTCATATTTTAACTTTTATTTTTGATCAAAAAATTAAAATCAAAGTTTAACTTATATTCTTGATGTAAAAAATAAAAGTTATATTTTAACTTTTATTTAAAAAAAAATAAAAGTCAAATTTTAACTTATATTTTTGATCGAAAAACTAAAAGTAAAATTTTAACTTTTATTTTTGATCGAAATGAAATCAGTCAAAAAAATAACGATTATTTGTTGACTTTTTTGAAAAAAAATCATAACCGTTACGGTCCCTGGTAAAAAGCCATATTACTGAACTATATTAAATATATAATTAAATGTTTTATAATTTTTTTTGTAACCACCAAAAGCAAATTGGCGCTTGGCCCACAAAAGCTTTCAATAAAAGCTTTTATAAATAATGTCTAATTATTTTATCATTTAAATAATAAACCATTTGTGAAAAAATTAAACAGACAATGTGCGAAAAAGTTTTTCGTTTAAAAGCTTTCAAGTTTAAAAGCTTAAACTCAGAACACATAAGCTTTTATTCAGAGACCGTAACTGTTATAAGAGATATCGAAAAAGTTAATTTGAAATAGTAATTTTGGGATTTTTTCTAAAAAAGCCAAATTTTAATTGTTATTTTTCGACAAAAATAAAAAATAAAAGTTAACTTTTCGAAAGTGATTTTTATTGTAGAGCTAAAAATAACAAATATTTCGGACTTTTATTTTTTTCGGCTAATTTTAACTGTTATTTTTCAACTATTTTTTTCAGTCAAAAAATAAAAACCAGTTACGAACTTTTATTTTTTCTGACTTATAAAAAAAATCATATACGGACTTTAATTTTTTCTGTTGGAAATAAAAATACTTTTTGTGTAATTTCGTAGATATTGTAGTTAAATTAATTTTTTGTTTAATTTGTGTAAATTATGTTGTATATTTTCTATCCATATAATTTGTTTTTTCGCAAACCTTCAAAAAAAAAAAAAATTATGCATAATACAAACTTACAAGCCCATTTTTGTTATGCTGGCTTTATAAAGGGTGATTTTTTAAGCATTTGATTTTTGAAAATTGGAAAGAAACCAGAAAATTTGCTATAGTGATTAAAATATTTATTTGGTGCAATACATCAATGCCTGCTCAACATTAATTAAATATTTTGTTGTGTGTGTTGTGTATTCTGTAAAAAGTTATTTTTAAGAGGTTTTCGGAAAAAACAATTAATACAGCATAATTTACACAAATTCAAAAACATTAATTTATCTACAATATTTAAGACATTACACAAAAAGGATTTTTATTTCCAACAGAAAAAAAAGTCCGTAAATGATTTTTTAAAAGTAACAAAAATGAAAAGTCAGAAACTTTTTTTATTAATAATATAGTTTTATTAATAATATATTAATAAATAGTAATATTTTTTTACGCATAATGAAAGTTTAAAAATAACAGTTAAATTAGGCGTTAAAAATAAAAGTACGAAATAATTGTTATATTTTTTTCTGCAATAAAAATAACTTTCTAAGAGTTATTTTTTTTTTATTTCTGTTGAAAAGTAACAGAAAAAGTTTGATTTTAACAATTTTTTGTTAAACATAACTGTTTCGAAAAGGTATTTTTTTAATGTCATCATTTCATTAAAGATTATTTTAATATTTTTTTTTTAAAAATTTTTTCGATAACAGTTATTTACGGTCCCTGCTGTTATTGAAACAAATTTTTGCGAATTTTCTACGCAGTGCATTTTGAAGTCATTCATCGAAAAAAACTTGTTAAAACTTGTTAAAAGGGGCCTTTACGATTTTAAAAATCTTTTTGCCAATAATTTCCAATAATTGCATTATCCATTTGAATCCAATGCCTTCATAAAACGATGTATAGATGTTGATATACATTAGGCCGGGTCGATTTGTGGGGAGGCTTTTGAATTTTGTCCCGTAGGGTCAAATTTTAAAAAATCCCTCTTTGACCCATTTAGAGTGCCCCAGTAGAGTTCAAATGTATGACCGACCCCCACTAACTTTGGAGGGCCGATCCACCCCTGGGGGTTTCCCATACAAACATTTAAAAAATACAAATTTTAAATGTTTGTATGGGGAACCCCAGGGGGCTTCAGGGGGTGTGCCACTGGCATGGGTGGATCGGCTCTCCAAAGTTGGTGGTGCTCGGCCATACATTTGGACTCGATTGGGGCACTCTAAATGGGTCAAAGTGGGATTTTTCAAAATTTGACCCTACGGGACAAATTTCAAAAAGTAGGGGCATTAGAATTCGTTTTAGAGGTATAGGTCCTCGGGCAAAGTTTCTTATTTTGATACCTAGAATACGATTTTCACTGAGCAATGGGCGATTTTTAAATCGACCCGCCCTAATATACATATATATATATATATGTGTTTAAAGATATAGTAAATATTGATGTAATATTAAGTATTGATGCACAAATTAAGTAACGCTTGCCCCTTAAAAACATCGTAAGTAATATTTTGTACCCAAGCGAGTAGTTTGGGTCCAAATGGGTCAAAATGTTTCTTCCTGAAGATTGTTGCAATATAAGATATATAATAAAATAAATTCTGATTTTAACCCTTGGCTGCCAAATAAAAAGATGTTGCCACATTCTCTTGATTGCGAATTTGCTATTTTCTACCACTCACGACATCAATATAAGTGATGGTGGTGGTCTCTTCTTGTTTTTTTTTAGTGTTTATGAGTGTATATGTGTCTTTTGTAGGTAAGCGCTGTGTTCTTGCCTACCTGCCCGCCTGCTCATTGAAGTGTGGTGGCTCTGTTGCAAACATGTTCGGACAGCAACGGGAGCGATTAAATAATCATTGCTGCTGCTTGGCTACACTTTTGGTAATTCTGTGAAATTTGTGTTCATTCGACCAACCATCGTGTTCGTTTGAAATTTTCACATATCATGAGCAGCAGAACATAATTATTACCTGTTATTTTCTCTTTGACTTTTCTTTTAGTAGTGTTTTTTTTTTTGTTCTGTCGTGTTGCTGTTCTTGCAATTGTATAAAATTACATCAGACTCTGTGTCGGAGCTGCTGAGCTTCCTTCCAAGCATCCATCGCTATAATGCAATGCGGCTGTTTCAGCACAACGTGGATTTTTTGGCACACCTTTTTCGCTTGTCTGGCATTACTTCATTTAATTAATTTTTTCTATTTATTTTTACAGAAAAAAAAAAAAAAAAAAAAAGAGAAAAGAATATAATTTTCCATAAAGCAGCTCAACATTAATAGATTATGATTTTTTTTTTATGTCGCAGCTGTGATTAAATGAATCTAATCCGAGTTTGGAATCCACCCATCCCCCCTCCCCCACCTCATTCCATTCCACCCCAAACTCATTTATGCCTCTGGCACCTGCTCATTGCTGCTGCCTCTTAAAAATATGTTCGTTTTTCTCCACTTTGTTCTAATGTGCTTAAATCTTCTTTAATGCTCAACTCGTGTGGTTCATAAAAGGGTTAAATAATAACATTATAATCAGTTTTGTGGACTGGAAGCTTATTTGTTATGAACTAACTTCACATGTAGCGCATTAAGAAGAACGCTGCAATTCAATTTGTTACTGTTTCCAGAAGGCCACTCTCTTCAACCGCGTGTTTAAAAGGGGATGCAAAGCACCCCCGTTATATGTAACATAAATAATATTCATATAGACAAACATATTTAGAGTCAGATCCTCCTCCATTTATGTCCCTCTTTTGCATTGTTGTTGTGTCGGTTTGAAAGCTGTAAGCTTAATTCGATATTTATTGCAAGTCTACAATTCGCTTTAAGCTGGTGGTAGCTGTAATTTTTGCCTCAGCAAGTGTTTTCCCACCTCCAGTACAATATTAATAAACAGTTATGTGGAGAATTGGGTAGACAGTCAGCGAGTCAGTTCAACCCTTGGGCAGCAGTTGAATTTTGTTAAGTTTCAAAATTATTATTACGACAGGAGCGCAACTGCTTGCATGTGGATGGGGTCGGGTGCATGCATCTGTCTTTCTATACGTCTGTCTATTTATCTGAGTTTGGGTGTGTGCCTTAAGTAGCATTTGTAGCTTAAATTTTCCAGTTTTGATTAATGATGAAATCCTTGCACAGCGACTCTGTATGTGAGCTTTCATTCAGCACAAAGATTTTAATGCGCTACTTGAGTCAATTAGAGTTGAACAAATTGATTTATGTTGTTAGCCAATCTCCGTTTATACCCTTATATATTTTAGGGTGGGGTTGGTGGCTAGGCTTGAGCTCTATTTAAGCTTTGGCTGTAAAGCTTTACTGGTACTTCCGATAATGTTTCTCTCTTCGATTTCTAGTGTTTAAGGGCGGTTTTAGGCAAAGCGATTGAAATTAAGTCATATTTTAAAAGATGTTTTCTAAACAAGTGTATTATATAGATAAAAAATTTAATTTTCATGTTAATTTTACATCATCAGTTTAAATACAAATTTTTTTTACAGTAGTTTTATATATAATGTGACGCTAAAGTTGGTGTGCTTAAAAAAAAGATGAAAATGGCACTCTGAGCTCGGCTCCAGGTCGTCTAAAAAAAAAATTTCATTCGAAAATAGACCCTTGAATATACTTCATTTACCAAATTGAAATGAAAATATGAAAAATTATGAAAATAATGAAGCTTGAAAGAGAAAATCAAAAAATTTACGTTATTTTTGGACTAAAACCTCCCTTAAAGCATTTAAAAATAAAGCGCTATAGTGTTTTTGCATTTGCGATTAGAAATTTTCCTAATGCTTGGTATTTATTACGTCATTTTCAGTGGTCAGTTGTTGTCAATAAAATTGAAAACGACAACATGTTGACATTTTTTCTACATTTGACAATCTTGGAAAATGAAAAACAAATCAATTATTAAATAAAGCTATGCAAAACAATGTTCTAAAGTTTTATTAAGCCGATATTTGAGGTGATAAAATTTTGTATCGTCATAAAACTGACATAGTGAAAACCAAGCATAAGAATGCAATTAGAACATTATCTGGAAACCCTTGTTTTGACAAGGTTTAAATAATTCTAGACTTTAGGTTTAAACAAATTATGTTGACTTTATATGATTTAAATACAAATTCTAAATGTTTGATAAAATTTGTATTTAAATCATATAAAGTCAACATAATAAATATAGAGGTCATTTAGGAAAAAACTTTAATTAAAAAACAAATTTTAAAATTTATCAATATAACACACATCAGTTCAATGAAGATATTAAAAAAAATTAAAAGAAGCACATTCAAACTTAATAAACACATGAGGCATAAATTTACAAGGCAGCCTTCATTAGTGCCGTTTTTCATTTGTCACGCTTCTTTATAGACTCTTAATACCCTCCCCCTACCCCCTTTGCAGACGCTTCGTCAACTTCACGCTTCGATTTATTGCAAAATTTTTTGCGCCCACTGATTTGATTGATTTTTTTCACTTAGATTAGTTTTTTTTTCTTACCTCCTATTTTTTCATATGCTTTGGATAATTTATAATTGCTGTGCTATTTTTATGCTCAGTCCAGCGACTAATCAATCTTCTAATTAATTAAAAATTCTTCTCAATCACGTTTTGCGTCATTTTGTGCCACAACTTTCGTGACTAAGAATACGTCGACGCAACGCCTGATAATTTTGGTAATTTCTTTTCCGTTAGTTATTTTTTGTTTTTTTTTGTTTTAACTAAAGCGTCGAGTGGGTGGGTGGCAGTCTGTGAGCGTGTTTTCACCTTTGCTCTGTACATGCTTTAAAAAGTGTTAAAACTTTTAAAATTAAATGCATCGAGTCCATTCTTCTCTGGCGTTTTTAAAGCATAAATAAAAAAAATTAAAAAAAACATTTCTTAAACCTAGATAAATATTTTTTTAATGCACACATTTGTGAAAGTTAAAGTTATAAATATAATTAATATAAGATATACAGTATTGCCCAAAACTAAAAAATGCACGTTATTGAGTTATTTGTATTGTGTATTTAATTTATTTATTTATACTTTGTATAAAATTTAAGTGCAAATTAAATGTTACCACTACACTTCAAAAGTACTGGCTCGATTATTATGAATATAGTTTTGAAATATCATATTTGTGCTACAGCATATCTAAGGGGTATTTTGCTTACGAAATTTTAATAAAAAGTATATTTAATTAAAGTGTTCGTTTTCTCTTTCAGCGGTTGTGTTGCGAGGGTTTCAGTGAACTTAATGTTTCTTTCTTCTCTTTTCTTTAATTTGAATTTTAATTTAAATTTTAATTTTCTTTTTAATTTTTATTTTTATTTTTAATTTTAATTTTAATTTTAATTTTAATTTTAATTTTAATTTTAATTTTAATTTTAATTTTAATTTTAATTCTTATTTTTATTTTTATTTTTATTTTTATTTTTATTTTTATTTTTATTTTTATTTTTATTTTTATTTTTATTTTTATTTTTATTTTTATTTTTATTTTTATTTTTATTTTTATTTTTATTTTTATTTTTATTTTTATTTTTATTTTTATTTTTATTTTTATTTTTATTTTTATTTTTATTTTTATTTTTATTTTTATTTTTATTTTTATTTTTATTTTTATTTTTATTTTTATTTTTATTTTTATTTTTATTTTTATTTTTATTTTTATTTTTATTTTAATTTTAATTTTAATTTTAATTTTAATTTTAATTTTAATTTTAATTTTAATTTTTATTTTAATTTTAATTTCAATTTTAATTTTAACTTTTATTTTTATTTTTATTTTAATTTTAATTTTAATTTTAATTTTAATTTTAGTTTTAATTTTAATTTTAGTTTTAATTTTAATTTTAATTTTAATTTTAATTTTAATTTTAATTTTAATTTTAATTTTAATTTAAATTAAAATTTTCATTTTCATTTTCATTTTCATTTTCATTTTCATTTTCATTTTAATTTTAATTTTAATTTTAATTTTAATTTTAATTTTAATTTTAATTTTAATTTTATTTATAACTCATGCAATAAATAAACAAATTATATATATACAATCTATATATTATAAAATTAAATAAAATTTAAATTGAAATAACCAAAATTACAATTGAAATTGAAATAAAAATTGTAATTGAAATAAAAATTAAAATTAAAATAAAAATAAAAATTAAAATTAAAATAAAAATTAAAATTGAAATTGATATTTAAAATAATAATTTTAATTTTTTAAATAATTATAATGAAAGAAAAATAAAAGTAAAATTGAAAATTATAATTATAATAATTTATAATTAATAATAGCGGAGACCTGTCGTAGGACAGGCTTTTATGCTAGTGTTAAAATAAAATAAAATGTAATGAAATTGAAGTTAAATCCTTGAAATAAAAATTAAAATTAAATTCAAAATTATATTTCTAAATTTATATAAAAATCAAACTTGAAATAAAAATTAACATTGAAATTTAAATTGAAAATTTATATAATTTTAATAAAATAAAATAATCATAATTATAATTAAAATGAAATTGTAATAAAAATTGCAAGAAAAATTAAAACTGAAATTGAAAATTTATATAATTATATTTTTAAAAATTTTTATTTCAATTTCATTATAATTATATATATATAAATCCTCAATTTCAATTTTAATTTTATTTCAATTGCAATTTTTATATCAACTTCATTATAATTATTATTATAAATTTTAATTAAATTTCAAAATAAAAAAAAACTTACAAGTGAAATTGAAATAAAAATTATTTAATATTTAATTGTAATTATATAAATTTTAAATTTCAATTGCAATGTTAATTTTTATTTTAAGTTTAATTTTTATTTCATTATAAAATTATAATTTTCAATTTCAATTTTAATTTTTATTTCAATTTCAATTGTAAGTTTTGTTTTTATTTTGAAATTTAATTAAAATTTATAATTATTATGAAGTTGAAATAAAAAATGAAATTGAAATAAAATTAAAATGGAAATTGAAGATTTATATAATTATGATTATAATGAAATTGGAATAAAAATTTTTAAAATTATGATTATATAAATTTTCAATTTCAATTTAAATTTTTCTTTCAACTTTTGTTTAAATTTTATTATAATTATAATTATTTTATTTAAATTCATATAAATTATAATAAATTTAATATACATTTTCAATTTCATTTTCAATGTTAATTTTT
Organism: Dichetophora obliterata; assembly: GCA_963920525.1. Classification (NCBI taxonomy): domain Eukaryota; kingdom Metazoa; phylum Arthropoda; class Insecta; order Diptera; family Sciomyzidae; genus Dichetophora; species Dichetophora obliterata. The sequence goes on along the minus strand of OY986435.1, from coordinate 23,027,242 downwards.
ATTTCAAGTTTAATTTTTATATAATTATAAGATTATAATTTACATTTTAATTTTAATTTTTATTTAAATTTTAATTGTAAGTTTTGTATTTACTTAATTATGATTATTTAATATAAATAAAATGAAATAAAAATTGAAAGAAAGAATAAAATTGAAATTGAAAATTTATATTATTATAATTTAAATTTTTTTTTTTCAATTTCAGTATAATTATATAGATCTTCAATTTCAATTAAACTTCATTAAAATTATAAATTTCAATTTTTTTTTTAATAGATGTAATTATAATTATAACTATATTTTTTCAATTTTAATGTTTATTTCAATCTAATTATAATTGTAAAAATTTTAAATTTCAATTTGAATTTTTATTACAATTTTAATTTTTATTTCAATTTCATTATAATTATTATTATATATAAATAATTAAATTATTATGATTGTAATTATAAATGTCAGTTTCAATTTGAATTTTTATATCAATTTTAATTTTTATATAATTATGAAATTATAATTACAATTTTCAATATCAATTTTACTTTTTATTTCAATTTTAATTTTTATTTAAATTTCCATTTATATTTCTATTTCGATTGTAATCTTTGTTTTTATTTCAATTTCAATTGAAAAATTAAAATTGAAAATTTATGTAATTATAATTTTAAAAATTTTTGTTTCAATTTCATTATTTACATAATTATGATTATATCAATATTCAATTTAAATTTTAATGTTTATTTCAACTTCATTATAACTATAAATTTTCAATTTTTATTTTAATTTTTGTTTCTACTTTAATTTTTTTCAATTTCGTTATTGTTATAATTAAATAAGAGAAAAAAGTGCTTTCTTCAAAACGTTCTAAAAAGGAAGTGTGCGGAGGATCTTTCGTAGGACAGGCTTTTATTCTAGTATTAAAATAAATTAAAATAAAATTTAAATGATATAAAAAAGTCAATTAAGTAATATTTAAAATTTAAATAAAAATTTAAATTTAAATAAAAAATTTAAATTGAAATTGAAAATTATAATTATAATTTTATAATTATATAAAAATTAAAATTGAAATAAATATTCAAATTGAAATTGAAATTGAAATTGAAATTTACAATTTTAATTATAATTTTAATTTTTTATATAATTATAAAGTTATAATAAAATTTTCAATTTCATTTTTAATATTTTATTTCAATTATAATTATAATTGAAAATGAAATATGATTGAATGATAAATATAAATGCCAATTTATATTTCAATTTCCATATAAATTTTTGTTTTAATTTTAATTTTTGTATAATTATAAAATTATAATTATAATTTTAAATTTTAATTTTTAATAATAATTTTTTTTTCAATTTTTCATTTTTATATAATTATAAAATTGTAATTATAAGTTTCAATTTCAATTTTAATTTCTTATTTCAATTTTAATTTTTATTTAAATTTTTGATTTTATTTAAATTTCAATTGTAATTTTTGTTTTTATTTTTATTAAAATTTAATTTTTTTCAATACTAGAATAAAAGCCTGTCCTACAACAGGTCCTCCGCACACTTGCTTTTTGGAACTTTTTGCCGAAAGCACTTTTTCTCTTTTTAAAGCTTGATTTTTTATATACCTGATTTTTGCAAAATAAAAATGTGCCAGTTTAAATAACACTTTACGTATTGAAACAGTGTTGAAAAATTAGTTCAAGTGTAAAAGTCCAGTTTGGTAACAATCATATTCATACGCAACTTTGCAAACTGGCCTTGCAACTTTCATATACATTGCAACTAAGGTGTCGTTGTGCAGCTGATCAATTATATTTTTTGGTGCAATCGATTCAAAAGAGTTTTATTAATTTCATCATCACTTTTTTATAAAAGGATGAAAAGTGAGGTAGATAGATCAAAAACGTACTGTTGTAAAAACACAATATTGTCACTGATAAATATTAAATATATTTTCTGTGCATACTTTTAGGCTGAACATTTTTGAAAACAGTGTGTCTCGTAAAATTACTTTACTGTTAAAAAATAATTACAATTTGAGAAATACTGTGTGGAGCAGCATGCTTGCATTTTATTTATTAAGATGTGCATACTTTTAGGCTGAACAGTTTGAGAGATATTGGACACGGAGAAGCGTGCTTGCCTTATATATTAAGATAAAATTCACTTCACAACTGCAAACGAGTTGATCATTCGTTACTGGACTTTCTTCCAACAATCGTCGTTTGAACGTTAAGATACATCAATTGAGATTGCTTCGTATTTTGTTGTTTTGGCTTTAAAACAATGGTCATATGGTTCAATAAATGCGCTCAAAATAATCGCGCTCATCCAACAATTGCGTCAAGGTTGGCAGTGAGGAAACATATCTCAAAAAAGTATTGCCTACTTCAAGGATTTCGAAATTATTGATATAATAAACAGCAAGCTTTTAGCCAAAAGTGTCTTTAAATATTAGCTAAAATAACATTATGTACGACTAAATCTAATAATAAAAATAATAATTATTTCCACAAATTTGCATCTTTACAGCGCCTTAAAGTAGGCAAATATTATTTTTAAAATCTAATTAATATTAAAGAGCTAATTGGCAACATCTTTGAGTGCTAGAAAAGCTGTTGATGTTGATGATGAATAATCAACCAAAATGGCAGGACAACAACACATACAACTACAGCAACAACGACCACACCAACATATTTATTTGCTTATTAATGAGCAACATTTTTGGCTTAATAAGTATGCGTTTTAAATGTCAATAACATTTTCTACGCCATGACGAAGGACGACAATAAAGGACGAAAGCTGAGCCCAAATAAAACAACAACAACAAAAACAACAACATATATTAACGATATTCATCACTTTGGCAAAAACATTCCTATTATAAAGACCACAACAGTTGTTGTCGTTGTTGTTTCTGCTGCGTTGGCATTGGCTGCTTTTACTATGCCACCAAAGAATGTAAACAAAGGACGTACAATAACTTTTGCGTCGTTGTTGTTGTTGTTGTTGTTGTTGTTGTTGCTTTGAACTGTTTGCTGTTGTTGCAATATTTCGGTGCAACAATTTACATATTAATTATTTATAAGAATTTTGATTAAATATTTTTGATGAGTGGCAGGCATCAAGTTTATTGGTTGTTTGGTTGGTTGTTTATTCGGTGGTGAAGTACACAAAACGGTCTCATTTATAAATAATGATAATGTGAGTGAGGATGTTCGTTTCTTGTTTGTCCAGTGCCAGGGAAAGTCTTTCATACTGCGTCAGTGTGTTTGTGTGTTAAATGTTATCGTATGTGTCATAACAAGAAGAGCATCCATAAATAAAAAAAAGCATGATTAACAATTCATAACCCAAACAAACAAAAATTTATAAATTTTTTTTTGTTGCAGCTTTTTCCTTCCCTCAAAAATAATGCCATGTTTTTAGTTGAGAAATTTTTTATAAAAAATTTTTCGGAATAAATACTCAGAAATAGTGTATAAATAAAATACAGTCAGTGATGTTATTGATTGGGAAAACAAGCTGATTGTTTGTATGTGGATGGATGTGTGTGTATGGGTGCATTTGCATACTTGCTTACAACTCTTGCTGCATACTTCTAGGCATTGCATATATTTGTGCATGTTGAAGCTCATCAAAAATTCCACTACAATATTTGTAAGAGTAAATATTTGCACCTGTCGAGCACGTTGATATGCTTATAAAAGTGAAAGATAGAGAGGGATAAATTTGTAATATGCTAATATTGCATCCAAAACGAAGATCGTCAAGTTTTGTAATAGGAAAAAGTAAAACGAAGCATAGTTTTTGGAGCAATCGCAAAAAATTTTTACCTTCACATTCTTCTAAGCAAATTCTAAACATTTTGTATACGTTGATAAAAAGTTCACAAAATTTAAAATTAAATATTGGGGGTTGGAATTAGTTTTAAAGGTTTTCTAAGAGATGGCGTAACTATCAATAGATCGCATCGGGCACACCTGTGACTATATTCATTTCAAAGCACATTGTGTAAGCTTCATTTTTCAGTATGTGTCATTCCACTGAAGTGTAAACAACATATATTTTTTTCTCTGTGAACATGTCGACTTTCGTTCCAACAAAACGCAATTTGCGGGAAGGTTTACTTTTGTGCTTCCATTTGAATAAAAAAGCGGTTGAAGCACAACGCACGCTTACTGAGGCTTACGGGGACTATGCTTCATCGATTTCTACTTGTGAGTACTGGTTCCGTCGGTTTAAAAGTGGTGATTTTGATACGGAAGACAAAGAGCGTCCGGGCCAGCCGAAAAAGTTTGAAGATGAGGAATTGGAGGCTTTGCTCGATGAAGACCCTTGTCAAACCCTTCAAGAATTGTCAGAATCATTGGGAGTCGACTTATCAACTGTCGGCAAACGCTTGAAGGCCATGGGAATGATTCAAAAGCAAGGAAATTGGGTGCCGTACCAGTTGAAGCCGAGAGACGTTGAACGGCGATTTTGCATGTGCGAACAACTGCTTCAACGGCATAAAAGGAAGAGTTTTTTGCATCGTATTGTCACTGGCGATGAAAAGTGGATCCATTACGATAATCCTAAGCGAAAAAAATCGTGGGGACCACTCGGCCATGCATCAACATCGAGGGCCAAGCCGAATATTCATGGCGGCAAGCTTATGCTGTGTATTTGGTGGGATCAGAAGGGTGTCGTGTACTATGAGCTGCTAAAACCTAACGAAACCATCACTGGGGAACGCTACCAACAACAATTGATGCAATTGAGCCGAGCATTAAAGGTTAAACGGCCGGAATATGCCAAAAGACACGACAAAGTGGTTTTTCAACATGACAACGCACGGCCACATGTTGCAAGAACCGTCAAGAAAACGTTGGAGGCGCTGAATTGGGATGTGCTACCCCACCCGCCTTATAGCCCAGACATAGCCCCTTCCGACTACCACCTATTCAGATCGATGACACATGGCTTGGCTGAGCAGCGCTTCACTTCTTACGAGGATACCAAAAAATGGGTCGATTCGTGGATTGCCTCAAAAGACGAATCGTTCTTCCGGCGCCTTTTAAAACCTTTTAAAAAAAACCTTTAAAATTAATTCTAACCCCCAATACAACAGACAAAAAAAGGCAAAATAAGACCAAATAGGGGCAAAATAAATACAAAATAAAGACAAAAGAAATACGAAATAAAGACAACATAAAAACAAAATAAAGACAAAATAAAAACAAAAGTAAAGACAAAACAAAGACAAAATAAAGACAAAATAAAGACAAAACACAGACAAAAAAAAGACAACTTAACGACAAAACGTACAGCGGTCGATCAGCTTAATTTGGACCTTATACGACCATTGTTCGACCCAACAACCACATTGGGTTCGACACGGCCATTATTTTTGGGCGATGTTCGACCTATGTTCGAACGACCTATGTTTACGCCCGTACGACCTATGTTCGACCGCTGTTCGCCCGCATTGAAATTTAAATTGCAGTCATGACTGTAAAACTCAATTGATTGCATTCCTTAATTATTTTGAAAAGTTACCTTAAGTCTTTGTTGAATTCCTTAAAGTCAGTTCGATGTCCTTGAAGTCAAATGATTGAAATCTTTAAAAATTAATTGCCCTTACTGAGGGAAATGATTAAAGTCACGATATGTAGGAACTTCGTTATTGGTTTTTTTAAATCAAAACCTTTCTAAATAGTTTTGTATTTTTGATTTGAGTAAAAATGTAAGTCTTTACATAGTATTTTATCGTTTAAGCGAAAAAATTTATAATTTCCCTCAGAAACTTTTTCCCCAGTCTCTGGTTTAGTGCTCCCCCCCAAAAATAACAAAAATCTTGGTTCTACCTTTACTTTCAAGCCTTATTGCTTGAAAAATTTAAACTGCATGCAAAATGACTTCAAATTTTTTTATGCAATCAAAAGACTTCAATTGACTTACTCTTTTTTTACTTTAAATTGAAGGTTATTTCTCAAATTTAGTGCTTTAAAACATAATTTCAATTGAGTTATGAAGATTTCATTTACTTAAGATTGATTTCAATTGAATGCAATTAATGATTTCAAGAAGCAAGACTTCAATCAAAGTGGCTGATTGAAAAGACTTCAAAAAAGTTTTTACCAATTGATTTCAAATTCATGACTTCAAACTGATTGCTTATTCTCCTTGAAGTTTGACAGTCAAGTCACTAGGAGCTTAACAGTCAAACTACTAGAAGCTGACAGTCAAATCACTAGAAGCTTGACAGTTCAGTCACTAGAAGCTTGATAGTTCAGTCACTAGAAGCTTGATTGTCAAACAACTGGAAGCTTGGCAGTTTGTCACTAGAAGTTTTACAGTCAAGTCACTAGAAGCTTGACAGTCAAGTCACTAGAAGCTTGACAGTCAAGGCACTTGGAGCTTGACAGTCAAGTCACTTGGAGCTTGACAGTCAAGTCACTTGGAGCTTGACAGTCAAGTTACTAAAAGCTTGACAGTCAAGTTACTAGAAGCTTGACAGTCAAGTTACTAGAAGCTTGAGAGTCAAGTCACTAGAAGCTTGACAGTCAACTCACTAGAAGCTTGACAGTCAAGTCACTAGAAGCTTGACAGTCAAGTCACTTGTAGCTTGACAGTCAAGTCACTTGGAGCTTGACAGTCAAGTCACTTGGAGCTTGACAGTCAAGTCACTTGGAGCTTGACAGTCAAGTTACTAAAAGCTTGACAGTCAAGTTACTAAAAGCTTGACAGTCAAGTTACTAGAAGCTTGACAGTCAAGTTACTAGAAGCTTGACAGCCAAGTTCCTAGAAGCTTGACAGTCAAGTCACTAGAAGCTTGACAGTCAAGTTACTAGAAGCTTGACAGTCAAGTTACTAGAAGCTTGACAGTCAAGTTACTAGAAGCTTGACAGTCAAGTCACTAGAAGCTTGACAGTCAAGTCACTTGGAGCTTGACAGTCAAGTCACTTGGAGCTTGACAGTGAAGTCACTTGTAGCTTGACAGTGAAGTCACTTGTAGCTTGACAGTCAAGTCACTTGGAGCATGACAGTCAAGTCACTTAAAGCTTGACAGTCAAGTCACTTGGAGCTTGACAGTCAAGTCACTTGGAGCTTGATAGTCAAGTCACTTGGAGCTTGACAGTCAAGTTACTAAAAGCTTGACAGTCAAGTTACTAAAAGCTTGACAGTCAAGTTACTAGAAGCTTGACAGTCAAGTTACTAGAAGCTTGACAGTCAAGTTACTAGAAGCCTGACAGTCAAGTCACTAGAAGCTTGACAGTCAAGTCACTACAAGTATGACAGTCAGGCCACTTTAAAACTTGATAAGCAAACAATTTAGAAGTTGATCGTTCAGCAACTAAAGACTGCATTATCAATTTCTTGTTAGTTTGGTAATCAAACCACTTGAAACTTCTTAATTAACGCACTGTAAGCTTTAAAATTTAGCTACTTAAAATCCTTATGAATTCAGTTTAAACTTGTTTATAAAACCATTGATGGTTGAATTTTTTTCCTAAAAGTCATTAAAAGCAAGCAGCATATAAATTAATAGCCCTATTCTGGCAAATTAAAAAATTTTTAACCAGTATTGTGAATATTTTTATGTGTTTGTTGTTTTCAATACAAAATTTAAAGCTCAAAAACAAAATTTTTTAATGAAATTTTCAATAACTCAAAGCAGTTGACAATTTTTATCAAAAGTTTTCATTTTTGAGCTTCAAATTTTGTTTTGAAATAAAAAATTTACAACAAACACATAAAAATATTCAAAATACTGGATAACAATTTGTTAATTTGCTAGAATAGGGCTGTAATATTCTAACAAAGAGTTGCTTTTTGCCAATATTATCTTCTCTTTACTTACTTTTACTCACTCTGGTAATGATTCACACTTGGTTTAAACAAAAAACCTCTTTAGACTTAAAATTATGAAAAATTCAATGGACTTAAGTTATACAATTCGACTACTCGTTTATTGAATCTTCTTTTGATAGACATTTTCTTTCACGACTTTAATGGTTTCCACTTGGTTATGAGAAAATAGCAAATAAATTCAAGAGACTGAAACTAGTGTTAGTTAATTAAAACTATTTTGCAAAAACGACTTATCGTTTTTTGGTGTTCTGGTTATTCAACGTTGTTATTTATTCTTGATTTAATTTAATTTTTAAACCAAAACATGGTATTTTTTAAATTTATTGTTTTTTTTACAACTAAATTATTTGACGAAGTATTGAGTTGCTAACAACAATATTTTTACTTAAATTCACTAGTAACAACATAATTATTTACTTCAATTGTATTCTTGATTCATGAATTTTATTTTTTTTGTCCTTTTGTTAGTTATTTTCTTTTACTACCTCTATGATTCACACATTGTTTAAACAAAAACTCCTTAACTCCTTAGACTTAAAAGTATGAATAACTTAATAGAAATAAGTTATAAAAGTCGACTCCTCGTTTGGCACAACTTTTTTTTTAGTTATTTACTTTCACTACTTTTATGATTCCCACTTGGTTCTAAATAAAATAAAATTAATTCTTCAGTCTAAAACTAATGTAAGTTTAGTAAAATTAGGTCAATTAAAAACGTCTATTCCTTTTTCGGTGTTCTGGTTATTTAACTTGATTATTGATTCTTGAGCTGATTGATTAAGCATAATTTTTACACCACAAACAAGGTATATTTAAATTTTTTTTTTCATACATACCTTGTTTAGACGAAATTCTCTTTCAACAATTTTGGTGAACAATATTATTTTTACTTAAATTCACTTGTTCATAACTTACTTTATATAATTGAAATATATATATATCATTAAATTTTCAATATTTACTTATCATAAATTTTATCCTCTCTCCTCTTTCCAGGTAAGTCGCACTGAAAACTCTTACGTATTTCATTTCAAGAAGAAACGCAGTAAATATTCCAATTTATTATTATATCCAAAATATTACCACATACGCTTCGTTACCGCTATTTAAGCGTGCACATTTTTCTTTATTCAGAATCTACAGTAAAGTTTTAATATGTACTATGAAATAATTCTTACCTGATAGTCTGATTGTTTATTCCGCATGACCATTAATTTTTCACTTCATTATTATTTTCGACACATTTACGGTTAAACAAATACCTTGAAATCTATTTTTAAGTATTATTCTACCCTCTGTTTATGAACATAATTTATTCAGTCCGAATTGTTCTGCTTGAAAATAAAATTATTATTAATATTGTGTTGTTTTCTAAGAAATTGTTATCAACTGTCTACTTTGAACATCTTCTTCATGACTGTAAAATATGGAAAATATCCAACCCCCTCAAACGGCACCCACCCAATTCACCATCCTCATGCTCTGGCAGGCATGAGTAATAATTTTTGCTATGGTGTATAAATAAATAAATAAATACACCACGTTGCTTTTCCTCAACACACCACCGAAATAACTGTAAAACTACCTGATGTGTTATATACAAAATATTTTAAGGGGACAGGTGCGGGTGCGTGCGTCTAAAGCATTTCGTAAGTTTTTGTTGTTTCTAATTTTGAAAAATTTGTAAATTTTAAAAATGAAAATTTTGTGTTTGGAACAGTTTTTTGTAAATTTTTTTTTTGGCAAACGCCTGAACTTTGTTACCTATTCTAACAGCAGCAGCAGTAGAGGAATACTGTGTTGTTGGACAAAAGTGGGCGGGCGCAGCAGGTTGCCACTCGTTGCTTGTGTTAATATTTTATTGTGCTTCTGATTGCTCTAAATTAATTTTAATTTTCATAAATTTGGCATGAATCAGAGTTCCTCCTTTACCTCTGTTCTCGTTAGAATGCATTTTTTGTGCTAACAAAATTTTAACACGCTCATTTCTTAAAATTGTGGAGCAGTCGTGTGATGACTCTGAACAGATCTTGAAAAAAATAAGTGAAAATGAAATAACGACCGAATTTCTTGTTCATAAAATATAGCATGCTAGAAATTTCCATGTTAACTACAACATATGTCGATTATGGCACCATCAGCACCCATATCCATTATCTCCATCTCACTCTATCTTTGTCTCTCTATCTCCCGTATATCATCCTTTGTATTCATTGGCCTCAAACAACACTTTAAATTGGATTTACAAAAAGTCAACAACAACAAATATAAATCTCTGCCATAATCCATTTAATTCCATTAAAATGATTATTTTGTGCTCTCTTTTTGTAAATTTTTAAATTGACCTTTTCCTCTCATGCCATTCTCTTCCTCTCGTGCCCGCTGTCGTCTTATTTTTAAATTAAATAAAGTATCGTCTGAATACTGAATTTGAGTACCTACATGACAGAAACAACAACAACTACACACATCATAATAATCAACATCATCATCATCCATCTAGAGGAAGTAGTTATTATATGTTGCAGTTGTTGTTGTTGTTTTTATATGTTTATTAAATATTTCTGAGATTTCTAGATATGCTGGACGATGACAATTGTCCGCTTTTAATTGAAAAATTGACAGCGACAAGTGACGGAGAAAATATCAGTGATTATGTGTGTGTGCGCATCGTTCATCACACTCACCCGCTGTTGGTGGATCGATTAAATAGCGCTCTCGTTTGTGTCATGGAACAAGCGCTTTAATTGAAATGAAAATACAGCTTATTTTCTTGCATCGGTGTTATAGAGAGATTGACGATTTATAATAAATATCTTCTCACAATAACAATACAAAATAAAAGAATAACGAATCCGTGTAAATATATAGTTATATTTTTTGTTAATATATATGCTATTATTAGTTTGTGTTATTTTATTACAGTTGGAGAAAAGGTATATATTGGAAAGGCAGATAATACTATTGAATACAGTGATTAACATATACAAAAACATTATACTGTTTTAATTAAAAATTCACTGGGCATTGTATTCTAACAACTAGCTTCATATATAAAAAAATACTTTTGCGCCACACACTCTTGTTGCTCATAGTTTTGCTGTTGAATAAGAGCTTTGAAAAATTTGGTGGCATACATCAGCCGTATAACTTAATTTGGGCCTTGTACGGCCTTTGTTCGACCCAACTTTCTATCAATAGACTTTTTGGAGTATTGTTAGGCCATATTCGACCCTTTTACGGCCGTGCGGCCCATGTTCGACCACTGTTCAGCCGCTTTTCTCCTGCTTATATTTTTACTCGGTCACGCTATTTTGTAAATAGACGAAACTTCTATTTTCTATGAATATTTATGTAATCATTATAGTGAGTATCTCTGGTAACTGTAGTTTTCCGCGTCTTAGCGAGCAAAATTTTAACAATTCCAATATACTTAAAAATTACACTTAATCCTGCTCACGCTCGACAATCCGTTCTAGTCTGCAAGACTGGCCTTCTACAGGGTTATTGTCCTCAAAAGAATTATACGAATAAAATTTTGCCAATCGAATTAAGTTTAATGCTAGTAAGAATCTGTATCGTTTGTTAATTCATCAGAGAATGCTCCTCAGCAAACCCTCTCTACCCCCCAAACAAACGGTGTTAGTCTTGTTGAGACAATCTCCTTTGACATTATCGATCAATTCAAACTTCTTTGAAACGATTATATTGTCGATATTTCCAAAGAAGTGACCAAATGTACTTAGGCCTTTTTTAAAATTCTGCCAAAAATATTTTACCCGAGGTCTTCGCATGATCTACACCTCATATACTCGTTTTAGGCCAATAACGTAGTACAAAAACGTAGTACAATTTACACATTTTGGCAGGGCCCTTAAAATCTTATTTGGAGATTATGAACCAAATTCCACGTCCTATATATATAAATGAAAGTCGTCTACAAAACTTTACAACCCTACATAAAAGTAACTATTTTTTTAATGGAAATATTTACATTTTTGTATTTATGTATAACTGTGCATTCCTGAAAGTATCACTTCTTTTTACAATTAAAAATAATTAAATGTATTTTGCAAAAATACCATTTTTTTTTTAGCTGAAGCCAAACAGCGGCCGAATAAGGCCTAATTCTAAATATTTTTCCTAGCCATTCAAGGGTCCTACAAAAATTGTTTGCAGGCCTTTTTGGCCAAACAGAGGTTGTATTGAAATGATCTAGACTGTTTAATGGGCGCACAGCGGCCGTACATCGGCCGAACAAGGATTATTCTATAAAGGAAATGAGCAGCAACTAACCTCATACACAAATTCTTTTGCGCCGCACAGAAATGGCGATACTATAAGCATCGCCGAGTTAGGCTCTCTTTTATTGTTGCGCATTCGTTTGCTGTGCGTACAGCGGCCGCAAAACTTAAATTGGACCTTATTCGGCCGTTGTTCGACCAAACTTTCGACCAAACTTTCGACTGCCGGGATTTTTAGACTATTTTAAGGCCATGTTCGACTCCTGTTTGATTGCTTATATCAAATACGAATACAACAGTTAATTTTTTACTCATATTAATACACAAAAAAGTTTCATCTTTAGTAAATAAATTCTGAACTCGTTAAAATGTTAAAAAAGTATGTTTTTCGCTCTCAATATTTCTTTTAAATACACCTACACTTTATATGCCACCCTTCTGGGGTGGTTCCCCAAACAAAAAATAGAAAATATCATTGCTATTATTGAGACTTCAAAAAATTTTGTGTTGAGACTCGACAAATTCTATCTTAATCTTCACCTGACCTCGTAGGGTACGTACATAACCCACGTTCTTTCTCGTTTTGTTTTGTTTGGAATTTTTTTTTTATAGTTTTCTGGTTTTTTATGAACGCTGATCTTTATTTTTTTCAACTTGAAATATTCTACAGTTTAAAGTGGTATCTGAAGATGATCTCTGAATTTTTTTGAGACAAAATAATCTAATATTTAAATTTTTAAAAAGATTTTAATCACTGGTGTTCGTATGTACCCCACAAGTCCAGGTGGAGATTAAATACTCTAGATGAGCATGCCAGATGAAGATTAATATTAAATGGCAGCCTTAGAAATTTCACTTTAAATTTTTTTTTTATATAATTTTCTTTAACCCTGCTTTGATAACCTACGTCTGCGAGACGTATGCTTTCTAAAAATTTTTGCTCTCTCTCTCGTGAAATGCTTTTACTGTTAATTTTTATTTTCATTTTTTAATAAAAAAAAAATTATAATAAAATGTGTTTGAATAACAAGGGAATATGTAATAACGCCATGTAAGCACAAAAAAAAATTGTTTTAAAAATAACATTAAGCCACGAAAGCAATGACACGTCTGATAGACGTATGGTTAGCTTTTGAGCGATTTCTAATAAAGTTATCAAAGCAGGGTTAAATTAAAATGTCAAACAACTTGCACACAACACTTAAAGTCACGCATTTTTATAAATACCAACATAAATTTCTTTGCCAAAACATTTTGTGCTTAAACGCGAACTTAACCCACCCTGATCAAGCACTAGCCCCTTCAGCACCAATACATAAAGGACATTATTTATGTTGAGTAGAAGGCTTTTTATAAAGAAACTAAAGAAAACTGTTTGATTATGCGCTCGCTCTTCATACTTCAATTCAATTAAGTATACTTTAAAAAACACACACATGCAAACTGACACTTATTTAAATTCATACACACATAAAGCTAGAATAAATGTCATGCGATATTTGAACATTTGTCGCTTTTAATGGGGTTTGATTGAGTTTAATTAATTTCTATTAGTTTTTGTCGCCATGTCTGTGCTGGTGTGTGTATGTGTGTGTGTGGGAGACGACTAGCTTGTCGAAATTTGCTATAAAATAAACTTTTATCGTTTTTTTTTTGCAAAAATGAAACAGCGGGATTGCATTTAAGGATAAGTTTGACGATATTAAAAATTTGATTGATGTTTGCAAAGTATCATAAATTAAAACAAATTTTGAGTATCTCTGTATACAAGACTAATTGTTACAAAATTTAAATCAGTCGGTGGTTTTTAGTATAGTTTAGTTACCAAAATTTAATTAATTACCGAATAGCCAAAAAAAAAATGTTAAATTTTCTTACTGCAATCAGTCAGTGTCGCCATCTGTCAGTCAGTTTGTCAGCCCTAAAATCACATACATAGACATATCGAAATCCACTTACAATACTAGGGTTCATGGCTTAAATTTTTTTACGCCCATCCGTGTATAAAATGCTACCTCCCCACACATGCACACACACACACACACACACACACACACACACACACACACACACACACACACACACACACACACACACACTAGACATGGGTAACGCAACAAAAAATTCTGCGTTGATACACTAACTCAAGCGCAGTTTACTGTGTCAGCAAAATGCGTTAACGCAGTTGCGCAATGACATAGTGTGATATGCTATGATTCCTGTATCAACAGGACTTCAATCAACACAGCTTAAAGAAAAACAAACACAATTACTCTTACCAATAAGAAATAGTTATGAAGCATGATAAGACAAAACGCAAACCATAGTATTTAACAAAAATAAACTAAGCTTAGTTTTAGGCATGAATCTGAACAGTCCCACATTTGAAAGAGCAACCGGCTGAAAGAGCAACCGAACAGATGCTACAAACACATTTATCATCTAGAAACAAGTTGGAATTTTTATCCATAACTACTAACCTATACCTACCAATAAATAAAAAAAGAAAAAAATAACAAGAAACTATTTGTGTCACTTCGATATTGCGCTATATTTAATAAAAGAAGTGAGTCAACGCAATAACGCAGTTAGTTGCTTCAACTCTATAACAAAACGCAGTGCTGCGTTACATTTAATAAAATAAGTGAGTCAACGCAACAACGCAGTTATTTGCTTAAACTCTATAACGCAACACAGTGCTGCACTATCCATGTCAACGCAATAACGCATTTAGGTGCTTCAACTCTATAACGCAATAACGCAGTTATTTGCTTCAACTCTAACGCAATGCAGTGCTGCATTATCCATGGCAAAGCAATAACGCAGTTAGGTGATTCAACTTTATAACGCAAAGCAGTGATGCGTTACATTAAAAAAAAAAAGTGAGTCAACGCAATAACGCACTTAGGTGCTTCAACTCTATAACGCAACGCAGTGCTGCGTTATCCATGTGTAACACACACACGTGCCTGTACGTGCAATAAAATTTGACATATGAGAACATTAGACAAGTGAACATGTATTTCCACCACATCCCTTTCCTCTACAAGGGAAAAAAATATCCTCTAACCTCAAGTATAGCTTGTAACAAATTCTAAATCACGGCCCCCAGTAGACAAAACCGCAAAAATATATCAAAAAGCCACGCAAAAACCAAAAATAAGAAAGAAAATCAACACATACCAACAACATATGTTGGCATGTATCACATCACATGCTCATATAACTCGCATATACACACACAAACATACACAAAAACACACAGACACCAATACCAATACACACACACACAATAACACCCATGGATACAAATACTTAAATCTGGAAAGAAAAAAAAAACATGCGGCAACAATTCTGTAAGAGTAGCTGCTGTCACTCCAAGAGTGAGAGAGCTAGCAAAAAAAAAACTAGTGAGATGGCAACACGAAACGCGTGAAACAGGACGATGACGGCCCTCCGGGGAAATCAAAACAGATCAAAATGTCATCTTTAAGAGCTTAAATTTGTATAAAATAACAGGTCGTAAACCTAGGAAAGCGCGACAAAGCGACATTTAAGAGTCGCATCAGCATAGACAAAAAAAATAGCGAAAAAAAGTAATAAAATAATATGTTCAACCCAACTCGTCCCATTTTAAGGGGTTTTGTTTTTCTTTATTTTTAACTCCTCTGCCATCATTCTTAAGAGTCTAGTACGTAATGCTGAAATGAGCGTGAGCTTCTTCTTGGTCAGGCTATAAAAAAAAGAAATAAAAATGAAAGATTTATCATAAGAAATGAGAGACGAAAATTTTATTTTGTTTCTCTTTTGTTTTTATGATATTTAATACTTAGATATAAAAGTGATATCTGGTCGTTTGCACAAAAAGTGGAAATTTTTTAATTTCATTTAATTTTTAATCAATCAATCAATCAAGAACCCAGTGTGCCAAACGGATCTGTTACGAATCCGTAACGAACTCACTTCTTCGTACATTTTGTCCGAAACGGATTGCGTTTCGCATCCGGAACGGATCCTTTTTCGTATGAAATTCCTCTCTCCGTTACGGACTTCAGTTTCGAATCCGTTTCGGACTTCAGATACGAATCTGTTTCGGACCTCATATACGAATCCGTTTCGGACTTCAGATTCGAATCCGTTTCGGACTTCAGATACGAATCCGTTTCGGACTTCAGATACGAATCTTTTTCGGGCTTCAGATACGAATCCGTTTCGGACTTCAGATACGAATCCATTTCGGACTTCATATACGAAACAGACGTTTCAGACTCTTTTTTTTTAAATAATGCGAACTCGCAACGGACTCGTTTGACGGACTCGTTTGAGCTACAGATGTTAAAAATATAGGTTCTCTTAACAAGTTTGACGCATTCAAATTCGAAAACTTTTTGCAGGAAATTAAACGTAAATTAAAACAAAAAAAATTATTTTGTAATCAAATTTATAAGAGAGTAGTGGAGGCTAGTTTAAATGTTAAAAAAAATAATTCAAAATATCAAACAAACGAGTACAATGTTGGTGAGTTCCAGGATGGCTCATACTTGTTTCTTCAAACAGCTAAACATTATTTTTCATTGAAGCATCCCAATAACTTTTACTGCTATAATGACAAAGCGTACAAAATTCACGCAATAAAAAAAAGTTTCCGAAAAATATCTTGTGTACGGCTATCCTATAGTCACATCTAACTTGATGACTAATGATAATTATTTAAAAATTCTGACAAGAACTTTTCTTCGATTTGAAGAAGAGATTGAGGAGCACGAGCCTAATGAAATAAAAAAGTTGTTTAAAATAAAAATAAGTACACAATTGTATTTCGTATCCCTAATCCACTGAAAATAAAATAAGAAATTGTAAAACAAATTTAAGACTGTCTTTTATGTTAACGTTGTGGTATTTTTTTTTTGACGGATTCGTAACGGGTTCGTAACGGGTCTGTCAAAACATAATAGCGATTCCTCTCAAAAATACGAACTGCTTTTTCCATTTTTTCGGATCCGCCTCGAACTCAGAACGGACTTCAGAAACGAATCCGTAACGGACTTCAGATACGAATACGTTTCGGACTTCATATACGAATCCGTTTCAGACCCTTTTGGCGGATTCGTAACGGGTTCGTAACGGGTCCGTCGAAACAAAAGAAAGCGTAGTGCGTACTGACGGACTCGTAACGAGTTCGTAACGGATCCGCATCCGTTTTTGTGCACATTGGGAAAAGACACTACAAATTTAAGTAGTTGGACTATTGAAATAAGTTTGAAGTAGTATAATTTCACGTAAAACATATTAAGGAGCCCTGCGAATTTTATTTAAGACTCTGTGTTGTTTAATTTACTATAAATCACAATACAATAAATAGCTACAAAATGTCCTTAAGGGGCCAATCAAGAATTACGTAAGCACTACAGTAGGGCGGGGGTTTTGCTTTGATTCGATGACATGAGGGATGGAGGTCTGGATAGATCCCCAGATTACGTCAGCAGTATTTATATTTTTACTTTTTGAACTTTTTTTTAAAAATGTAGTCGATTTTGGTTTGAACACATATGGCAACCCTACCTGTCTATGCTTATGAACGAAACACATTTTCAGGGATTCCCGATGCATGTACCAATGTACCTATGGAAGCGTTGTAAATTGATTTTTCATAGGTCTTGCTCTTAAAAAAATTGTTGGAATTTTCGATTCTCTTGAAAAAACACCTTCAAACATACGTTTTTTTAGGGTAAACTCAATTATTCACAAGTGTTCAAAATGTCAAAAATTTTTTAGAGCATTCTTTAAAAATTCAGCCTTTTAACAATTTCATAAAAAATATGTTAATATAAAAATAAAAAATAATAATTATTACATATAGTAACAAATATAAAAAAAATATAAAAAATATAAAAAATATAAAAAAATATAAAAAATATAAAAATATAAAAAATATAAAAAATATAAAAAATATAAAACATATAAAAGATATAAAATATATAAAAAAATATAAAAAATATAAAAAATATAACGAATATAACGAATATAAAAAATATAAAAAATATAAAAAATATAAAAAATATAAAAAATATAAAAAATATAATAAATATAACAAATATAACAAATATAACAAATATAACAAATAAAACAAATATAGCAAATATAACAAATATAACAAATATAACAAATATAACAAATATAACAAATATAACAAATATAACAAATATAAAAAATATAAAAAATATAATAAATATAACAAATATAACAAATATAACAAATGTAACAAATATAACAAATATAACAAATATAACAAATATAACAAATATAACAAATATAACAAATATAACAAATATAACAAATATAACAAATATAACAAATATAACAAATATAACAAATATAACAAATGTAACAAATATAACAAATATAACAAATATAACAAATACAACATATATAAAAAATTACCTAAAAAATAACAAAATTTCGTAAAAAAATAATAAAATTATTTACATAAAAAATATTTGTTTAATTACATAAAAAATAAGAAAGGTGCATACAAAATTAAAAAAATTATAAAAATACAGTAAAAATTTTTATTAATTTTTATAGTTTTAAATACTAAAATACACATATGTGACCTTCTTCGAGAAAAGGGACCCAGTGTTTCAAAAAACGGGTTTGGACTTTAGAGTGGATTCTGGTACCTAAGGGGGTGTAGAATTAGATGAAATGAGTTAGATTTCTGATAAAAATTTATTTACCCCATAAAAACGTACAAAACGAACTTGGGAAAATCGATAAACATGAGAAAAAAAATGAGAAGCGTTTTTGTCAAAACTTCATTTTCGCACACTAGGTACCTTTTCTCGGAGAAGGTCACGTATATATACAAAAAATCATAAAAAATATATAAAAAATAATTTAACATAAAAAATATAAAAATTAAAAAATAGCACAAGAAATAAAAAATAATAAAATGACATACAATATATAAAAAAAATTTCGGAATTCAAAAATCTAAAAATGACTCAAAAATAGTTACTCAATTTGGGATTATGTCCCTCCTTATACAGTGTCAAAAAGCCAATTTTTTACTTAAAGTTGTGTCACTTATTATAAAGTGCCATAGGGATTTACTCACTTTCCAACCTTAAAAATGGGAAAATTTGGAAAAAATTCCAAACATTTTGCTGCATAAATTGTCCCTTGTACGATCTAAGGTACGAACAATTCCAAACAAGGTGATTCCAAAAAAATCACTAGCGATTGATTTAACTCCAAGTTAAAAACAATTGGGTTTATGTCATTAGATATAAGGTGTGACATAGTCCCAAAATTTAATATAGGGATATTGCCACTTGGATTATGCAACTCAAAAAACTATGAAAACACTAAATCGAATCCTTTTTGAAATAAAACCAGCTTCCAAATCATAAAAAGGCGTGGCAGGCATAGAAAAGTATAAATATATGTATACCTCCCATACAAGATGGCTTTATGAAAACGGTAAAATCTATTTAAATTATACCAAACTAATGCAATGCCTTCAAATTATTCAAATAAGTAGTAATCTTTACTATGCATTCTTAGTTTAAAATTTGGCACAATAAAATAAAAGCTACGCCTATCTCCCATACAAAATGACGCATCAAACTAACGAAACCTTTACAAAATCCACAAATCACTATATATTGACATGATATCATAGACATAAGCTTTGATATTCAAAACTTACTCCAAGTTTTAAATTTGGGATATTTGTATAATAAACCACGGCTTATTAGAAGTGACGTCATCTAAATAAAAAATGTAAACCATCGATCACTCTAAAAAATGTCGCTGATAATTCCGTAGTAATTTTTAAAAAAGTTGCAATACCTTTTTTTCGACCTTTAGGTTCAATTTTAATTAGAAAAATATGATTTTTAATAAAAATTGTGAAAAATTAGATATGAAAATAAAAATCCGTTCAGAACAAAATGGGCATTTTTTAGAAAAAGTGTTCCCACTATCTAAAATTGTACAAGTAGAGAATCAATTTGGGTGCAACGTTAGGGCGTTGTCCCACTGTGCCTCATCAGATTTGTTAAGGCCTCTACGACAACCAACTTCAATTTTTAAATAGTATACTAAAGTTTTTAAAAACTTTGCGAAATTCACAATTTAGTGAAGTGCTTTTAGAGCCTACGCCTTAATTGGGATTTTTGCAAACATCGAAAAAACGTTGGTGTTACATTATTTGAAGTTCTATCAATGGGAAGTCCTTGTGTGGTATCTGTTTTATTTGTTCTTCTTTGCTGTAAGTTTCAAGATGTCACATTGCAACAACAACAAAAACAACAATGAAACACTTTATTTCGTATGGAAATGTTTTGTATTGGCTTCTTTTGGCATCAATAACATCGTTTATATATATATTTAAATTGTTTTATCTAGGCTGGAATGTAGTTGTTGTTGTTGTTGTTGTTGTTGTTACTGCTACTGTTATTTTTGTCGACGTCGGACATGCAGGGGAAGTGAGTGCTAAAGTGTTGCCAACATCATGTTTTTTTTTGTATAACAACAGCTGTCTTTTGTAAGGATGCCGTCAATATTTTTTTATTTGCTCCTTGTTCATGCTGCTGTTACTGCTCTTGCTCTTGTTGCTACTGTTACTGATTGACAAAGTGATTTTTTGATTGAATTTGACACACAGCAATATAAAAAGAAAAAAGAAGTCCCAATTTATTTGCAAAGCTTTGCTCAAGCTTAAACTAATTTTAATGGAATGTGTTGAAAAATTTGGCACCATGACATTGATGCGCGCCCATGTAATGATTTTTTAAGGACTTACTGCTGAATGCATATTTTTGTTTTTTTTTTTTTTTCTTTTCAATTTCAATCGACTTTTGTGTTCAATAATTGATTTGATAGTTAAGATTGCGCATGACAGCTACAAAAAAAATATCTTGAAATCAGATTTTGGCATTTTTTTTAAGTAAAATTTACTGTTCTGTTGAAGAGAAAGTTTTTCAAGTTTCGGGAAAAACTTTAAATTAAGTTTTCTGTAGTGATAGTGACGCCTTTACTCTCTTTTGTTTGTACTACGAAGAGAGTTGCTTTCTATTACACTATTTTTGGTAATACTTAAAAATGACAAACTTGCTTTTGGTGCAATAAATAGTTGGTTATTGAAAAATAAATTATTTATATTAGCTTTTGGTGATGGTGATGCCTTTACTCTCTTTTGTTTGTACTAAGAAGACAGTTGCTTTCTATTAACCAATATTTGGTAATACTTAAAAATGACGTAACTTACTTTTGGTGAAATAAATAATTGGTTATTGAAAATAAATTATTTATATTCGTATTCTAGATGAGACAAATGCTTATTTTGTTATTCTTACGATACCACTAAATGCCTTCTTGATTGAAAAAATTTAATAACTATATTTATTATTTATGTATATTATAATCTTTTTGTTTTTTTTAATGATTTTATTTTATTAAAGAAGTTTTTCTAAGGTCAGATTATTTATTTTCAATATGGTGCTTTCAATAAGCTATGCATATTTTTACTTTAAACGAAAAAGTTTCTCTGAAGTATGAAGTCTTTAATTGTATAAATTCAAGTAATTTTATCATTCATTGGCTCAAGTTATAATTTAGTGACACTTTTTGACAACTTTTACCATTTTTTCAAAATTGCAGACGGATTTTATTAGAGGAGGAAAACAAATAATACTTTTTAAAAGTTTACGTTTCAGTAATTTTTAATAAAGGTATTAAATTTACTCTAATTAAACTATATACTAACATAAACAGTTAAAAACATAGTTAACACTATGTATATTAGAGATGAGTAATTTTTTTGCCATGCTGGTAACATCCAGTTTCAAATTCTACATGAAATTCTGAGTAAAACACTCCTTGGGACCATACAGCTCCAATGAAATTTTTCCCAGCGAAAAATCGTTAATAGATTCCCATATTGAAGAAATTTTTTTCATAGCACAAAATTGCTCTAAAACACGCATAAATTTACATCAACAGTCAAGCCTCAAAAAAATTCATGTATAAAAATTACTTCAATATTTCTTTTCAATCAAAAGTTATGGCGAAAAAAATTCATTTTTATACCATCGGCTATCTAAAGTAAGTCTTTTTCTATATTAATAAAACTCATTTGTGTTTTCGATTTCCTTAGCTGTGAGACCCCCGCTCTTCCCTCATCCGCCTTTATATTCAATTCCTTAAGTTTTTCTTCAACGTTCTAAATATATAACGTCTAACTATTGCAACTTTTAACTCAATCTTAATACCTTGATTATTTGGTTTTTACTTTTTAATGCTTATTTTATCAGAAAAGTTACCGTGAATTATAAATATGTTGAACCAAAAACAAATAAACCCCTGCACACAAGATTAAAATGAAAAGATGAACCAAGAGGCAGTAAGTTCGATTAATTTTTTTTCAATATTTTTTAAAATATAAAATTTGTGGTGAAACGGCAGAGCTGTAAAATCGGCATTCATATTCAGAATTTTAAGTACAACTAAATAACTACATAAAAATGCATTCAATGCAAAATTGATTTACAAATAAGATTTTTAGTTCACATTCATTTTTTTAAAAAGTATTCATTGTCTTTATTCAGAATTTTTTTTATTCATTTGAATGCTACTCACAAAGAATTTCAGAATTTCCAATTATTCTTTTTATATTCATTATTCATTTTTTATTCATTATTCATTTTTTATTCATTATTAATTTTTTATTCATGATTAATTTTTTATTTATTATTAATTTTTTATTCATTATTCATTATACATTTTTTTTTCATTACTCTTTTGTTATTCATTATTAATTTTGTACTTACTACTCATTTTTTATACATTATTCATTTGTTATTCATTATTCTTTTTTTAGTCTTTATTCATTTTTTATTCATTATTCATTTTTTATTCATTATTCATTTTTTATTCATTATTCATTTTTTATTCATTATTCATTTTTTATTCATTATTCATTTTTTATTCATTATTCATTTTTTATTCATTATTCATTTTTGATTTTTTATTCATTATTAATTTTTTATTCATTATTCATTTGTTATTCTTTATTAATTTTTTATTCATTTCAAGCCATCCATAAATCCCAAGCCCAGTCCCAAGCCATAAATAAAAAATGAGTAATGAATAAAAAATGAGTCATGAATAAGAAATGAATAATGAATAACAAATTAATAATGAATAAAAAATGAATGATGATTAAAAAATAAATAATCAATAAAACAGAATAATGAATAAAAAGGGAATAATGAATAAAAAAGGAATAATGATTAACAAATGAATAATGAATAAAAAATGAATAACGAATAAAAAATTAATAATGAATAAAAAATGAATAATGAATAAAAAATGAATAATGAATGCAAAATGAGTAATGAATAAAAAATTAATAATAAATAAAAAATTAATAATGAATAAAAAAATGAATAAAGACTAGAAAATAATAATGAAAAACAAATAAATAATGAATACAAATTGCATAAAAAATTCTTTGTAAATTCTTTGTAAATTGCATTCAAATGAATTAAAAAATGATTCATTCTTCTGAGTAACGAAAATGAATATTTGAAATGAATAATTAATAATTTTTTTAAAAATGAATGTGTATTAAAAATTGTATTTATTCAATTTTGCATTCATTAAATGCATTATTATTTCGTTATTCACTGATGTACTTTTTTGTGAATAAAATCAAATTGAATGCATTCTTTTACAGCTCTGTGAAACGGTGATTTTTTTATAATTACGAGAGCTGACTGTAGTTGCGATGTTTGTCCTTGAAATAATAGTCGAATGCACTTCCAGATTAAAAAGTTGAAAGCAAAACGCTGGTTGAACAAATTGATAAACATTCAATCAGTGGCGTAGATAATTTTTGGTTGTGGGGTCCGTAAAAAATATAACCTTAAAAAAGTGTACTATTGAATACCTTATTAAATGACTGTTTTGTGAAGACGAATGTCATGTTTCGCAGCCTTCCGTTGGTGTAACGTCGAAAAACGGTAGGTAGTTAAAAAAAGTATGGGCTGGTTGAATTGAATCTAAACAACACCAAGTTTCTGAAAGCTCCATATGTCGCTATATCTCTAGTAATTGTTGACCGATTTAAAAAATTAAACACTGAACTAAATCATATTTTGATTATAATCTTGATAAAAAGAAGAATTTTTGGCAATATATATACCTTTGGATTCGTGCTTAACTTACTATTAGAATCAATTCACAATTACGTGAGATATTTGGTAATGCTTCCATGGCTCTGGGGGGTCCAGACCCGCGGACGATTTCCATATATATGCCACTGCATTCAATAGTCATCAGTCAAATCAATGAGCAATTAGTCATCAATTTAATAAGAGATTTGACTCAACATATAATCGTACTAGTTTAACGAGCTACGATGATACTGGGTAATATTTACCAAAATTTGTTAATAGTCAATAAATATTTTTAAACATTTGCCAAATCGTCGCTTGAGAAAATAAATGGCGTATGTGAAAATTTTCACTTTTGAGATGAATGAGAAAAAGGGGCTATAAATTCTAAAAAATAGCGGTAAGTCCACAAATCTATTGTGAAATGTGTCGGCAAATAGACCTGAAATTCTGAAGAATATTTAATCTCCACTAGATTTTGAATTATAGCTCCTTTTTCTCAATAATCTCAGAAAATTTTCACATACGACATTTATTTTCTCAAGCGACGAAATCAATACTTTAGTTGAATAAATCCAAACTTTTGTCTAAGTGTATATAAATTTGTAACCTTTCTGACTAGCCCACTTTTGCTATTTCATTGCAATTTAAGCTCGTACAATAAGCCGCTTGTTTTCAGCTTGTTGAAATCTGAAATTGTTTTTGCTATTTATGTGTTCTACTCTCACAATATTGCTTATTGAAAATTTAAATCAATGTGTTCACTTTTTGTCTGACTTTTGCTCAGTGTGATCTTCTATCTCGCATGACATACTTTTGTGTTTTTTTTTTCTTCTTCATTTTTCACATAATAGTGTTATTTTTCTTTAACCTCGTCAAACACAACAACATTTCCTGTTCAAAAATGGTCACATTTGAGGTGTTAAACCATTTAACAACAGAGAAAACAACAATATTTTTAGTGCTTTTTTATGAGTTGCAATTTCTAAAGAATAGAAAAAAAAACAACAACAACCTAGAAACTTTTGTACCTTCAGCTGTTGGGGCTTTATTGAGTTTTGCCGCATTTAACACAACTTTTAGACAAAAAAAAAAAAAAAAATTATAAAACTTTTAGACAAGGTAAAAAATCGAACAAATATTTTTCATTTGATGAGAGCTTGTTTAAAAACTTTCAACTTATCAACGACAATACAACGCATTGTTATCAAGCAACATTGTTTGTCAACGATGACAACAACGCACACTCCTTAAATATTTATTTTAAACTTAAAACTTAAGTGCAAATATTTGACTGAACTAACAATTTTATGATTAGTTTGCTTAAAAACACAAACAAATCAAACAATGCAGTGAAGAGCATTTTCTAAATTGTTTCTTTTTTTATCTTGAAGTAATGCGGCATTGTTAAATACCTAGAGAGCTACATATAATCTAAAACGTTAGTTTAAATTGTTCTTAAATTAGCTAATAAAGCATACTTCAGCTACTTTTAAGCTACTGCCGCCAAAGTGCTTCTCTTTTGCTGCCTCTTGGCTTGCTGCAGTTTGTGCTGAAAGCTTTTGCTATTTTCTTGAAGCTTGCAGATTTGCTTCTATTTAATTCAAGTTTCTTGACATAATTGCCTGCGTATTCAAAGAAATTATAAATAAAAAAATAACGCTGCGTATGTTTTGCAGATTTTTCATAGTTGAGATAAAGAAAATCTCTACATTAATTACAACCAAACCATATTTTTTCATATTCTGCTTTAACCACTTCATAGAATGAACGCAACTTGAAAGCCTAGAAAGTTTCTTCTTAAGAAAAAAAAACCGCCTCTACTTTGTCTTAGCTTCTGTCTGCATATTTTCTCACGTATTTTTCTTTTAAAGTGGCAGCGTTGTACAGGTTTGTGAAGTTTTTGCATTAAAATATAACCTGCTGTGTTTTTGTGTTTTTTACTATTCATTCTTTTACCATCTATCTACTTAACTCGGTATTCATAGGAATATATTTTGCTAAAATTCTTTATTTTGAAAGAGCTCTTTATTTTTTTTTTTCTTTACGCCAACGAAGTGATACGCGTACTTGTCACAAAAACTCTTCAGCATAATGATGGCTTAAGCTCTTGTTATTTTTTATTTAATATTAGTTGCATTTTATTGCTTTCAGTTTTTCTAGTTTGATGCTAAAGCAGACACTTACTTAAAATACTCCCTTTATATAATGTGAAGAAAATTATTGTAATTAAGTTTTATGGTCGAATTTTCAGAGCTTAGAACTACATCGAAACACAGTATTAAATTTATTTTTAAAATGCTTAGAGAAAATAGCAAAAGCTCCTATTAAGTAAATGAGTTTTAATGCTGCTGTAGCAAACGCAAATTGGCGTCGCTGTGGGAAAATATTTTTATGAATAATTATTGCAGTTATCAGCCTCTATGTGCTTTTTTTGAATTGCCATCCAAAGCCTAGAGTAATTAAAAATATTTATGTGACTAATAAATGTCATGCAAGATAAAATGATAAACTAAAAGTAATCGAGCTAAGAATTTAATTTAAGGTGAATTTAAGAATTTTCATCAATTGTCAATGTCAGACAACAAAAATGTCATGCAATAAAAATGTCATGCAATAAAAATGTCATGCAATAAAAATGTCGTGCAATAAAAATGTCATGCAACAAAAATGTCATGCAAGAAAAGTGTCATGCAACAAAAATGGCATACAAAAAATTGGCATGCAATATAAATGGTCATGCAATAAATCTGTAGTCACAAGAAAACTAATGACTAAACTCAAAATATCGTAAAAAAGCGATATGGAATTTACTTTATTGTCAATTTTTGGAAGTATGCAGATATCCATTTTTTGCACAGAATTGATCATCATTTATGTCTTCACCGATTTTGTTTGTAACGGTTTAGATATTTCAAAGAAATTGGTCGTAGTGCGTGCAATTAAAATATCGTTTTTTACGATATTTTGGGTTTAGTCGTTATTCCTTGTGACCACAGAAATATTATATTGAATAAAAATGTCATGTAATGTATAAACCATACAATTAAAATATCGTGAGAGAAAACTGTCGCACAACAAAAAGTGGTACTCAGATAAAAAATGTTCCAAAATAAAAATTTCCAGGCTTTAAAAATAACGTTCACTTTAAGATGAATTTAAGAATTTTCATCAATTGTCAATGTCAGGCAACAAAAATGTCATGCAATAAAAATGTCATGCAATAGAAATTTCGTGCAACAAAAATGTCATGCAACAGAAATGTCATGCAAGAAAAGTGTCATGCAACAAAAATGTCATGATAGAAAATTGTCATGCAAGTAAAGTCTAATTCAACAAAAATGACAAAAAAAAGTCATGCAATAAAAAAGTCATGCAATAAATATTATATTAAATAAAAATGACATGTAATGTAAACACCACACCATTGAAATACGTGAGAAAAAATTGTCGCACAACGAGAAGTGTTATTCAGTTAAAAATTGTCCAAACTAAAAATTGCCAGCATTTAAAAATGAGGAACAATAAAAAAGTCTTAAAATAAAAAATATCATGCATTAATGCATTATTAATCATAAAAATTATGCTGTTGTAAAATGCCATGAAGGAGAAAGTGCTACTTTCGGATAACAAAAGTTGTACAAATAAAATAATATGATGTAAACAAATAAAATAAAATGTGAAATATCATGCATTAAAATAGTATCGTACTTATGAAAAGTGTTATTAGCAAAGCTCGAATTTTGATAATCTAAAAACTGCAAAAAATGACCTACAAAAATGACAAAAATGACCTAAAAACTGCAGAAAATTACATAAAAACTGACAAAAATTACATAAAAAACGCAAAAAATTGCATAAAAAATAAACAAAAAATTTTGCCTTAAAAAAACATTACTAAATTAAAATTTATTTTATACTAGCATTTCCTGAGTTTTTATGTAAAAAAATTAAACAAGTCTACATACCCTTTCGTCAGTTTCACCACGCACAGAGCTTTTTTTTCATCGAAGTCTGTAAACAAAGCTGCTCCATTGTCGAGAGGTAATGTTTTTGATTGAAGGGACTCTAGTAATAAAGGAATATTTTTAAAAATTTGCATTTTGACATTTTTAGTACAAAAAAAAAAAAAAAAATATTTAAAAGTTACACTAAAATGACCTAAAAAACCGAAAAATGCTCTAAAAATAAAAATGCAATAAATATTACATGAATAAAAAGATCATGCAATGCAAACACCATACCATAAAAATATCGTGAGAGAACACTGTCACTCAATCAAGAAGTGTTATTTTGATAAAAAAATGTCCGAAATAAAAATTGCCAGGCGATAAAAATTACGTCCAATAAAAAAAGTCATTAAATAAAAAAAGTCATACAGTAATGCATTAATCAAAAAAGTTATGTATTTGGAAAATGTCATGAATCAAGTACTACTTTCGGACTGTTTATACATTCAAAATAATATGTAGAATATCACGCATTAAAAAAAATATACAAAAAATATTATGCTACTAAAACTAAAAAGTGTTATTAGTATGAAAAAAATCAATAACCTAAAACTGTTGGGCAAGAAAAAAAATGACAAACAATATAAAATATTCGAACATACAAAATGTCATAAAAAAATTACTAATAATATGAAATATTAGAACAAAATGTCATAAAGAAAAAATGTCAAGCTATAAAATTAGTTATAAAAATGTCATGCAAGAAAAATGGCATGCAAGAAAAATGTCATGCAACAAATATTGCATTGAATAAAAATGTCAATAAATGCAAACGCCATACCATGAATGAATGTATCGTGAGAGAACACTTTCAAACAGCCAAAAAACTTTATTTTGTCATGGTAGAAAATTGTCATAAAAGTAAAGTGGCCTGCAACAAAAATGGCATACAAAAAATTGTCATGCAATAAAAAAGGTCATGCAATAATATTATGATACGAAATAACAAAATAATATGTAGAATATCACGCATTAAAAAATATATCATACAGAAAATATTATGTTACTAAACAGTGTTATTAGTATAAAAAGTTCAATAACCTAATACTGTTAGGCAAAAAAGAAGAAAAGGCAAACAATATAAAATGTTAGAACATACAAAATACCATAAAGAAAAAATGTTAAGCGATGAAATTAGTTATAACAATGTCATGCAAGAAAAATGGCATGCTAGAAAAAGGCATGCAAGAAAACAGGCATGCAAGAAAACAGGCATGCAAGAAAAATGGCATGCAGTAAAAATGTCATACAATAAATATTACATTGAATAAAAATGTCAATCAATGCAAACAAAAGAAAATTGTCATGTAATAAATATTACATTGAATAAAAATGTCATGCAATGCAAACACCATACCATTAAAATATCGTAAGAGAACACTGTCCCTAAATCAACAAGTGTAATTTTGATAAAAAAATGTCCGAAATAAAAACTGCCAGGTGATAAAAATTACGTACAATAAAAAAGTCATTAAATAAAAAAATGTCGTGCAGTAATGCATTAATCAAAAAAGTTATGCAGTTGAAAAATGTTATGAATTATGACGGACTGTTAAATTAGACAAAAAAGAAAAAATGACAAACAATATAAAATGCTAGAGCATACAAAATGCCATAAAGAAAAAATTGCAAGCGATAAAATTAGTCATAAAAATGTCATGCAAGAAAAATGGCATGCAATAAGAAAAGCATGCAAGAAAAATGTCATGCTATAAAAATGTCATGCAATAAATATTACATTGAGTAAAAATGTCTATCAATGCAAACGCCATACCATGAATATATCGTGAAAGAACACTTTCACGTAACCAAAAGGCTTTATTCTGTTTAAAAAGAGTCCATAATATAAGAGAGAGTAACAGAATCCCCAAAATAAAAATCCTAATGTTATATAAATCCTCAAATACATAATCCCCAAGTGCATAATCTCCAAACACAGTATCCCCAATCACATTAACCTCTAATCCATTATCCCCAAAACTAAACATTCAAGAAAAAATTCCCAAAAAATCCCCGAACAAAAAAGCTTATGCTATTATACAAAATACAAAAAGAATAACTTGTATTGAAAACTTTCCACGGACTCAAAATTCTATTGAGGCGTGGCATCATCGACTTAAAGTTATTGTGGGAAGGAAAAATTATGGCCTTTACCAAATTATTAAAGAGCTAGGAAAAAGAGAAGATTATTTCAAAAACTAACTTGAAGAAGTTACAGTCCTGTCAAAGTATACCGAGAAAAAAATGTTTTAAAACTTTGAAATTTATAAAAAAATAAATGCAGTGAAAATGATCGCAGTTTGTGTTTGGGGATTTTGTTTTTGGGGTTTTTGTTTTTGGGGATTTTGTGCTTGGGGACTTTGTTTTTAAGGTTTTTACATGAAATAACAATAGAGTTCAGCTACTACAGCTTTTTCGCACATTCTCCACATTAGACTATCTTAAGAACCAACTTAATATCATTGAAATATCTCAACGATATACTTAGATAAAAGTGGTCCAAAACAATCTTAAGTGAGAAAAATTTACCCACCATAATATGGGTTGGGCTCAGTGACAACACAAGACATAACAACTAACCATGCGTTTACATAGATCTAATCATACATTAGTTTTCAATCTACTTTTGAGTTGACCTATCGATAAGTTAACATCAAAAAAGCTACAGTTGTTAACTAAGGTATTTGTTTTTAGGAATGCTGTTTTTGGGGATTTTGTTTTGAGGATTTTGTGTTAGGGATTTTGTTTTTGCGGATATCGTACCCAACCCAAATATTAACTGCTAGACAATAAAAATGAGATACAATAAAAAAAGTCAAATAATGAAAAATATGTTATTTTTAAAAACCTTAATAATGCTTTAACCCTTTCAGACCTGACGCTAAGCTACTGAGAATTTTTTATGATTTTTTTTTTTAGTAAATGGTCTTTATATGATATGAAAACATATTCAATGCCTAAATTTTGATATTTTCATATCCTTCAAGGATTTTCAAGAAACGAAAGTTTGTACTGAAAATATTTTTTTTGCACCAAATGTCACATCATTTGAGATTTTAAAATATGTTATTTTTTAGTTGCAATGTGTCAACTTCACTAAAATTGCGCTATTAGTATTTTAGTATAGGAAAACAAACAACTTCTACGACTCATATAAAAAAAAAAATTAAATGTGACGCAAGAATTTCGTGAAAATTTAAGAAACGACAAAATTAACAGCTAAAAGTACCTCTACACTATATGTTTCATACATATGACACGTCAAAAAATTACAAATGGTTTTTAGCTACAGATAGTGTGGAACATATGAAACTGTGGTTTTGAAATGTCGTTTGTATTTGCGTCTGTAAATTTTTGAATTAGAACCGTTTCTAATTTCGTATGTTTTTCTATCTGTACAAAATGTCAGTTTGATAAATTTTTTATTTGAAAATGGAAGAAAAGGCAAATATTAAGATATTTATTCAATAAATTGATTAATAATTAATTTATTCTTAGTTTGAATGGCTACAAGAGGACACTTAAGAGCTTTAAGGTTTACAAAAATTTCAAAAGCTGTTTTATATTTTCAAATGACGTGTCGATAGTGTGGAGACAAAAGAAAAAAGCTGTCTGACAAAAACTTAATTCTGACACACAGATGAAAATCGGTATGTAATTTTATTTGACATGTCATATGTATGAAACATATAGTCTGGGGGCACCTTAAACAATATGAAA
Organism: Dichetophora obliterata; assembly: GCA_963920525.1. Classification (NCBI taxonomy): domain Eukaryota; kingdom Metazoa; phylum Arthropoda; class Insecta; order Diptera; family Sciomyzidae; genus Dichetophora; species Dichetophora obliterata. The sequence continues at coordinate 22,995,232 of OY986435.1, read as the reverse complement.
GGCAAACATAAACAGTAACCTGCGTAATCGATACATGTTAAATAGATAAACATTCGTGAAGTAGAAGTAAAGATATTTAGACTAAAAGTTACCCACACAATCGATGCATCACGGTCTGAAAGGGTTAAACACAATAAAAAGTGTTACTAATATAACAAAGGTCATGAATGAAAATGTCTGGCAAAAAAATAGCCACACAATAAAAATATTATATCATACGAAAGCCATAAAGAAAAAAATGTCGTGTAATAAAACTATTACAAAGTTAGATGTCTTGCGATAAAATTTGTTATACAACTTACTATATAATGTAAGAAAAATTTCATACAACAAAATTTAAATGTCTTGCAATAAAAATATCATTCGACAAAATTTAAATGTCATGCTATAAAAATGTCATGCGACAAAATTTAAATGTCATGTAATAAAAATATCATGCGACAAAATTTAAATGTCATGTAATAAAAATATGCGACAAATTCAAATGTCATGAAATAACAATATCATGCGACAAAATTTAAATGTCATGCTATAAAAATGTCATGCGACAAAATTTAAATGTCATGCAATAAAAATATCATGCGACAAAATTTAAATGTCATGCAATAAAAATATCATGCGACAAAATTTAAATGTCATGCAATAAAAATATCATGCGACAACATTTAAATGTCATGCAATAAAAATATCATGCGACAAGATTTAAATGTCATGAAATAACAAAAAAAATAACGCAGGAAAACTTAGAGCTTAAAAAACAACACAGAATAAACTAAAGTGATAATATACCATTGAAAGCTTTACGAAATAAAAATATCTTCAACTTATGCAATGATATGCATTTAGAGAGAAGTTCTCCTAATTAAAAGTAGTTTTTATATCCAAAATTGTATGTTGTCACTCCAGAATTGTCATGCCATCAAAATTTAATAGTTTGAATTTATAATAAATTTTATTTTTATATTATTTGCCAACTTTGTTATATTTATTTATTTAATTAGATATTTGTAATAATATTAAAATAAAGTCTTAAAGTTCATAAATTAATAGAGCGTGCAAATAAATTTCAAACGCCTTTGCAATCGTAGCTAATTTGAATTTGATGCCATGCGAGAAATTCATTTTTATAATGAATTCAAATGTTTTTACACACTAAAAGTTGTACAAAAGTTGTACAATGAAATGTTTTATCAACAAATTTAATTTCTGTAAAATTAAATGTTCTAAAAATCTCATGCAATTTAATATATAGTTCTATTCTAGTTTGTTTAGCCTGCAGTCATAAGTTAAATGCTGTTAGTTTAGCAATAAATAAAGCCTATAATTTAAATAAAAATTAAAACTTATTACATGATTAATCATGCTTTAAATGACTTTGTATGCAATCCGTCGTCGACATATGAAAAACAAAGAAACCATTCGACTTTTGTCATGTTATTTAATGCAGTTTCATGAGCTGCATTCTCATCATCTGCTAGGTACCTCGGCTAACATAACAAATCGCTAAACTATTGTTTAACATGAATTTTAACAATAATTTTAATTAATTAATTAGCCTAGAGCACAGCGGCAACATCAAGTGGCTGCATAGAGCACTGATGATTTATCGCTACATTGGTACAGCTAGTTAGTTTGTTTGGTGCGTGCCGCTGGTGACTTTCTTCTTTTTTTTTGCAGCATCTTCTCTTAGCCTTAATTAGTTCAGAACAAGCTCTAAACATCATCAACAGCATCACGTGTAGCCAATTAATTAAGTTAATCATCAGCAAGAAATAAAACGACAGCAACAGCTAAAAATTTTTGCTACCAATCTACAAAATGTGCTGCAGAACTCATAAGTTTTGCCAAAATTTTTAACTTAGTTTTTATGAGGGCCATTTTTCATGTTTAAATTTATTGAGTTTAGATTTTTTTATTTATTTTGTTCTTATTGCACTTAATTGTTGCTTAAAATAATAAAAATATTCATAACATTATAGAGTTTGTGTGTAACTATTTTGCATGCAGCCAGTGCGCCCAAAAATAAGCAACAAAATATGTACGCAAATCTTAAAGAGCTGCTCTATTAGCTGTTGCAAATTGGGTTAGCTTGTCACATAAATTTGTCATAAAAACACCAACACTTAAAACATCACAGATGCAACGACACAGCGACACAATACGACGACGCACAGTGTCGTTGTGCGACAAAAAATTTAATAGATTAATTGAGTGAACTGTGAAAGCCATTTGAGAGCTAATACTTTAAATTGTACAAATTTGAAATATATTCATGAAACAATTGAGCCGTTTATTTTGAAAGTGGCATAAGTCACTTTGTTTTTAAGTGTTAATTTTAAGGGTTTTGCATTTTAACACGTTTAAAAATATGGATGGTAACTTTCAAGAAGATTTACTTGTATTTTTTATGTCATGATACTGATATTTTTCTCAGTATAAATAATTTCGTATAAACATTAAAAAATCACCACTTTTCATCACGGTAAAGTGACTTAAGCCACTTTCAAAATAAATAGTTTAGAAAAATGAGTGACTTACATTAATTTTGTCCGACGTATTTTACTGAAGTGATGTTTTGAAAGGGCAGTGATTTACTAAAATTGTTGAATAAATTAGATATATAATAATTTATATGTTTATTAATAATATATTAATCCAATAAAAGTAATATAAAGGTTTGATTTAAATATTCTTTATTTTAATATTTATAAAATACAAAAATAATTAGTTCATGCAGAAACATTATGTAAGTATAAGTAATTTACATATAATAGGAAAATATATTTCAGCTCAATTTAATTCTCGTCATCAATAGGAGTGATTAAGTCCTCGGAAATCGTGGTTTGTTTCAAATTTTTAAAATAACTGTGGTATATTGGCGGTATATAATTAAGCAAGTCCATCATGACTTTGTATTTTGCTGAAGAAACAGGACGAGACCCAGCGTATAACGGATCCATCTTTATTTGTGAATAACGCCTAGGTCTTCCTCTTGTGGTAACAAATCTAAAGTTAGAAATTTATCTTTTTCATCTAAAGTTAGTTTATAAAACATTTTATAGGGAATATCATGGTAAAATCGTATCCATTGAATTTTTAGCCCATTCACTTTGTTTTGGTCTGTATTTACTTTCCTTTTTGAAACAGAATTTTCCAATGAATGTGTTGAAATAAAATCTTTTCCCTCCATGTTGTGTACTGTGAAGGATTTTTTTCGGCAGGCGGCTATCACGCTATAATAATCTTTTGGAATGTATAAATCATTTGTTTTTTTCAAGGCCGTTTCTATTACACCAAAGTCACGATCATTTGGTAAGTATGAATGGCCCGAAATTAAAAATTTGTGATCCAGAATTTCAATATCATTTTCTGAAGACTGAACAATTTTCATCCAAGTTAATGCCAGTTTTAAGTTACGATTTTGTCTTGTACATGAGTCACTATATGCAATAATATGCTTTTGAGTTGTGACATTCTTAAGATGTTTTATACAACACGAAGCAACTTCCTGAGAACCTCTTGATGCTATTGTTTCATCCCAAACATACATGTCAATATTATTGTTATGAAAATTATGGAATCCCAAATTTAAAACCTACATATTCCTTTTGTAATATGATATGGAAGTCGTAAGTTTGGGAAAAGGCAATACTTTTTGAAAATCAAATGAAAATCCAAAATATTCATCTGGATTTTCAGCTGCTTTTTTCTGATCTTCTTGTAGACACTTTCTGGCCATTTCTGCCAATCTCAAATGTAAATCGTGTTGAAGGTTTAATTGCATTTTTTCACCTTCATCCTCACAAGCTTGAATCTGTACTTTTAAAAGATCGCATTTTTGACATGAGTCTTTTCTAGGTTGATAAAAGTGCAAATTAAAGTCATTTTTGAAGCATTTCCTGTAGATCCACTCGTTAACGTGTTGTTGTTTATCATTTTTACACTTTTCAAGATATAGATTGTACATTTTCCTAATAGTTAGATCTGGACTTAAATATTTTCCATGGGGATTATGACTTCTTGTGTAATGGCTACTAAAGGCAGGGAAGCTTTGAATGTGCTCTTTGACCGCAATTATGAGAGATTCTTCAGTTTTTCTTCTGGAATTTTCAGATTTCCCACGTAAATCTTCTCCAGGAACATACTTTTTAAGAGCACGAGCCAGACGTCCTTCTGAGATGTTGAAAGTATCCAGAAAGAATGTTTTACAAACTAACACACTTACATTTTCATGTGTCAAATAATATTTAAATTGACATTGTCTTGGTTTTGACTTGTAGTTTCTTGGTCTTCTCTTTTTGGGTATTTCTCGTTTAACTATACTATGTAAAAACAAATTTTGCTTCGTAAAGTTTGCCAGCTTCCAAAATTTATCAAAGATAAGTTGTCGATTAAGAGAACTTATTTTTTCTTTACAATTTTTTAAACAACAAGGTTTAACTGCAATTCTTTTGGTAAAAATAATTTTGGAGGTTGCTGTTACTTATTTTTCACCACTATTTCTTTTTTCCTTAATAATGTTTTGAGTGTATTTTCTTTTGCATTTCTGCATCCCCTTTTTCGTTCACGATGAGTTTCTGTTCCTTCCGTTATGCTGTTTTCCTTTTCTGATGACTCCATAGAAGTCGATTCTTCATCTGATGAAATTACTGTCCTATGTCTCTTTCGGGGGTTAACGGTTTTTCTCATTTTAGAAATTTTTTCTATAAAATAATAATGCGCATTGAAAGCCACCTAATTCCATAACTGCAATAAGTATGTTTTACCTGATTCGCTGTCTGATAACATCATATAACTGCACTATTCTTTCGCACTTACAAAAATAAGTCCAATGACCACAACTTTTTTACAAATACTGAAAATAATTAAAAACAATACTTCACACCAGTGTTGCCACAGAGTAGAACTCTATCCAGTGTAATTATTAATTTCTCGAGTTCAGCGACTTACGCCACTTTCAAAATAAACATGTTTGTTATACCGTTAATTACCAAAACTTCTCTCGAACAAATCTCAATAGTTCTCAACTTATTGAGTGCAAAATTTTTTAAAATTAAAAGATACCGTTCAATTGTATTTAGTGTTACCATTAACTCATTTTTTTTGAAAAAGTGACTTATGCCACTTTCAAAATAAACGGCTCAATTATCTATTGCTTCCCAGAACGTGATTTCAAAATTGGGATTTGTCTCTTATGATTTTTTGATTACACTACTTACTCTACAGCCATTTTTCTCCAAGCCTCAATATATATTTTTTCAAAGGACTTTGGCCCACTGATTCCAAAAATCGCAACTATTTTGAAATCGACGGAGCCGTTTTTGAGTTATTTGCAAATTTAATTTTTGCTGTTTTTGCATAAAAGTGATCTTGCCTTAGCAGCGCTACCATGTGATATAATAGTCTGATTTTATTGAATCTTATGCCAATGTCTAGACAAAACGTTTGCACTTCTTTAGTTGATATGTCTCAATTAAATTGGACTGGTACTTTTGGCGCAAGAAGCAAAACTACAAAAAATGTTAGAAAAATCCTTATTTACATGATTTTTCTATATGTTGCAAAGCTAATTTTTTTTTATTTTTTGTTGGTAGATGAAATATTTGAGAACTGTTAAAGATAAATTTCGTATAAATCTGACAAAAAATTAATTTTTTAAAATATTTGAGTAAATTTTTTCATATCCTATAAATTTTGAAGTTTTGAATATAATCAAAAATGAGTTTTGTTTTTATTATTTTTTTAAAATTGTTGTTATTTCAAAATTGTGCAAAAAAAGACCGTGTGAAAAACAGTGTTGAGTGTAATTTATTAAAACTTGAAGTTATTGTATATTATATAAAAAGTTATTTTATTTTAGAATTAAGTTTTAAAACTTTTGGGATTGCAAACCCTGTAAAATTGTGAATATTTTCAAAATATTAAAATTAATTATAAATAAACAAAAGAAAAAACACCTTTTTAAATTTTTAAAATTCTATGTCGAATTCGAATACTAAAAATTTAAGAAAACAAAAAAAAAAAAGCACGGGGTGCATTCGACTCGCGTCGTTTCATCACCGAGGTCGTGAAGGGCGACTAACCAGCGGTAATTGTGTTTGTGGTCCATCCGCTGATGCGACTGACACAATTAAAGTACAGTTTTCAATAGAATCAAAAGATTCTTAATTGGTGATGGCGTTATAAATCTACGATTTGGCCAAATAATTTCCTCTTAAGTGAGGATTCTTTTTGAGCTACAGAAGCCTAGTTTTCGGAGCAACTTTAAATAAAAAAAAAAGCACGGCTCCTGCTTGAAGTACTTTTGGTTTAATAGAACTTTGCGTATGACTTATGACTCAAGCGTTCTAAAAAATATTCATGCTTTTCAAGGGACTGTTGAAAGTATTAGAGATGTGATCTTGATCGAACAGATTTATAATGCATAAAAAATTCACAGATGATAAAAAGATTTCAACAAGAATATTGTTACAAGAATTGGCTTACAGCTCAAATATAATTCTAAAAAATTAAATATATAGTTTTTGTTTTTTTTTTATAATCGCCTTCCAATTTATTTTATTTTTAAGTCAATATTATTCCTTTTTAATTTAATAATATTCATTTTAATATTGTCCTTAAAACACTTTCTATAAACCTTTGGTAAAAAAATATTAAAATAAAACTAACAAAAATCTACTATTTAAACCAGGGAAACTGTAGTTATCAATCATTTTATAACAATTATTTTTACGATCAGAAGTAAAATTTACTTTTTGGACGTTATTTTTTTTAATAAAATATACTAAACTTAGCAAATTGCCCGCTGCTTCGCCTGCGATAAGAATATTAAATATGTACCATGTAAAAATTTTAAATCGTAAACTTATTATTATATATTATATTATGTATCACTGTAAACAAATAAGTATTGAAAAAGGACCGTTTTCCCTCAGAAATCTATTTTCGTTTCATATAAAAAACATTTTCATATAAATATAGGTACTTTGTTCCATCAATGTTAGTTAAAAGATTTTACTCATGAATTTTCTACACCATTAAAAAAAAATATCACACATTGATTATTAGAGGCACCAAATGATATGCTTTTTAAATCCAACTTTTATTAGCTCAGAAAACTTTATATGTCCTTGTGTAGACTAATTTGTAAAAAACAAATAATTTGCGCTCCACCTCACTGTAAATTAATATGTCAACATTTGTTCCAGCTTAAAAATATTTATTTTTTTTTTAACTATTCCTCTGCATTTTTACATGTCCGTCTGTTTACCTGTATTCCACATTATCCGTCAGTCGGTCTGTTTGATTTTGACAGTCCGTGAAAATTTTTGCAATATGTATATTTAATTTTGCAATATAAATCAAAGCAAAAAAAAAATCATCTAAAGTGGTACTGAAATTTCATTATCAAAAATACCCTTGACAAGAAAAAAAATATTTTTCTGTTTCATTATTATTTATTTTTATTATATTTAATGTTATAATTTTTAACAAAATTCATAACATAACTTCTTCTATTTTTTCAAAAAAAAAATGTGTTTTATTTTGTCCCAGCATACCACAAAGGCTTATTTTTCAGTGGTTCAAATTTTGCCCCATGGTACTGCAAAGAGTTAAAGCGCTCATGAATACATGCTCAAGATAAGAGAGTATAAATGTGCAAAGCTGCCCGACACCAAGGCTCATTTATAAGGTTGTGGCACTTGAGAGAAATGCACTCTTTTTCCCGCCTTTGCTCGAACTGTCACTGTGGTTTTCCTTCTTCTAAGCATTAATTTTCTTTATTTCTTTTCATCCATTCTGACAGTTCGACCGAGCTCGCTCTCAAGTGCCACAACCTTATAAATGAGCCTTGCCCTACACCGAAATAGAAACAATGAAAAAAACTATAGCAGAGGAAAAGAGAGAAAAAGCTTTATGCTGCTTGTGTATCATCTAGCATTTTAATGAAGCAATGATTTTTGTGTTATATTTTTTGGCTTCATTATAAACTTAAATTTTAATACCTTTTGAGAACGCTGTTAAGAAAAATGAATGATGCAAGATTTTAAGTTAAACATGCAGCTTTATATTAGTGAAAGAATTACTAAAATCGGTTGAGTAGTTCTTACGTTTAGCGTCGTCGCAGATACGTGAGAAGCCTTTTATATAATAGTATAGATGTTATTTTATTATAGTTAGTTTTTCGACCACTTTGTATGGGATATATGTGATATGTGTGCTTATTTTTTTAACATTTGAAAAATTTCTTAGCCAATATATCCTTTTAAAATTATATAACTATTATAATTATGACTATTTTTCGCGGTGTTATAACATTTTGAAAAAAATTTTCTTATTTTTAACCGACTTTAACACCATTTCTACAAATATTCATTGTACAATCCTAGAAGTAGTAAAGCAAAATTGGCGATATATTTATAACAAATTTCAATGGTTTTCTGTAACGTTTACCTTTAATGTCCAGATTTTGTATGAATGCGTTCCACTGTGCGTTATCGCATAATGAATATGCAATTTATTAAAGCTCAAATATTATTTTCAAAAATTTAGTGAAAATTATCACTTTAAAAATTGCATAAATTACTTTCAGAGCATAAAATGATAAGAACACAAAATATAGCCGCAATTTTTTTTTTGCAAAGGTGTTGCGAGGGGGTTTCGGTTACACTGTAACATGGTTTTGTACAACTTGCTGTCGCCACAAACAGCAGCATCAACATCACTGTTTGCAGTTGTAGCAGTTGTCACAATTTATGACAATTATGAGTGTTCAATTCGTGTGTAACGGGCGTGTGTGTGTGTGTGTTTGAGTGCGTTCCTGTGTTTATGTGTGAGAGCGTGCCTGTATTTTTGTGGTTTACATGCATGTTTCCTGCCTCATTCATTCATTCTGCCTCGAAATCCTTTAACACCCGTTCTGCCTGGCAGTCCGTCTGTCTCTGTGTTTGTTGTTTCTGTGACCATATTTCTAGTTAATTAGATCCAATTAAAATTTTAACATAATTATTATTGCATGATATAAATCTTGATGAATTATTTTATTTATTATCTATCTATTTCTGTGATAATTTATGTTGGAAAGTGGAAAATGTCATCAACAAAATACATTCTTGCAATTTATGAGCTTTTTAAGCTGCTGCTCGTTAATATTGTCGGCATTTTTGGACTTTTACTATTATATTTGAAACTATATTTGATACATTGTTTTAGGTTTTTATTCAAAATTTTACCGCAACAGTAACAAATATAAACGCTTTGTGTAAACCGAAATAAACCACGATTGCTTTATGGTAATGTAAAATGTGCCATTAAATTTACATGAATAACTCGAAAGCTACCGAGTCAAAACTACAAAATAGAAACGTTATTTTACGTTCAACATTTGTAGCTTGTAAATAAGTGTAATTTTGTGTTAGTCTGAGTTCAATTAGCATGTCAAATTGAGGTAACAAAAACAGAAGTCAATAAATTCCTTTTTCAGATTTGTGACCTCGGTAAGTACATGTATATAATGCTTATTTTTCAACCGATCTTAGTAATAATTCCATCAATCGATAGCTAATGAAATACTTAAACTATGAAATGTGAATTAAGTTCTGTGGTGAAAAAGTTTTTATAAATTTTGGAAGGGATTTTCATCGAAGCCATACCTCAGCCGCTCCAGGATAAGACGAAAAATCCTCGAACTTTCGCCAATTAAAAAAAAAAACGTGATATTCGATTTTTTTCGAGTCAAATAATTCTTTTGTTTATTAAAAATAATTTCTCTCAGTGTACAGAGTTTTCTTTCAAATATGCATGATTATGAGTTTAATATTCTGTCTTTTTATATGAAAAATACTATGAAAAATGCCAAAATGATACCTTACTTAAGCCGCTCTCAACGTAAGTTGCTCGTAGAGATTAAACACTGAGGTTTATACTGCCGTCCTAAGAAAGAAAGTCACAAATGCCAAAATTCCAAAATGTAGAAAAAGGCAGATTCGGAACCGTGAATGAGTTTTTGATTTTGGTGTTAAGCTAATATTACCCATTTTCAACTCCAAATGACTGAAAAATTTAAGTTAAGTGGTCACTTCTAGTGTGTTTCTAAGAAAGATAAAAAACGTAAAAGCCAAATATCTCAAAACTACTAAAATAGAGATATGACTTTTTACTTAGTAGGGTAGTATACGTCTTAGAGCAGTTTACGCTTCATATATGGCGTGAATTACCCTACTATATTTATGTATTTACTTTAAATCAGTCAGCTGAAGTGGATGATCGACCGACCGAAGCCGACATAATAGTCTGAAAATACTTAAAACTAAATTTTAACCCTAGGATGTGCGACTGCCTAGGAGGTGGCAAGTGACCCTATTGGGCTTCGCGAGGCCCATAAACCATGGCCAGCTGTCTTTACGATTTTCGTCCATCTAGATGCCAAATCGCAAGCTGCTATTATGTAGAAGTATTGTTATTACATACTACATCTGTGTGTAGGTGTCATTTTTAGGTGGTTTCTTAAGGGGTGAGGGGGTTAGGGTGCCTTAAAAAGTAAAACTACTTTTTTATGGCACAAGTTAAATTTTGACTGATTTATATATTTTTTAAACACAAAATTAAAAAAACTAAAAATGAGGTTACGATCGTTTAACTGTTGTGCTGGATTTATAACTATTCAGCAGCGTAGCCATGTCACTGACAAATTTTCTGAGTGGTATCGTGTTCAATTGTCCTATTTTTCATGTGAGAAGTAACAAACTGGGATGTCAAAGTCTTTAGAAATTTACGATGCTTATCCGTTTATAGGTTTTTGCCACTCTTGAAGGAGTAACAACTGAGCAGCTGGTCTGGTCCATAGTGCTGACACCTGCTTCATTTTCATTGCAATCTAGAAACTTATAAGGCTTGTTTTTCCGAAAGGATAATCTTTTTTATTCTCTAGTTTTTTAGTAGCAAAAAACCTGTCCTCAGTGAGCTGCTGCCGATCTGTCAGCAGCCTAAAAAATTGAGAACAATATCAAGCTCTTCCCATACTTCGTCACTTATTCCCGTCATTTCAAATATTAAATAAATAAATAAACTGGCCATATCAGCCCTTGGAAGGACTTTGACCTAGCTTCTATTGATCAATTGTGTTGTGCGTGTTGTTAAATGTTTGATCACAAATGACCGAGAACTGGACCTACGTGTTTTATGCCGACTCCGAACGGCTTATGTTCTCCAGAAGCTTCACATGGCAATTTTTACTCTCTGAGGTTTGCCATTGTCTGCAGAGAGGTAAAGACCGAACAGAAAAATTCATTCAATTAAAAAAAACTTTTCTGTCTGAGCTGGAATTTAACCCGGGCTACCGCGGTTCTTTAGCTTAGGAGCCACGCACTCTACCCACTAGGCTACGGTCGCCACTTTCAAATATTACTAACAATAATAAAAATAAATATGTAATGTGACCATATGCACACAAGAGCTTTACACATATAGCGTAATAAAGTCGTCGAACGTGATCGTTTGTGTTTGAACATATTTTGTTTAGTAGCTTACAGACATTTCCCATACATTTAACGGACGGGCCTCGTTAGGCCCAGTAGGTTCACTTATGTCTTTATTATAAAAACAGATCAGTTTGTTCTACGAAAGTAATCAAATGCTTTTTAGTTTGTTTTGTTACGTCTAGAAAACATTAGCGATAGTTGGCATACAATTTTTCGGCGCTCAGAGCCAAGAAAAAAAATTTACGACTACTCAAAATGGGCCTCGAAAAGCCCAGTCGCACATCCTAGGGTTAAGATGACGATCTGCCTTTCGACAGCCCGTTGTAAAAGATTCTACTCGTAATTGAGTAGCAGACGGTACAAAGTACTACGCTTCCTAGCCGTGCCTAGGCTTGTCAAATCGTGTACTCTTATATACCTACCTTGCCATGTAAACTGCATGGGAATTATAGCCATACATCAGGCTACATTAGTACCAGCGGTTGTTGACTAGACTTCTGCCATACGGTTGTTGTGCTTGTTGTCGTCGTTGTGTTTGTTGTATCTATGCTTATGTGCCTGGTTGTAGCTGCCAGGTATACTCATGCTGTTGTCTGCTTTAGGCTGCCCGCAGAGTAAACGCCGAAGCAGACAGGCAGTCGCTGGCAGTGCCCTGCGCAGAAACGAGATAGTAATTAAGCCAAGCTAACTTTTAAATCGCTTGTTCAAATAGTTTTCCTGCGCCTGTCTGCCTGTCTGCCTCGGCGTTTACTCTGCGGACAGCCTTATGCATGTTTTGCCTGCATATTTGATTTTTTCAGTCAGCTGGGGTCAGTGACATAGTGGGTAGGGTGCAATTTGTAACGAATCAACGTTACAATTTTTAAAATTTTGCTTAAGGCGTTACCTACGGCAATCATGGGTCGTTTAGGGTGCATCTTTTTTATGTGATTCTATGTTTTTTTGCGTCAAGTATTACGTTTTTTAACGTTTTTTTAACCATTTTATGTATATTTTGTTGTCATTTTTTTTATAATACGGATGTAAGCAATTCATAAATGGCAAACCATTACGATTTGGCTTCCAAGTTTGGTCTCTTTGCACTCCATTCACCATGTAAACTTCGAAATTTTCCAAGGAAAGAATCCTCATTCGAAGGTAGAGTATTAAGCCAAGTTTGGCAAATGCGCAGCTTTTTTAGTAATTTCATAGCTTCTTTAGTAATCGATGTATCAGGAAAATCATCGATGATTCTTTAGTAATCGATGATTTTCCTGATACATTGGGAGCGCTGCCATTTTCGTGCTATTTCAGTAACCTTGTTACACGTCATCCTCTGTTGGCTTATCCTAAATCATGCGGATATATTAAACCACGGTAACAATTCGCGAAAATCATATACCAAAAAGCTGTGGTTCATAAAAAAGAACTTCAAATCAGGGGAAGATGCTACTCCGAATCAAATTGCGATGATGAGCACTGGTATTTGTTTATATAATAGGAAGACAATACTCTTGTCTTCATGTTATCTACCAATTTTGGTAAATATCGATCACAGAATATCAATATCACAGAATACAAGTATATTTGCGGAGTAGACCGATTCGACCAAAATTTGGCCCAAAACTACATCGTAAACTGAGGGAAAAAGTAATGGACTATAATTTTTACCTAGCTGATAGATGCTTGTATTCAAAATGCTTGACAGCTTCATCGAAAAGTGTAACCGACAATGCCTTAACTTGAGTTTGGACGACAATTGGGGTCTGATGCCCCCCTTCCACAGCCACGTGTCGATTTGACAAGGAGGCATGGTACCTCCCATACAACCCAAATTTACGCTATCGCCCACAAACCATAAAAAATGCTATAAATCAGACGGTTTTGATCGTAAAAAACAAACATTTTGTTTAGATGGTTACTATCGGCAGCTGTACTAAAAATGGGCGTGGTCGAACTCTATTTACGACTTCTTTTTCGAAATCATGCCAATTCCTGAGTTGTACAAGTTTTGATAGTGAACTATCTATACATATATATTAGGGCGGGTCGATTTATTTTTCGACAATTTCCCTATGATTTCCGTATTCTGGGTTATTGGGTTATTCCATGAAAATTTGCAAAGGAACCATACCTCTATCGTTAAAATCGAGTCCCCTACTTTTTGTTGGTAGATTTTTTCCCAAACTGACGTTCGTATGAAATATTACCTACACGTTCACATCCATAACTCAAAAACTATCGATCGGGTTTAATCGCCAGTAGGCGCGTTGGAAAGGTGAGCTCATTTTGATCAATTTACAAAAAAAAATCTCCAACATTGGTCCAACGGTTCAAAAGTTACGGGCATTTTTGTCCAAATTTTGGAGCCTTTTTCCATTTTTTTCATGATTTTGTCAAAGAATATTACTTTCATGGCCATTTTGAATATTTTTTTATGATAATAGGTTGATAGATACTTTATTATCTCTTAATTTGAATTTTTGTAGAAAAAAAAAGTCGATTGTCGATTTGACAAGGACTATCTATATATATATATATATATATATATATATTAGGGCGGGTCAAATTCTGGCTCAGCGAAATTCGTAAAATACATGTAATTTCAAGACTTTTTCTCCACTACAGCATATACAAATTCTGAAAAAAAGCTGTGCGGACTTTCGTAAATAGATTCATACACATACATTCATACATTCATATTTTATAATTGAGAACAAAATCTATTTACGAAAGTCCGCACAGCTTTTTTTCAGAATTTGTATATGCTGTAGTGGAGAAAAAGTCTTGAAATTACATGTATTTTACGAATTTCGCTGAGCCAGACCTCCAAAAAATTCGTCCATACAAATTGACCCGCCCTAATATATATATATATAAATAGTTGCCCGCCCATTTTACCGCCCACCAATCAATTTAACTCCTCTATATAAAGCGGTTTTGATTGAATAAAACTAATATTTGGTAGTTTAGTTCATATGTTTACTATGATCGAAATATATCTACGCCCACTTTTTCGAAATCATGCTAATTCCTGAGATGTTCACGTTTTGATAGTAAAAATTGGTATGTAGTTGCAATGCAACCAAGTGGCCTTCATTATATATACAAATGTTGGCACGCCTACTTTTTCCGCCCATCTGTCTTTATAAAAAAAATATATATATGTATAAGTGTATATCACGTAAAGACTCCGAAACATCTGAACGGATTTTAATTAAATTTTCAGGGAAACGGTAACTAAGTCTTGAGAATGTTCTTGTAAAGTCTAAAAAAAACGGAAGTGCAAAAACGGATTTGGCACCTCAAATATACCCCGAAATATATGACATATATTTGATATTGAATAGCTTTGGAATAATAGGTCAAGGTAGGAAAATTAAGCAAGCTATAAAATGCATACCAAGGATGGTTTTTGCATTGTAAAAGAGGGCGTGGCACCGCCTAAACAACTCACATTGGCTATATCGAATAGCTTTGCAATTATAGAGTGCACATCCTTGGAATTCGGTATGCTACCACAATTTACACGTGCCGTTCCACTCCTAACATCATATGGGCGTCGAACAAGGGGGCGTGGTAGTAACGTGCCGGGTTTCAGCTAGTTAAAAAACAAAATAAAAAATAGGGAAAATATCGAAACAAAAATTAACAATAAAGCAGCACAGTGACATAGGCGCGCCAAGACTATGGTGTATACATTTTACACGCAAGAACCTAATAGGGAAATTATTTCTGTAAAGTAGCAGCAACACCTAGCGTGAAAAATACGTCGAAAACATAAATTTTGCTTACAATTTTTACACTGAGCCAGAATCCTAGCTCGATTTGTTGAACTTATATTAAAGAAAATATCAGCTTGAAGTTGAAAAGTGTGTAAAATTTACACAAAGAACTGATTAAGGTTAAACAAAATCTGAGACAGAAAAAGTGCTGGGCATTACTGGGTTAACGAAAATGCTTTTTTTGAAGCACATGTTTTGTATGAAGCACATTATAGTAAAGGACGCACATTTTAAAAATGAATACAGTCTACACATGCGGTCACGCATATCTTAACATTTAATTTTTTGCAGTCAAAATTAAGTTGGGACTACATGCAAATTTTTTTTTATATAAAATTCATAAATAAAAATAGAGGTTTTACCAAAATTTTACTGATATCAAAATAATATTTTTATTTTTTTTATGTAATATAAATAAAAGAATACTTGCAATTTTTATATTAATTTTGTTTTTCAAAAAATTTTAAATTTTAAACCGGTTAAAAAATTTTTTTTGTTTATTTCAACATAAATAAAATAATATTATAATCTTAAGTCTGATAAGATGTCGACCCTTCTCCTTTGGATGCTATAACAGTTTCGATTCGGCCAGGCTTTGACTAAACGAGTTTTTGCAATTCCGTGTTTGAAATCTCATCTTGCCCAGACACCTTCCAAAATTCTTCAGCTACTTTAAATTTTATCACGAGCCATTAATGTTCGATTGGATTTAAATCCGGGGAGTTTGACACTAAGTCCGAATTCCCGCAGTCGTCTGCGGACCGTTTCCATACTAATGCTAACTTGGTGCTCTTGTTCGAGATCTCTTCTTATTTCGACGGCACAGTTAAAACGATTCTTCAGGCTCATTCGGTGTTTAACGTTATCTGTTCGGTCAGATGGCTTTGCTGATACTCTCCAAATGATCGTATGGGTTCTTTTGTTCAGCAAATTTATCACTGTTGAATGACTTCAGCCTATCCGCTTTGCAATTTCACGGCCGGGTACTCCTTCTTTATGCAATGTAAAAATAATGAGTCTCGAATCAACCGCTTATATTACGGGCTCTTTTTCAAGGTCTATGTATTTAATGTGCCACATCACACTCTCTATAAATATATCTTAATGAGCTTTTATGAGAACTTATTGCATGTACTTATTTAAACTTTCTACGAATTAATCTTGTGACATGCAAATTTTACCCAAAGCGCATTCAGAAATCATCAACAACATGAACAGATCTTAAAAATTCTGATGAACAACATTTTGTCTTTTTATACTCGAAAGCTAAAAGGCACACTTGAATTTTTGCTCTCAAGTGCCCCACATATAAATAAATCATTAAAAATGTAGTCATAGAGATAATTTTTTTTATAAATAAAATCAACGTTTCTTATTCATGTAACGGTCCATATGTTAGCGTTAGGCTCAATAAAAATTTCAACAGGTTGTTACTAGACACAGCAATAAAATATTGAGCATACAATTTGTGGTTCATAAAAAAAATAGATGACTTGGAGACATTAAATGTACATACTGAACGTATAAGTTTTATTTTTCATATTTTTTTATTATTGTTACTTGATTTTATTAAAAAGAGTAGCATAACCTTATAGCATAAAAGTTTGATAGCATAAAAGTTATTCTATGCTGTAAATCTGATTTAAAGTGTCTTGAACTTAATCTCACCTTCTTCTATATAAACCCCCAAACCCCCCCTTCCCACCATCTACTTGGCTTTTTACTTAACAACTAATGCTTGGCACTTTTATGACTGTCGAAATTGAAGATACAAAAAAATTTAGAACTAAAAATTCGGATGCACGTCTCTTAATTTTATTGCATGCTACAGACAACAAAAGTAGCGTCACGCTGCCGGCACGTTATTACTCTTAGCATCGTAACCCCGCCTAGCCTAACACCGCCGCTTTCTTTTATTCATCCTTGTAATTTTGTCAATAGACTACAAAAAAAAACCATTAAAATTAGTATGCAAAAATCGTTCCAGCGATAGCATCTTTAAACTTGATATCATCATTATCATCATCATCATCTAAAACAACAAAGACAACTTCAACAATTTCAACAAACAGCAACAACAAAAACAGCATTAACATCACGTTACATTCACCCAGGACACGGCCACAGCTAAATGTGTCGGCGACATGCAAATATTCAAGCCAACCAACCACCCTACTTTAAGACAACAACAATTGAATTTTAAACAGAAAAACCTTCACAATAACAACGAAATCTGTCACTTTCATGAAGTTTCACCAAAACTTATGCTGCGACTGACAACTTGTGACATTTTGTGACGCACTTACATGTTCTACTTAATTATATAGCAATAATTAATATTGTTGTTGCACCTCAACACCGCCGCAATAAGAGCCAAGAAATAATCGATTTATAAATTTAAATGAGGCGTCGTAGTTTTGGGCTTTCTTCGGGTTGGGTGGGTGTTTTGGTGTTGATTCGGTCATGCTTGGCTAACGACTGACGATTGGCATCTGTAGGTTGTTGCTGCTTTTTGCTGTAGTACTCTATATGCTTTCAAGTGTTGCCGCTAATTGATGTCTTGTGTTGCTGTTGTTGACATTAGTGATAATGATGTTGGTGAGCTAAATGATGATGTTGTTAATTGTCGGTTGTTCTATGTTTGTTTTGTAATTTTTTTTTAATGTTATTTGTACCACATGCTTTTGCATATACCTAAAGTCCAAGTCACTAAAATTTTTATTAATTTAAGATTTTTTGATGTATTGCTCTTGATTGATATCTTTTGGTGAGGTTAGTTCTGCCAAAAATTCTGAGATATTTACAGCGAAGCTTGTTACACCTTGCTTAGTGAAATTGCTTGCATCAAAATAGCATACAATTATAGACAAAAAGAACAAATTAAAAAATATTTCTCCTTTATTTTCTGACTTTATTTTTTTGGGTTTTATTGAGCTTATTTTTGTTAAAAATGTTTCAACTTTTACGATTTTTATACTATTATATATTTATTTTATATATTTATAATACATCAAGTTTTTAATACCACATTCATAATACATGTTTTCTAATCTGACAAATAAAAATATTTTTATAAAATTTAACAAAAAGAAAAAAAAAATTCAAATATCATTCTAAAATTAAAAAAGCGCGTTATTTAAAAGGTTGAAACCACCAACCGGCATTCCATTGACTTTATTTTATATTCAAATTTTTTTTTAGCGTAGGAGTATAAAAAAGTTTTACAGTTAAGCTTAGTATGCTGTAGGAATGCAAATTGTTAGGCATTTAATTCTACACACAAAATTTTGGTGTAGACTCAACACTAACACATACTTACTATAACGTGTTTGTTGAATGTGTAAGTTGAACATTATTGTTTACTATCAAATTTCCACGCCAACAAAATGTACGGACATATAAAAAACAGCGAAATTTTGATATTTGAACTCTACAATCGTGGTTGTGAACTTGGCTGCATTGCACAAATTTTTTATTTCAACAGCGTACTAAACAACGCAAAAAAAATTTTGCTACCTTTTCGCTGTCAAAAACGCATTGCATTTCTTGCGGAAGATTTCTTTTCGCTTCTGTAGCATACTAAGCTTAAGCTATTAATTTTAAGTCTGATTTCAAATATTGTGTCTCTGAATCAAAGAAATATTTTTGTTACGATTCTTCTGTTTCAACACTGGCATTGTTGAACTTTAATGCGTCTACAAACCCAAATTTTATATGTGGTCTTTAAAAGTCGTATTGCACGTATTCCTGCAATTACGTTACCTTCATTTTACCTGTTTCCAAGATATAGCACCAGATATGTTTTAGGTTTATTGGAGATGCCACGCCTACTTATTCATAATTCCTTAAAGTATTTTTATCTATTTTACAACTGAAAACAATTCGAAGACAATCATAATTTGTCTAATTTACCTTGTATTAAACGATCAACTGGACCATTTCTCAATGTCACCACAGGGCCATTTTTAGGCAAAAATAAGCAAAAGATTCGGATTGCTCATACCCAAAAACTTAGATTCAGTTATTGGAGGTAAAATGATGAAACATGTCTCATAAATGCCATGAAATGTATAAATAGCAAATAATAAAGGCATCAGAATATTTAAACGAAAAGTTGCAGAAGCAAAATTATCCATATCCATATGGTATTGAGGAGTTTTCTTTTAAGGCTGCCCGCAGAGTAAACGCCAAAACAGGCAGACAGACGCAGGAAAACTATGTTTACAAGAGAAAAAAATTATTTCTATCTCGTTTTTTTTCGCAGGGCACTGCCTGCGCCTGCCTGCCTGCCTACCTGCTTCGGCGTTTACTCTGCGGGCAGCCTTAGTCTGCGGACAAAGTAAATGCTGATGCGAGCAGGCAGGGAGGCAGGCAGGCGCAGGCAGTAACCTGCTCAGCAAATAAGGTTGCAAACAGAGGTAACGCTGAAGCAGAGAAGCAGGCAGACAGGCGCAGGAAAACTATGTGAACAAACGATATAAAAGTTAGCTTGGCTTTATTTCTATCTCGTTTCTTCGCAGGTTGTTGCCAGCAACTGTCTGCCTGCCTGCATGCTTCGGCGGTTACTCTGTCCGCAGACTAAGAATTTAACGTAGAATACGAAAATGTGTGAAGCAAGGAAGAACATTTTCGTGTCGAATTAATCCTTCCTACTATGCTTACTTTATATTTTAACTTTTACCGAATACTCACATTTTTAAAATTTTTAAACAAAGTTGTTATAAAAGTGCGAATTAAATAAATTACAATGAAAAATGTAATACCAAGTTTAAAAAAAAAAAACTCAAGCATGGCAACATTTCGTCATATGAAATCAAAAAATCCGTAAGTTAAAAAATATTTAAATCGACTTTTTTATTGATTATGATGCACTGTATTAAAATATATATGTTTCTGCAAAACTTTACACTCCCACTACTAAAAACGACATTTTTATTAAAACAATATTATTTAAAAGCCCTAAGTGCAAGCGCAACTTACAATATAGAAAGTTTTTTGCTTCTACTGCAAAATTTTTGAAATGTAACTTACGGCTTTTTTGATTTCATATGACGATTTGTTGAAATGATAAGTTTTTTCATTAGTTTATATTCGATTTCATTAAATTTAGAACACAACATTTAGAAATCACCGAAAACATTTTAAACGGATTACATGTCACTTGAATTCCGGTAAACCGAAATAAAAAAATTAATAAATTATGTTGATTTTATTAATTATCAATAAAATTTTTTGTTATCCAACAAAAATTAATAAATAAATAAATCCGCAAAAAAAAATGTATATCGGATTCGAAGGCGTAATAGGATTGTAGAACACCTTTGAATCGGAAGTCATCGGAAGTGAATCAGATTCCGACGTAAATCGAATTTCAGAAAATACCTTATAGTGTATATTTGTTATTCCGTTTGTAACGTCTATATAGAGGCGTGACAGGTAAAGAAAAGTATATATATTCTTGATCACTATCATCACTTGAGTCAATTCAGCGAATTCAGTGTCTCTTTGTTTGTTCGTCTGTTCAATTCTGATCATAATTATAGCCTCAATTTGAAGCTTTCGTATTGAAGTTATATATACAAGCTTTTTTAAAATATAAAGATGAAATTCGAAAATAAGCCAAATCCTTCCATACAAAGTTACGTCATCATAACAATAAAATTTTTAAAAACCCCAAAAATTAACGTTTAAGCTTAAGCATTTTTTATTATGTTTCTGAAATGGTTACTTTAATATATCACGTGAGGTTTTGGAAAGAGATGGGTCATAATTTGTTTTAAGAAAACTGATCATTAAAAAAATAGTGGGCGTGGCAGAAAATGGTTTTTACTCTGCACATATGTTTCAGACTTTTGACTTGACTGAGTCATTTCATCGCTTCAATAATATATAGGCTCAATACAAAAAAAATATAGCATTTAAAATTTTTTTGTTGTATTGGAGGTAGGCGTAGTTGTGGGCGGAATTGCATATATTGTTGGCAGGGATCTTAAATGGCCGATTATATACCAAATTTCATAGGTCTATAGTGACTTCTTCTTGATGCTTTAAACTTTAAAATGCTATGAAAATTTTATTATGGGAGGTGGGCGTGGGAAAAAAATGGTTTTTAATCTACACATATATATTAGATTCTTGAGTGAGTTTTTTAATATAACCTATTTACAAAAATAATTTATGGTTTTAAATATTTGTGTTATATGGGAGGTAGGCGTGGTGGTGGGCGGATTTAAAAATATGTGTGCTTAGTTAGTTTGTTGTGGGTTCATGTGCACTGCGACCCATAGGATCTATTGTGAATGCCCTTGATTAACTATCCAGACTTAGACTTTTAATAAATTTCAACACTGTTTCTGGGTTGCTGTTCCAAATTGTTGATGGGGGCACTACTGCCCTCCAAAGTGGAGACGTCTTATGGACTACAGATTGCCGGACCTTCTCATAGAATGTGTTCTGGAGTCGCTTTCTCCTTCTTGCATAGTCTGCAGGCATTTTTTTCAGATAGACCCATCCAATTTTTTTTTACAGAGATCAAAGAACCAAGGCATGCGCCTTATACAAACAAGGTTTGGTCTTTGACCTGAAAGGAAAGGGATCGATTATTTAGAGGAATTGATTGGAACCATACGTGAATTTTTGATTAGACGAAACAACCGTGAAAGACACTTTGAATTACTTTTTACCGGGGCTTGTGTTATGCCTTAACCTGTCCTTTAATTCCAAATTTTTCACAATTTTAGCTGTGAATTTTCAGTTATTTTTTCCATAATTCTTAAATGTAGGATAGAACAAAAGAATTGAAAAGAACCATGCCCGAGCCCGGATTCGAACCAGGGACCTTTGAATTGATGGTCTAGCGCACTCTCCACTAGACTACAAAAGCAGACTAGTTAAAGATAGTATCTTAGTGAACATTTACAGAGTGAAATAGCTAGTTGGAATTGTAAGGTCTGCTTTGGTTAGCTTTATGTGGGCTTTAAACTTGTAGGTTCAATTCTCGATTATTTGTGTTTAAATATTAATCGAACACAATAATTTATCATAAGCAGGTAGGTCAAAGTTTCTTCAAGAGCTAAAATGGCCAATTGGTTTTTCCAGTTGGAATAAATGTTGGAATAAAGCTTTTGAAATTGACGCAGATTTTAAATAACTCTACGGGACACAGCAGCACAACTTTAACACATCACAGCACAATCTTAAAATTTTACATAAATTCACTTTAAAAAAAGCACCACCTCGTAAATATCATACCACAAGAGTAAATTTGTTTTCTAATGCGGCACATGATAGCACTCATTGGGCACATTGCAGCACATTTCTATTTTATGCTTAAAAAAAATCACTTTATGCACATAATTTTGTCTTTAAATATAAGTAAGTTAAAGTGCTACGATTTTTACCAAAGCGACTTAACATTTTAAGCTTTGAAAGGCATTCAGAAAAATATGAAAAAATAATACAAAAAAAATCATTCTGTGCGTGACCTTGCTAGAACAAAGTATTATTCGGTTGTATTTCACTCACACTTCAACATGGTTATTAATACAAAAACTTAACAAACTGCATTGGTATGCGTGGAAAATAATGAAACTCATCATAAATCATAATTAATCCCATAGTTAGCAAAAAAGAAGTCTGTTCGGAAGAAGGTCAAAACGAGGCGGTGCGGCGCTACCCTGAATATTAGTTAGGGAAGCCGCCTTGTTTTGGCGTCATCAACATTTCTTCACACGCACATGGCATGCAGGCGTAGCCAATTAAGTTTCATTTCACGATTTTCATTCTTGCCTGATTTGTTCTTGTTTGCCACTCAAATCAAACGTTTTAATATTGGATGAAAAACAAAACAAAAAGGAGAAAAAAAACCAAAATACTTCTGATTGCATACACAAACACATATTCCATCATTCAGACTGCACACACGTCTTTGATTAAATACAAGTTTGGAATTTTTGTTTTTTTGTATGTAGGATTATTTTGAGAATTACGAGCTCGTATAAAATAATATTTTATTTTCGATTTATTCTTTATAATTGAGTTTGGTAAAGTTTCAGATAAACTTTGACAAAAGTTCGCTCACACAACAATTGGAAATTAATTTTTGTACGAAATAAAAGCTTTTATAAAACCAATAAATATCACAGAGTGTGTTTGTGAAAGGGATATCGCTCAAGGTTCATTTATAAGGTTGTGGCTCTTGAGAGAAATGCACTCTTTTCCCGTCTTTGCTCGAACTGTCACTGTGCTTTTCCTTTTTCTAAGCATTTATTTTCTTCATTTCTTTTCATCCATTCTGACAGTTCGACTGAGCTCGCTCTCAAGTGCCACAACCTTATAAATGAGCCTTGATATCGCTCATTTACTTGTAGACCGTTAACACTAAAAAAACGCAATTTTGCAGAAAATGCGTTTAAAGTTTTCAATTGACTCGCACCTTGTATGAAAAGAGAGAGCATATTCTCTTCTCACGCGGAGAGTATTTCAAATGATATAATGAAATTTTACACAATATGGAGCATATTATAAAAAAAATCGTGTTTTTTGAGTTATGACGGTCGTCAAGTGAGCGGCAAATGAGCAATATGTATGTAAAAGTTGCATAAAAACTCTTTAAAAAAAAAAAAAAAAAAAAAACAATAAAAGCAAAGTTTGAGTAAGATTTTTAAATTAGAGCATATATAATGACGTTTTTGTTTCTCAAAAAAATGATACATTTTTTCAGCCCTCTTTCTGTCATCTTTGAGAATTCCGAATTTTTTCTAATTTTGAGGTTAACATTTTCGAAAAACAGACGATTCAATCTTTAGAGGTCACAATTTTTTTTCTCAAGAGGGCATAATTTCCAAAAAGGGCAGAAAAAAGTACCATTTCATCGAGAAACGAAAGTGCCATAAATTTTTACGCTTTTATAGAAGAGCATGTAAAACATTTTCCGTGAAGACGTGATTTTGAGAAAGAGGTCATAATTTTTTTTTAGCCTATGAAACTTACCCTCAAATTGTCCAAATTTAGATAGTCTAAATGCATATATGAAAAATATTCCAATCAAAACTATGTATTTTACTAATTTTACAAAATTGCCAGAGCTGTAAAATCGGCATTCATATTCAGAATTTTAAGTACAACTGAATTACTGCATAAGAATGCATTCAATGAATACAAAATTGATTAATAAATATAATTTTTAATTCAAAATAATTTTTTAAAAAAATGATTAACTATTCATTTTTGTTACTCGCAATAATAAATAATTATTTTTATTCATTTGAATGCTATTCCTAAAGAATGCAATTCAAAAAGAATTTCAGAATTTTCAATTATTCTTTTTTTATTCATTATTAATTTTTTATTCATTATTAATTTTTTTATTCATTATTATTTTGTTATTCATTATTCATTTTTTATTTATTATTCATGTTTATTCATTTGTTAATCATTATTCTTTTTAAGTTCATTATTTATTTTTTATTCATTATTCATTTATATTTTATTCATTATTCAGTTTTTATTCATTTGTTATTCTTTATTAATTTTTTATTCATTTGGGACTAAAATGCCATAAATAAAAAATGAATAACAAATGTATCAAGAATAAAAATTAATAATGAATAACAAATGAATAATGAATAAAAAATCAATGATTAAAAATGAATAATGAATAAAAAATGAATATTGAATAATAAAAAAAAATAATGAATAAAAAATTAATAATGAATAAAAAATGAATAATGTATAAAAAATTAATAATGAATAAAAATAAATACTGAATAACAAAAGAATAATTAATAAAAAATGAATAATGAATACAAAATGAATAATGAGTAACAAAAAATAATGTATAAAAAATTAATAATGAATTAAAACATAAATACTGAATAACAAAAGAATAATGAATAAAAAATTAATAACGAATAAAAAATGAATAATGAATAACAAATGAATAATGTATATAAAATGAATAATGAATTAAAAAATAAATAATGAATAGCAATAGAATTATGAATAAAAAAATGAATAATGAATAAAAAATTAATAATGAATAATGAATAAAAAATTAATAAAGAATAAAAAAGAATAATGAATAACAAATGAATAATGCATAAAAATGAATAAGGCATAAAAATGAATAATGAATAAAAAATGTATAATGAATAACAAAAGAATAATGAATAAAAAATGTATAATGAATAATAAATAATGAATAAAAAATGAATAATGAATAAAAAATTAGTAATGATCAACAAATGAATAATAAATTAAAAATTAATAATGAGTAAGAAATAAATAATGAATAACAAACGAAAATGAATAACATATTAATAATGAATGACGAAAAGTAATAAATAACCAATGATTGAATGAAAATTAATTATGAATAAAAAATTGTTAATGAATAAATAATTCATTACAAATAAATAACGAATAACAAATGAATAATGAATAAAATCAGAATAAGTGAAAATTCTGAAATTCTTTGTGAATTGAATTTTTTACGAATAGCAATGAATAAAAAATATGATTTATTATTCTGAATAACGAAAATGAATAATTTAAATAATAATTAATAAATTTTTTAAAAATGAGTGAATTAAAATTTTTATGTATGAATCAATTCATTTTCAATGAATGAACGAATTCTTGTGTCGTTATTCAGTTATACTTAAAATTCTGGATATAAATGCTGATTTTACAGCTCTGCTCTTAAGCTGATGTGAATAAATTTGTAAAATGACCTTGCTTAAAACTATTGTGAATTTTTCAATAAACTTCAACCGATCTACGGAAAAAATCAACACAGCATATGTATTAAGTATCTACTTAGACTAACTAAATACTATTGTGAACATGTGTTTTGAATTCGCTTTGAATGCTTAGAAAATGTTATTGTAATAAATATTTTTCATACTTTATTTCTTCAAACGAAACTTTCAGTTAGGATTAATACCAAGAATGTGTAGCATTTTTTATGCTTTTGTGAATATGCTATGTAACTTGATAGTTTATTTGCAATAAATCTGCGTTTCTCTTATACTAATATATTTATTATCTATTTATTTATTATCAATTGATTATTAACAAAATACATTTTTTCTCTTTCTCATTTTAGGTAAGTTTCGTTCAATCCATTAGCATTATTTGCCCTACTGTACCTGCTCGTTGCTGCTCACAAGGTTTATTTTTCCATACTCTTTTTAAAGTTGTTGTCATACTAATGAATATGCCTCAACAACCCAACTTTGTTTTAAGATAACTAGCAACAATTGCCAACAATGTTCAATAAAAAAAACACAACATTGCTTTTACATTTCCTGTTTTAAACTGATAAAATTCAACGAAATTCTCTGTATAAAAGAACAAACACAAAAGAGTTTTGCGATAACATCAAACATTGTTTTTTTTTTAATATCTCCAAAAGGTTTTGCCAACCGAAGGTTAGCAAGTTAGTTTAGTCGCCACAGTAGTTTGAGTTATTATTCTTTAGTTAATAAATATTATCAAAAATTTAAAAAACCAAAAAAAAACATTTTGCAATTTCAAGTTGTTTAAGTAAATTTGGTCTCAGAACTCGTGTTACCTTAAATAAGTAGCTATTTCCTTCATACAAATACTTTTAATTATTATTATATTGCATTTTTATTTTTATTATTTCGAAACACAAATATGAAATTTGGCAAAATTTACAAATTGTCGAAGTGAGCTCACATGTTTTGAAAAAATGCAATCAAATTACTTTTTAATTGAATTTTGCATGAAACGAATTTCCTAAAAACGAGACATAGTCAGTCCTCGCCACCAACTCAGATAACCACAATCAAAACACAGAAGATCAAATTTTTCACATTAGTTAACCCACCCACCCAACACACGTTTATTTGTTAACTCTGCAAACTTGATCAAGGTGGCAACGTTTGTGTTAAAATTATTACGTATTGACAAATTTAACAAATTTGTAGTGACATTAACACTGTGGTACAGTATATTTGCCCACAAAATTCTAATTACACTTGAGCGTTGCCGCCACCATATTTCAAGTAAAAAATAAAAATATTTTGACAAAACGATTAAATTTTTGAGGCATAAATAAACATGTCCACAGTTCAGTTACTTAGCCGCAGGCACTTCAAGCGCTGTACCGATTCGCAGTCCTTCAGTTTTGTTGGCTGGCTGACTGAGCAAGTTCAATATAGTACCTGTATTTGTATTTTTTTATACTCAAATCCTTTATTTTTTGTGAGTATATGTATTTTTGGCATTTGTTTTGATGTTGTTGTTGTTGATTGCTTGTTTTGCAAATTCAATTGGCGCCCGCAAAAAAATTGGCGGCAGCAGTTGAAGTTTTTCCATTCAACGCCAAATTCAATTTGAAATTTTTAGACAATTTTTTATTTTTGTAACCAACTTTGTAACCAAAAACTTTCATAGAAATAAATAAAATTTTATTTATTACGTTTTGACAATATTGTAGCTTTAGCTGAAGCTTTTTTAACTACTATTTATAGAAAAACCAGTGAATCTTCTAAACAATAATAAAAAGCTTTTTGTTTTTTCCGATACTAATTCGAAGTAGATTAAGTTTGTTTTGAAAATATGTAAGTAGTGTTTTTTACAGTACTATAAAATTAGTATAACATTAGTAAAACATTATAACAGTAGTATAACAGTAGTATAACAGTAGTATAACAGTAGTATAACAGTAGTATCAGTAGTATAACAGTAGTATAACAGTAGTATAACAGTAGTATAACAGTAGTATAACAGTAGTATAACAGTAGTATAACAGTAGTATCAGCAGTATAACAGTAGTATAACAGTAGTATAACAGTAGTATCAGCAGTATAACAGTAGTATAACAGTAGTATAACAGTAGTATCAGCAGTAATATCAGCAGTATAACAGTAGTATAACAGTAGTATAACAGTAGTATAACAGTAGTATAACAGTAGTATAACAGTAGTATAACAGTAGTATAACAGTAGTATAACAGTAGTATAACAGTAGTATAACAGTAGTATAACAGTAGTATAACAGTAGTATAACAGTAATATAACAGTAGAATAAGGGTTGCTTAACGGTATTTAAACATTAAAATAACAGTATAAATGGTTTTATAATTCTAATAAAACAGCAATCAAACTGTATTTTAATAGTAGTTTTAGAGTAGTATAACAGTAACATGACAGTAACATAATAGTTTAATGGAAGTAGTATAACAGTATTATAACAGCAACATAATAGAAATTATAATAATAATAACATAATAAAATAAAAATAATATAATAATAATATAATAGTAATATAATAATAGTATAGTAATATAATAATATAATAATAATATAATAATATAATAATATAATAATATAATAATATAATAATATAATAATATAATAATATAATGATAATATTATAATAATCCAATAATAATATAATAATATAATAGTAATGTAATAATAATATAATAATAATGTTAGAATAATTTAATAATAATATAGTAATAATATAATAATAATATAATAATAATTTAATAATAATATAGTAATAATATAATAATAATGTAATAATAATAAATTAATAATGTAGAAATAATATAATAATAATAATGTTATAATATAATAATCATATAATAATAATATAATAATAATATAATAAAAATATAATAATAATATAATAATAATATAATAATATAATAATAATATAATAATAATATAATAATAATATAATAATAATATAATAATAATATAATAATAATATAATAATAATATAATAATAATATAATAATAATATAATAATAATATAATAATAATATAATAATAATAAAATAATAATATAGTTATAAAATAATAATATAATAATAATGTTATAATATAATAATAACGTAATAATAATATAATAATAATATAATAATAATATAATAATAATAATAATAGAAAAATAATATAATAATAATATGATAATATTGTTATAATAATAGAATAATAATAATGCAATAATATAATAATATAATAAATGAGCTTTTTGAGTGAAATTTCCTTAGCAAGTTAACTCAATCAAATTGACCTTGACACGAAAAATCGCATAACGAGCCTTAAATTCTCTTAACTACTTGACTATGATGAAAGCTTTTTAAGCATCAGTAGTCAGTGGTTTCAATTTATTTATGTCCACCATTTTTTTTTTAAATAAACTCCTTTGCTCTTCAAAATGCTTTAAGCTTCTCAAAGTAAGCCTAATAAAGCTTTTGTGCCAAAGGTGTTCAAATAAAAAAAACCTGCTCAACTAACCTAAAGAACAAATAAAAATTGAAAAAGAACTAAAAGCTAACGAAATACAGTTGTGGAAGTCATAAACATATATACAAGAAAAAAGAATGCTAGTCAACACAATGACACGCCAAGATTACAAATAACGCCGCATTTTTTGCTTATTTTTTAGTTCTTTTCTCAATGTCTGGCCTGTGTTTAAGCACTCATTGTACAAAGGTTGAAACAACAACAACAAAAACGAACTGCAATGGGTCCTTAGGAGGATGTGCAGTAAAAAGCTTTTCTTTGATGTCTTGGATTATAAATAAAATTCTTGGTTTTGAAGGCTTATTTAAGAGATTTTATTTTGAGTCTGCATTTTTTTTTTGTTTCTTCATATTTTGTTAATAGTTTTTATCGTTGAAAAATTAAAAAAATATGAAAAAGGCTCTTCAAAAATGTTTCAAAATTAATCTTTTAATGTAGGTTTACATTAAATCAAATCCAAAAATCACAGAGCTTTAGTTCGTTGTTTTATAAAGATATCTCAAAATTTGTGATTATCTACCTAAACGTACTTTCATTACTTATTTTCTCTTTATTTCTAAGCTCTGTAATTCTCTTTAGCTCTAAGCTGTGGATTTTTAATCTTTCTTAAATTTAAAAGGAAGTAAGCTATTTGCTAGTTGCGTTAAGTTAATAAGGCAATTGCTTAATTTATATTTATATGGTATTTAAGCATTTGCTTGGAAATTTTAAGCAAATGATATTTTATTCAGTTTCGTCTGAAGAAAAAACTACAATTTCCTACATCTTATTCAACTGCCTTTTTTTTCTTTAACAATGCTAATATACTTAAATAATACCAAAAAAGAATTACAATATTTAACTTGTGT
Organism: Dichetophora obliterata; assembly: GCA_963920525.1. Classification (NCBI taxonomy): domain Eukaryota; kingdom Metazoa; phylum Arthropoda; class Insecta; order Diptera; family Sciomyzidae; genus Dichetophora; species Dichetophora obliterata. The sequence continues at coordinate 22,964,852 of OY986435.1, read as the reverse complement.
AATGATAAAACATTAATGGTTCTATTTCTTAACCCTTTGCACCCGAACGGCGAAACGCAGGGCGCTTAACTTTTCTGTACTTCAGCTCAATGGCGCTTGAGAGATAGACGCAATCACTAACTATGGTACATGAAGCATCTAAATAAATTATTTTTATTTAATATTCTTATGTTAGATTTTTTTTTATTTTTATGAGAGCCCGTAATTAAAAAAATGTTAGTGTGCAATGGGTTGATAAAAGCAATTAGCCAAACCTTGTTTTTCTTTTTTTTTCAAATGGAAAGTCCTTTTTTCTACCTTTTTTTGCCTTTGTTTCATCTTTCAACCCCTCTAAAAATATTTTGTTGCCTAAATAATACTTAAAAGTTGTCCACACTTCATTTGTTTTTATGTTTGTCGCATTCTGCTTGCTACAAGTATAATCCTACCAGCTCTATACTTTGTGCAAATGTTATTTCCTCGACCCTGTTGTACAAAAGTATTAAAACAATTTTTATTGTTCTACCTACTCGAAAGTATTTTGTTTTATTACCTTTCTCATTTAAAACCTCAGTGTATATCTATAATAATACCTTGTTTTGTCAAGCATTTTTTTTACTAAATACTCGTCTTAACAAAGTGACTGTTTTTTATTTTTAAATTCAATACCCAAAACGTTCATTGCTTGTAATTGCTTCGGGAGTAAACGTCTATATGTTTTTAAAACAATGTACTTAACACTTAGATTTGAATTAAGAATCTAACCGGATATAAATAATTTTTTGTATCGAGAGATTCTTTTTCTTGATTCTAGAATGTCAAATCAATCCTTTACTTTACTTTAATTAAGCATTCAATTAAGCATTTTAAGCTTTTTACATACGAGAACTATTTCAGGTACAGATACTTACAAAGAGTATTTCTTTCTAACATTCAAGTCTTATTTTCTTAAATTAAGAATTTAATTACTTGAATTAAAAATGTATTTACTTGAGTTGAGAATTTTAATCCTATGTGCAGAATTTTATACCTGAGTGAGAACTGATAGCTTTATTGCGTGGTTCAAGCATAGAATGCTTGAATATTTCTCTCTTTAATAATATGTAGTGTATATAAAATATTGAAGTAAATTATATTTAAGTTATTTTGAAAAGTTTATGCTATTCGTATTTAACAAAAAAAAAAAAACCGATTGAAAGGACTTGGATATGATTTTCTATGTTTTATGGTTTGAAATGTCTCATGCTATTTCGATAGTTTTTGTTTTCTTGTATATGTTGATAGTTTATTTCTTTTGGTGATAAAAACTAAGTAGAAACATTTTTTAATGGTATATTTCGATGGCTCGATTTTTTTCAGGGTAAATTAAAAAAAAAATAAAAATCGTCCAGAAAACCATATTTACAGTTATATTAAACGATGAATTTATCTTTGTTCCTTTTTATTAAAAAAAGAAAGTAAACAAACCTATTGCAAAATTATTGTTTTTGTGCAATGAAAACCAATTGAAAATACTTGGACATGTTTTCTATGTTCTATATTTTTAATGTTATGTATCAAAAACTTTTTTTTAAATCATGCTTAAACTACTAAAATCTGTTCAAAGGTTTATTGATACATTTTTTATTTCTATATTCTATGCTATAAATCGCTTATTGCTTTTTATTAGAATTGTCTCTAAATAGTACTAAGTATTTGGATTGGGCCCTTTTTAGATTTGAACGTTCTATGTTTTTGCGATGTTTTACAAATGTTGCTAAAAAGTGGCATGTTTTTAATGTTATGTATCAACAACTTTGTTTAAATCATTCTTAAACAACTAAAATATATTCAAAGGTATATTGATACATTTTTTTCTTTCTATGTTTGTTTTTTGCTATAAATCGCTTATTACTAGTTGTTAGAATTGTCTCTTAATTGTACTAAGTATTTTGATGGGTCCATTTTTAGGTTTGAAGGTTCTATGTTTTTGCGATGTTTTACAAATGTTGCTAAAAAGTGGATTTTCACGAATTAGACATAATTTGATTTTATTTTTATGTTCTATGATTTTCTATGTTATTTAAAAAAATTTTTAGTCCATTTTAAAGATTACGAACGAGTTTAAAGCACTTTGATATTATTATTTTGCTTATAACTTAATCTGTGTTATCTACAAAAATATTTAAATCGCCCCTGAACAATAAAAACCTATTGCAAGGTCCTTGAAAATGTTATTTTTTATTGAGAAAAATAACAACAAAATATAATTAAAAGAAAATCCAAAGAGAAGTTTTTTCTTATTATATATTGAACCGCAGACCTAGAGCCAAAACAATATATATATACAACAACGAAATACTTAAAGGTCAACTAATAAAATTCATAAAACAACATATTTTTTATAACTTTTAATTTACAACTATATTTGATGGTTTTCTTTTCGCTATGTTTTTTGTTAAAAACTATCTGTACTAAAAATTAACTAAACTTTTACAGTATTTTAACTATTGCCTTAAATAAAAATCTATCTATTTTAAACTATTTAAAATATTTTCTTCCATTTAAAATTCATTTAAGAGCAGGTTCTCATCTAAAGGTCCGAAAACACGTTGAGGCTCTTGATTTTTTTTTTTCATAGAAGAAAGTAAATGAACACTTTGAATTTTTTGACATTTATTGATTTTTAAAGTTTTAGTCTACTGTAGTAGAGGTTAAAATTTTTTTTTTTTGTAGAAAAAAGTGTAAAGTGAAGTGTTAATACGCCGTCAAACGTTACGTTGAAAAAAAGGTACCCAAACGGTCTCCATCTCACAGCACGTTCATGTTTTCTGATATAAAAAAAAAATACAATTTTATAAATTATATTATGTTTATTGGAGACACATAATATCAATAAATAGTTGAAAATAACAAAAATGGAGGACATTTGAATTTTAAGTAGCGTTTTTGCACATTTTTCGCTATTTAAAGTTCTCTAAAAAAACAAAACCGGCCAATATTATCTAAGTTTAGGTTTGGGATCCAATAAATTTAATCTACAAAATTAAAAAATAATCCAATTCAATCCATAAAGTAATCCATTCAATTCATGAGATATCGCGGAGACTAGTTTGTAAAACATGGTTTTTAAGAAAACTCGTTTTAAGATTTGGTTAGCAATTGTTTCAAGTGCGTTTATGAAAATATAGGGTTCTTGTCGTATGCAATAACAATTTCATGCAATTGTTATCAGCCAAACCGCTTTGCAAACCTATGCTACACATCATATGCTATCAAAAAAAATTTAGTTTTCTGGTCGAGCTTCATGAGAACCTGCCCTTAAAAATACAAAAATTTAAAGCGGACAAAAAAATGTAAAGAGAGGGTTAAATTTGACCCCACCTCCACAGTTGAAGGTTAATCATGCTTAACCCATTAACCGCGGCTCCCAAACGCTTCGTACGATATTTTTTAAAAATATCGTGTGCTTTCTTATATTGATCACAGGAACTACTACATGAAATTTCAACTTTGTATCTTTCACCGTAGTCGAGATATGAGTTGGGTATAAAAATACCCAACCGTCGTTAATGTGTTCTAAATGGGCACAAATTACCTCTGCCACAGCAGTACAATTTTATATCCATAACTTTCTATCAATATCAGGTGTAGTTGATTAATTGGCTAAGAGAGCTTTTACATTTTTTTAAAATATAAAACTTTTTTACAAATGATAAAAACAAATTTTTTTGATTTTTAAACATAGTCACTTTTGACTTTGAAAATGTAGCAGTAGCAATATGTAGCAATAACACTCCAAAAGCAAATTTATTGCTCTATGTTTTCTTATAGCAACAAACACGAAATTAAACACTGAGCTCTTACCAATCCTCAGATATGATTAATTCTGCAAAAGCATTTTTATGGGTAAAATAAAACCAATCGCGCGCTGTTAATGGATTTAACAACCAAAATCCAGTCAAAAGTGCATTTATAAAGTTTTGTTAGTTCTATGTTTTTTCTATGCTATGAATCACTTGCTAACATTTATTGGAACTATCTCGAAGTAAGTACAAAGTATTTTTATGGGCACATTTGTAGGTTTGATCGTTCTATGTTTTTCGATGTTTTACAAATGTCGCAAAATGCTGCTTAAACAATTGTTACAGACTTTGATACAGACAGAATTTGATTTAAATTGTGATGTTCTATGTTTTCTATGTTCTATGTTTTTAAAAACCTATTTTTAAACTTGTTTTGGAATGCTACAATCGAGTTTAAAATACTTTGATTTTATTATTTTGGTTATAACTGATTCTATGTTTTCTACAAAATTATTTATGTTCTACAAAATATTATTTTTCATAAAGCTTATAACTTTTAACTATATTTGATGGTTTCCTTTATCGTATGTTATTTTTTAAAATTATCTGTACTTTAAACAGTATCTGTTAACTGTATTTTTTAACTATTGCCTTAAATCAAAACAAAATCTATTTTAAACATTTTTATATATTTTCTTCTTCCATTTTAAATTTCCATTTAAAATACACACACTCACACTTAAACTACAAATGACATATGCGAGCAAAAAATTAAACTGTGTTCGTAATAAAAATTAAACAATGATTTTATGAAAAAGCGAATGAATTGAAAAAAAGTGTTATAAAAATTAGACATGAGCCTGCAAAATATTGCTATATTATCTTAGCTAATACTTTTTTGTCTCTTTTATTTTATATTTCGCACATGTCAAATAATATGTCAACATGTAAAAATGTATTAAAAAGTAATTACTTTTTTTGTCACTGCCAAAAAAAAAAACAAAATTATTTGAGTGACACGCACGTATTTGTATTTGATTTTGTTTTTCTTGCTCTCAAATTTGTATTGTTGGTGTCAGTGTGAATCTGTTTTTGGGTGTGTGTGTGTGTTTTTGTATTTATGATTTCGTTCGGATTGTGAATTATATAGAATTTAATTAAATGAAAACATTTGAATTTTTTTCATTCTCATTGTTTTGCTTTTGTTGGTATTGTAGTAGAGGTTTGAAAATTAATTTTAAACAAAAATCATGGCATATTTTTAGGCAATTTTAATGTTATCTATTGTGAGTTATTTATATAACGTGTTGTTGGTGTTAGTATTGAGATCGTTGTTGTCGTTGTTGCTTTTGTTGGGTGCATGCATTTACTCCGTATGTTGTGTGGTTTGCGCTGTTGTTTTTGTTGTGTGTTGTATCCTGTAAATCCTGTTGGTTAGTTTTTGCGGCTTTTGTGTAAATGAAATTTTGAGGTTAGGCTGTCCACATTGGCGCCAACACAACAACAACAACAACAACAACAACAACAACAACAACAACAACAACTATAAAAAACATCATCGACTGGAAATGCGCGTTTTAATTAAATTTAAAATGAATTCTCAACACTTTAAAAAAAAGCTGCGAAAAAAGCAAAATTTTCGACAGACAAAATTAAAGTGATATTCATTCAGGTTGCCGAAAATAATTTTAAACTTTAAAAAAATATTAATTGCTGAACTATACTTGATTTGGATAAAAAAATGTGTATTCATCGTAACCAAAAATAAAATATTCAACACTTACAAAAGAAAAAAGAAGTAGCTTGTCGCCCTCTTTAAAAAACAAAAAGTTATAAAATCGCGTTAGCGACAATATTGGAATCATCAGAGTTTTACTGCAGCTTATTAACTTTTTATCTAAATTTTATTTTTACCGCTTAAACACTTTGCTGCAAGTTAAAAAAAAAACTTTTTCAACCCCGAATTCTTTTACTCGATTTTCCACCTGCCTGCACTCTGCCCAAACTATGTGCTGCTACTTTTTGTCAAAGCCGAAAAAAAGAAACATTAATTTAATGTTAGCATCATTTGCTTTGCATACTTCACAGCGCGCGAGCTTTGCTTGAAAAGGACGACAAGCAAGTCAGCGAAGCAAAGCTTTTTCTTGTGCTTAACTAAAGCAATTAAAAGGAATTGTAAGTGAAAAACTTAAAAAGTACACTTAATAAAATATGAGCGACAAAAACCAACGCCAGCCCACACTGCTAACACTGCCACGCCCAACGCCCACTTCCACTAAATTGTGACAAATAAGGCAGCAACGTGCACAAATTTGCACTTCATTGCATTTTGTTATATTCAGCAGTGCTGCTTGCTGCTGCTGCTGACTCTTAAAATGGCGACAAAAAGTGAAGTGACGAAAAAAGAAAAGCACAAAAACAAAAAACAAATAATAAAATGGCGAAAAAACTTTGCTGTTGAAGCGGAAATTGTTTTGTTGTTAAGTTGGCTGCGGAACTTTGCATTCCAAGCAAATTTTAAAGGAAACCGTAAAAATGCAAGCATATTCGGTGCTTCGTTGAAGAGTTGAGGTAGTGAGTTTAGGTTGAAGGTCGCCGTTGAGAAGGTGTTTGAATGGTGGTTTGCCCGCTGCCTCGCCTCACTTGTCCAGACCTGCTACCAGCAGCAGCAGCAGCAAAAGCTAAAGTGTAGCAATTAAAAAAGTTTTTGCTCGCTACCCCCTTTTTGTTGGCATTTTTTAGTTTCTTGCAAAAACAGGCACCCAGATAAAAAAAAAAGAAAAAATTCTCTCAACTGTGCGACTTTTTCAAATTTAATTGCGTCTAATTTAGTACTTTTTGCCTTTTACTGCTGAACCTTGAAAATAATGCAATTTTAATTAGTTGATTAAATTTCAGTTGTACTCTATTTAGAATTTTTATTGTGTCGCCAGCAGTTATTTATGAAAAAACAAATAAGACAAAATAAAAAAATGGCCGTAAAAAGGTAGTGATTAAAATTAAAAAAGGACTCTTCGTTGAAGTGCAAGGCCTTTGTGTTGGAGCACAGTTAAATGAGTTGAAGCTGACGTTAATTATGCAGAACAATGTAATTAAGAAAATTAATAAAATTTTGTTTGCAACTGTATACAGAACCGTGCACGAACGTTCGTTCGTAGAAAAAAATAAAAATATTTTGTACGTTCATTCGTTCGTAGAAAAAAATAAAAATATTTTCGTTCGTATATTCGTTCGTAGAGAAACAAAATAAATTTTTTGTTCGTTCGTAGAAAATAGATGTTCGTTGGCTCGTAAAAAATATTTGTTCGTTCGTTCGTAGAAAATAGTCGGTAGTTCGTAAAAAATTGTAGTTCGTTCGTAGAAAATAAAAATTGAAAGGTTTGTTCCTAGAATAAAATAAAATTATGTTATTCGTTCGTACGGAGAGAAACAAAATAAATATTTTGTTCGTTCGTAGAAAATAGTCGGTCGTTCGTTCGTACGTAAAAAATGGTAGTTCGTTCGTTCGTAGAAAAGAGATGTACGTTAGAGCGTAGAAAAAAATTAAAATATTTTGTTCTTTCGTTCGTTCGTAGAGAAACAAAATAAATATTTTGGTCGTTCTTACAAAATAAATGTTCACTCGTTCGTAGAAAATAGTCGGTAGTTCGTAAAAAATGGTAGTTCGTTCGTAGAAAATAAAAATGAAAATGTTGTTCGCTCGTTCGTAGAAAAAAATAAAATTATTTTGTTCGTTCGTAAAGAAACAAAAAAAAATATTTTGTTCGTTCGTAGAAAATAGTTGTTAGTTCGTTCGTTCGTAGAAAATAGATGTTCGTTCGTAGAAAATAAAAATGAAAATGTTGCTCGTTCATTCGTAGAAAATAATAAGAAAAATATTCGTTCGTTCGTTCGTAGAGAAACAAAATAAATATTTTGTTCGTTCGTAGAAAATAGATGTTCTTTCGTTCGTTCCTAGAAAATAGTTGCTAGTTCGTTCGTTCGTAGAAAAAAGTCGGTCATTCGGTTCGTTCGTAGAAAATAAAAATGAAAATGCTTTCATCCGTTCGTAGAGAAAATAAAAATATTTTGTTCGTTCGTAGCAAATAGTTGTTAGTTCGTTCGTTCGTAGAAAATAGATGTTCGTTCGTAGAAAATGGATGTTCGTTCGTAGAAAATAAAAATTAACTGCTTTATTTTTTATAACGAAAATGCACACCAACGACAAACAAGACACGAGAAGCAATAGAATTTCATATAGAAAAAAGTATTGCTCGTCGTGTCTTGCTTGTCGTTGGTATGCTGCTTCGTGATACAGAATGATGCAGTAAAATATTGTTCCTTCGTTCGTTCGTTCGTAGAAAAAATAAAAATATTTCGTTCGTTCGTAGACGAATAACTGCATTATTTTGTATCAGGAAACAGCACACCAACGACAAGCAAGACACGAGAAACAATACTTTTTTCTATACGAAATTCTATTGCTTCTCGTGTCGTGCTTGACGTTGGTGTGCATTTTCGTTACACAGAATAAAGCAGTAAATATTTTGTTCGTTCGTAGAAAATAGATGTTCGTTCGTTCGTTCGTTGAAAATAGTTGTTTGTTCATTCGTTCGTAGAAAATAGTCGTTCGTTCTTAGAAACTAGTAGTTCGTTCTCTCGTAGAAAATAGATGTTCGTTCGTTGAAAATAAAAACTAAAATGTTGTTCGTAGAAAAAAATTAAAATATTTTGTTCGTTCGTAGAAAATAGTTAGTTCGTTCGTTCGTAGAAAATAGTTGTTCGTTCGTAGAAAATTTTGTTCATTCGTTCGTTCGCAGAAAATAGAAATTAAAATGTGGTTCGTTCGTTCGTTTGCACAAATGAAAATATTATGTTCGTGCTATGCTCTAATTGTATATTTCATAAATATATTTCTATGCTTTTTTCATTTTAAAATTTTTTTTTATATTTTTACAAACTCAAATTTTGCACGAAGCATCAGTGCCGAACACAAAAATCTTAATTCAAAGAAAAAACTTTGGCGTTATATTTGGTGGATATACTGGTAGCACAAAACTGAAAAAAATCAACAGAAACGTCGAAACGTTACGAAAATTCATATCGATTGGGGGTCCCACTCCTTGCGCTAACGTAATTGATTTTGAATAAGGGGTTTGAAGAACACCATTTAAAAATGTACAATAACTTTTTCTTAAAGCTGGTAAAATTACCTTTTTAACAATATAAAAATTGGGGTAGGACTCAACGGGTTCATGATATATTTACTTTTTAACATTTAAACAAAAATTTAAATAAAAAAAAACATTTTGCTTAGATGTTAAAATTACCATATCTCATTAACCCATCCTTAGGTAATTTTGCCAGCTTTAGGAAACAAATTATTTAAATAGTGTCCTTCGACTTTCTTCTTCGAAATCAATTACCTTACCGCAAGGGACGAAACCCCCAACCCCCAAAATATTGCCAAAATAATTTTTAGATTCAATTTAGAAAATTAAATTAAAATTGTTTAACCCTTTCAATGACTAGGCTAAACTAAGAAAAATTTCTTTTATATATTTATATAAATAATTATTAAGGTCATAAAAAGATGAAAAAAATTCATACATTTGATTTTTACCTGCGCTGTTCAGCACAAAATTTTTGTTAATTCCTTAAAGGTTTTTCAACCCTTTAGATATTGGTTTTTTAAACCCTATTAATATTATTATCATCAGAGCGGTAATATCGGCATTTATATTCAAAATTTTAAGTACAACTGAATTAAGACAAAAGAATGTAAAATAGATTTACAAATAAAATTTTTAATTCACATTCATTTTTTTAAAAAAATGATTATTTATTCATTTCAATTATTTATTTTCGTTATTCAGAATAATGAAATGTTTTTTATTCATTTGAATGAATTTAAATTAGTTTTTTATTCGTTATTAATTTTTTATTTTTTATTCATGTATTATTCATTATTAAATTTTTATTTATTATTAATTTATTATTAATTTTTTATTCATTATCCATTTGTTATTCATATATTAATCATTATTTATATTTTATTCATTATTCATATTTTAATCATTATTAATTTTTTATTCATTACTCACTTGTTATTCATTATGAATTTTTTATTCATTATTACATTTTTATTCATTATTAATTTTTTATTCATTATTATTAATTTTGGTATTCATTATTTTTTTTTATTAATTTTTTATTCATTTGTTGAATTTATTTGTTATTTATTGGCTAGGCCTAAAATGAATAAAAAATGAATAATGAATAAAAAAATTAATAATGAATAATGAATAAAAAATGAATAATGAATAAAAAATGAATAATGAATAAAAAATTAATAATGAATAAAAAATGAATAATGAAGAAAAAATTAGTAATGAATAAAAAAAAAAAGAATAATTGAAAATTCTGAAATTCTTTGTGAATAGCATTCGAATGAATAAAAAATTGATTCATTATTCTGAATAACGAAAATAAATTATTGAAATGAATAATTAATCTTTTTAAAAAAAAATGAATGTGAATTAAAAATTTTATTTATAAATCAATTTTGTATTTATTGAATGTGATTTCTTCCTTAAAATAGGCCAAAAAAAGTTTGTTTGCTTTTCTTCGGCAGAAAATTTAAAATCCAACTGACTTTAATGTCAAATAATAATGCAAAATAAAAATAAAAATTACTTTCTGACGTCTTTCCAACGGTAGATCAAACTTAATATTCGGTTAAGAAGTGTTTGACATACGATTTTTCGTAAAAGTCCATTTTTGACGTTTCTGTCGATTTTTGTCAATTTTGTGCACCCTCCCTGTAACTCTACTAAATATAACGCCAAACTGTTTTCCTCCAAATTAAGTATTTTATTTTCGTCAGTGATACTCTATCCAAAATTTGACTCATATAGGATATGGTCATTCCGTAAGTAAAAAATTTAATTGCTGAATAACAATTTGTATTATTTTAAAGTGAAAAAGAAACTTTCTTATTCTAATAAAACTTAAAAAAGGTTTGCTTTTTTGTTGATTACAATTACGAAAAAAATAAAAAAAATAAAAAATAAAATAAAAAAATAAAAAAATAAAAAAATAAAAAAATAATAAAAAATAAAAAAATAAAAAAAAATAAAAAAAATAAAAAAAATAAAAAAAATAAAAAAAATAAAAATAATAAAAATAATAAAAATAATAAAAAAAATAAAAAAATAAAAAAATAAAAAAAATAAAAAAATAAAAAATTAAAAATAAAAAAAATTAAAAAACAAAAAATTAAAAAATTAAAAAACAAAAAATAAAAATAATTAAAAAATTAAAAAACAAAAAATACAAAAAAACATAAAAAATACAAAAAACATAAAAATACAAAAAAAAAACAAAAATATAAAAAATGAAAAAATAAAAAAATAAAAAAATTAAAAAATTAAAAAATCAAAATATTAAAATAATAAAAAAATAAAAAAATAAAAAAATAAAAAAATAAAAAAATAAAATAATAAAATAAAAAAATTAAAAAATTAACAAAAAATAAAAAATTAAAAATAATAAAAATTAAAAATAATAAAAAATTAAAAAAATAAATAATAAAATAAAAAATGAAATAATAAATAAAATAAATAAAATAAAAAAATAAAATAAAAAATTCAAAATAAAAAATACAAAATAAAAAATAAAAAATAAAAATTACAAAATAAAAACCAAAAAAAAAATATAAAATACAAAATTAAAAAATAAAAAATAAAAAAATTAAAAAATATAAAATAAAAAAATACAAAATACAAAATAAAAAAATTAAAAAAATAAAAAAATAAAAAAATAAAAAATTAAAAAATAAAAAAAATAAATAGAAATAAGATAAGAAAAATAAATTACAAATTTCAAAAAATTTAAAAAAAAAAATATTAAAAATTACCAAAAGTACAAATACCACAAACAAATAATATGAACGAAAAAAATAGAAAGCTGTAAGTACAAAAAAATAGAAAGAAATGTGTACAAAAATTAATTTTTTAATTAAGAAAATAATCGCTATAAATAAAAAAATTGCATAGAATTAAAAATAACAAAAAAATTAAGAGTTGCAAAACTTACAAAAATTGCAAATTTTTAGGCTTTATCAAAACAAACAGTTTTTTTATGACTGTTTTAAATTGAATTGACTACTTTAATTGAAAGTACAAAAAAATAGAAAAAAATGTGTACAAAAATTTATTTTTTAATTAAAAAAATAATCGCTAAAAATAAAAAAATTACAGACAATTCAAAATAACAAAAAATTAAGAGTTGCTAAACTTACAAAAATTGCAAATTTTTAGACTTTATCAAAACAAACAGGAATAACAGTTTTTCATAACTATTTTAAATTGCAAGAAAACCCTTTTCCTATTCTTACAAAACTTAAAAAAGGGCTTTGTTAGTAGATTTATGTTTAAAATAAGATATAAAAAGCTCTGCATATTATTTTAGTTATACAACTAACTAGAAGATGGATTTAGCTTTTTAATAATAATTTCATTTGCCACATTTTTTATGTAAGGCCAAATATGTTACGTTTGAAAGCCCTAAAAATATTTTTTTTTCCAATGCCATTCTTTATCACAGGTTGCATAAAATTTTGCATAGAAAGAAGGAACAACCTTTAGACAAATATTTTAACGGTATATCTAGAGCGTTACAATCTGCCAGCAACACTTGTGCTATTCTTTATTTTGTTGTTGCTTGTGTCGCTTGACAACATCTTTATTTCTCGTAGGCAGCAACAGCTAGCATTTCAATTAGATGGTCGTATAAAAAGAAATGGTCACTTGGTCAGCTGCAACAGCAACAACAACAAGAATCTTAAAAATTTTTCGTAAAATTTTTTTGCATTTTTTTTACAGTTGCATGCTTTTTCTTTCAACTGTCCAATTAAAGCAGCAACTGCAACTGATAAATTATTGCATTCTAAGTGACAACAACTGTCGCTTCGAAGAGCACTCAGAAGACGGACACGAAAAAAGGGGCCATTTTGCCTAAATTGCTTGGAATGGTTTTTCGAAAATTAATTGGGTATAGAAGAAATTTTTTGCATTTTTATATGACACAACAAGCATTAAGTGCATTGAGTTCAATTGTAGAATTATTAAGACAGCAAAATACAGACAGACACAACAAGGTGAGTGTCTGAAAAAGAAAAAAAAAATATTTATTTTTAATGAAACTCAGAAATTTCATAAAAAAAAAATTAAAAAATTTTAGCTATCAGCAATGTAGAAATCTGAAAAATAGCTTTATTTTTATTTAAGTCAATCAACTATATATTTTTTATATAAAAAAATGAAACGAAAGCCTAAAGCGTATACAAACTTTCAAAGCTTTCAAAAGCTTTTTCACAGCTTAATGCTGTAACAAAATATGAAAGCTCCAACCAATATTGTAAGCTTTCGATTGCTTTCAAAGTTTTCCCAAAAGAACAAAGCAGATTTTTTAGCATTTAAAAGCTGCTAAAGTTGGTCGCCCTCGAAAGCTTTTTATTGAAGTTAGAGTAAATTTCAAAAATTCTTAGCTTAAATATATTTTAAACATTCCAAGCCTTAGAAAGTTTTAAGCTTAAAATGTTTCAAGAAAGTTATTTTAAAATATTTAACGAGCTTTAAGTATTTAAAAAATCCGAACTTTTGACAATCCAACATAACATGCCTTTTGTAAAAAGATGTATGGAAAAAATTATGTTGCAAAAAACTTTAAGTGTAGAGCTTTAAAGAACTTTAGTGTTTTCTCAATTTAATTATTGTTTTTTATAAGAATTCTGCTATGCATTCGACAAAAAGCTCTCCGCAACTCAATTCAATAATGAAGCGGCAATACAAGAACGCATCGCACGCATACTAACACTAAAGATATGCAAACTACAATTGCTTGCCATGACTTCACTTAAAAACTTTTGTGCATTAATGCCGTTTTAGTCAAGAGCTTAAAAAATTAAAACTCACAGATATTTAAAAAAAAGCTTAAAAATGCATTTTGCACTGTCACAAACAAAACGAACATCATTTTTAAAGCCACTTTGTGCTCTTCCCCTGTCCTTTTTTTATCAGTTCCGCAACTGCCACAAGCCTAGCAGTGGAAGGGTGGAAAAAATGTTGTTCGATACAAAATTATGATTATATATTTTTCAACAATTAATTGCAAAAAATGTTGTTTTTTTTTCTTCCGATTCTTATTTAATGAGCTTTATTTGAGCACATTTTGCACATGTTGTGGTTTTATCGGCTTTTCAGATGACACTCGTCCTTCTAGCTGTCTGTCTGTTTGTCTGTCTGTCGGTCGGTCTATTTGTGCCTCTTATGCTTATCGTTATTGCATTGCATGCGTTGGCATTCATTTAAAATATTATTTATGAAATTCATAAACAAACACATTGTACGCAGCAGCAGCCAAAACAAATACAGACCAAATAATGCGCCGTTATTTGCAATTAATTTGACAAAAGGAATTTTGTGTCACGATTCAACTGATTGCAACAGAAATTTTACAATACGCAGAGTATTTTGATGGTCGGTCAAGAAGAGTTGAGTAGCTGAGCAGAGGGCTTTTAAATGATTATTATTAAATTAGTAGAGTTATTATTACAAAAATTTAAGTACCTGTTAAAAACATTTGATACTAATTAAATAAATGTTAGTTAAAAGCTTTTCGTTTGCTGAAAACTTCACTAACATATATTTTTTTCAAGTTTTTCGAAGTTTAACATACCTAAGAAAAGAAGGAAGTTAAATTGATTGAATGAATGTGTTGGATTCTTCACAAATTTAACTTAAAGTGATAAGCTTTGATTTCTATTTTTACTCGTTCTCTCTCTATTAATCTCTGTAGCGCATTTTAATCACAGTCGATAGTTTATCGAAAACTTCTTGCTTTTAGCTGGAAATTTCCGAGCAAAGATTTGCTTTATTTCTATTAATCTCTGTCACACACTTAAATCTTAGTCACCAGTTTATTAAAAACTAATTGCTTTTATCCAGAAAGTTCCGAGTGAAGATATGATCGGCCGAACAAGGGCCGAACATGGTTTAATACTAATCGAAAAAGCTCACTCGTCCAAAGAACGCTCAAAGAAGGCTCAAACAGTTTCATTTCTTTTGAAATAGTATTCTATTATCAATTTTGTTTTCGATATTATGTCAAGACAACAAAGCGTGTAAACACAAAAACCACAAACAGCACACGATGTTTATAAAAAATGCATGCCCAACAACAAAAGCAATCACATTCGTTCTTGATCAAATTTACGGAAGCGCTTATGCGACAACATTATTTATTTATTTATTTATTTCAAAGCGGCCACTGTTTTATTCTTGCGTAGCTGCTATTCGACCCTTGTTCAGCCGTTGCTCGGCCTTAGCAAATTTTTGTTATTTGGTTTATGCTGCAAATAGTTATGCTGCAAAAAGTTAGTTTTCATTTTTGATTCATCAAGAATCAAGCAAAATTTCACTATTTTTTAAAACTACTTCAACAATTTCTTAGTTTTTGTTCCATTTGTCTTGCTCTCTCCATAGAGTTCTACTCCGCCCAGCCTCTTGTCAGCAATTTACCAGTCTTTTATTTATTTATTACAAAACGGGCGATTTATGATCCTTGTTTAGTCGCTGCTCGACCCTTGTTCTGCCGTTGTCCGGCCTTAGCAAAAAGTTTTTGATTTGTTTTATGTTGGCAATAGTCAATTTGCATTCTAATTTTGATTCATCAAGAATCAAGCAAAATTTCACTATATTTTTAAACTACTTCAACAATTCTTGCCAGAAATTTATCAGTCGGTTTTATTTTCAACATATTTTATTTATTTATTTCAAAATGGTGGGTGTTTGATCCTTGTTCAGCCGCTGTTCGGCCCTTGTTCATGCGGTGTTTGGCCTTAGTTACAATTTTTTCTATTGGTTTTATGTTGCAAATAGTCAAATTTCATTTTTTGATTTATCAAGAATCAAGCAAAATTTCATTATTTATTTTAAACTATGTACTTCAACAATTCTTTAGTTTTAATTCCATATATCTTGTTCCATCGACTCTACTCCGCCCAGCCTCTTGTCAGCAATTTATAAGTCTGTTTTATTTTTTCATATATATCAAAACGGTCCCTGTTTAGTCGCTGTTTGACCCTTGTTCAGCCCTTGTTCGGCCTTAGTAAAAAGTTGTTTTATTTGTTTGTATTGCAAAAATGTAGTTTTCATTTTTGATTCATCAAGAATCAAGCAAAATTTCACTATTTTTTTAAACTACTTCAAAAATTTTTTAGCTTTTTGTTACATTTATTTTGTTCTCTCTATCGACTTCTACTCCGCTCTGCCTCTTGTCAGCAATTTATCAGTCTGTTTTATTTTTTATATATTTCAAAACGGTCGATTTATTATCCTTGTTTAGTCGCTGTTCGACCCTTGTTCAGCCCTTGTTCGGCCTTAGTACAAAGTTGTTTTATTTGTTTGTATTGCAAAAGTTAGTTTTCATTTTTGATTCATCAAGAATCAAGCAAAACTACTTCAAAAATTCTTTAGCTTTTTGTTACATTTATCTTGTTCTCTCTATCGACTTCTACTCCGCTCGGCCTCTTGTCAGCAATTTATCAGTCTGTTTTATTTGCTACACATTTCAAGCACATATGTTTTGTTAATTTTTTTTTTCATATGCATATATAGAGACGACATATATATTGTTAGAGCTATCGGCATATCTATGTTGTGACTGTTTTTACAACGGCAGCAGCAACAACTTCCACAGCGGACTAGGAAAAAATCATTGCAGTATAACTCCTAATGTCAACACATTCACAGACACACACACACGCGCACACTTGGAAACATGCATGTACACATGCAATGAATTTTCATACCTTGCCGTTCGTTACTTTATATGACCCAAAACAGTAACAAAAAAAAATAGTAAAAATTGCACATAAAAAAGAGGATATTTTTCCCGCAAAAAAAAAGAAATAAAAAAACAAGGTTTATGTGTGACTAAGATAGACATAAAAATACAAAGAAGTATGAGCGAGAGACAAAAGGTGTGGCAGGCTTGTAAAGCAAAGTAAAGCAAAATATAAAAATAAAAATTGAAAGCGGAAACGAAGAAATGGCAGCGAACTTTATTACCGCCGGCCATAATAATAACCAGCAACAAGAACAACAACACTTGCATGTTGTATACAGGTTAAATGTTATTGTTATGCGTTGTTCTTGTTGTTGTTGTTGTTGCTGTTGTTGTACACGTGCAATTCCCATCGCCGTTACTTACTTCCTCTAGGGTCGTACCAGTAGGCGTGCACCGGAAGTGGGTTCAACACGAGGCCTGCTCTATGAATGTCCAACCAACTTTGTTTGTTTATATTGCTCACGGGGACAGCAACAACAATTTCTTTAACAGCAACAACAAAAATAAGGACATCCAGACAAATCGATTGGCCGAAAAAAATGCTTGTAATAAATATAAAAAAAGAATGTATAAGAAGCTTTTGTTACCACCGTGAAAAATATTAATGGCAGCCAGCGGAAGTTATGTGCCCGCCATCTTGTTTTTTGTAAGAAAGTTGTATTGTATTTTTTATCGCGATTTTTACTTGGTACCTCAAATGTTTCACACACTCACAACAAGTTACAAAAGTACTATACAAAGTGCTTTATTAAAGCTGTTACCAAAAAAGCTGCTGTCTTTTAGTGTATTTTTATTTAAAAGACGTGTTTGTTGTTACTGTGGTCGTTAAGCGGCTTGGCTACAAGTTTGTGCAGTTAATAGCCTAAATCTGTTTATATTCTCTTGATACTTACATTTGATTCTTATATTCTTGTAGAAAGTTGGAAGTAATCTAAAACCATTTCATTCAAAGCTTTTAATTGTTGAAACCCAAGATTATTTTCAACTTGAGAAATTTCTAATCTTGGGAAACTTTTATATAAATCGAATGAATGGAAAAGCTTTTTAACCCTAGAAAGGTAAACATATGTTTTTACTCTTTAATGGTAAACTTCGCCTGTGAGGCGACTTTTATAAAAAATTCACACTTCACCATTAAAAAACAAAAATTCAATAAAACAAAAACAGACACATATTTAAAACATGTTTAGTAAGAAAAATTTACAAAAAATAATTAATTTTTTAAATATCTTTACCATGGTATATGCATATTTGTAGATCACATATTTTAATCAATGTCAAAAAAAAAAATTGCAAAGCCTTCAAAAATTAAAAAGATTTAACTTAAGGTAGATTTTACCTAATTTGTCGAAATTTTAGTTGATTTTTAAGGAAGGATTGTGAAATAACGCATAGAGATATTTGAGTGAAACTTTTTTACTTTTTTACATTTTTATTAAATATAAAGGAAAAATTTTTTTGTCACCTCATTTCCGCGCGATAAAGGCGTAACTGCGTCGCTGAAAAAAGATGTCTCAATTTTTGTAAAGGATATCTTGACTTTGGATAATTTGAAATAAAAAAAAAAAGGTAAGAGTTGAAACATATAATTTTGGTATGACATCGAGTTTTTTAAAAAAATTAATTAGAAACAAAATGGCGGCTGCGCAAAGTTAACATTAAAAAAGCCTATAATTTCAGGATAAAAGTAGCTGTAAAAAATTTTTAAGAACTTTTAAAAAGGAGCTCGAAGTCATTCTGAAATTAAAAATATTTTTTGTTTCAGATTATCCAAAGTCAAGATATCCTGCAGAAAAAATTAAAACTTATTTTCTTTCAGCGACGCAATTGCTCCTCTGTCACGCAGAAATGAGGTAACAAAAAAAAATTTTTTTTCTTTAAATTTAATAAAAATGTAAAAAAGTTTGTGTTCAAATACAAAATCTTAAAAATTTTTTAAAGCGACTTATTAAAAATTTTTAAAAGGTTTAAAGCTTTTACAAAAATCAACAATTTAAAAACTTAAAATTTTTGTTATTTTTTTGAAGTGTCATGGAACAAAATTTGAACCACTGAAAAATAAACCTTTGTGGTATGTTTGGACAAAATAAACCCCCTTTTTTAAAAAAATAAAATCAGTTATATTATGAATTTTCTTAAAAATAAATAATACTAATAAAAAATATTTTTTAATTTTTTTTCCACCTCAAGAGTCTTTTTTTTAATAAATTTTCCGTCCATGCAAGAGTTCAACAATGAAAGCTTTTAAAAACTCAAAAGCTTTTGTAAATACTAAAAGCTTTTAACAATTTTTTTTGTAATTTGAAATAATTAGAACTTTTAAGAACGTAGAGAGCTTACACAAAACTTAAAAGCTTTTTGTCAAATACAATTCTAAAAGCTTTTAAAATTTTTTAAATCTTTGACATTTTTTAAAAGCTTTTAAAGTATTATTATTTTTATATTTAGGAAAAGTTAAAAATTAAAAGAGATCAGATTATATGAGATTAGAAAATAGAAAATGATAGAGAAAAGATTATGAGATCAAGGAGAAATCCAAAATCAAAACCATTTCATTAAAAGGTTTTAGTTATTGATATCGAAGATTATTAACCTTTACCCTATAACGTGGTTTTTTTTGTTTGTTACGTTCGCTGTAACGTGGGTCACTCGTGTCTTGCCCTTGTTTTACGTAGTTAAATCGCTTCTACGGTCCTGAGAAATGTTTACGTGATGATAGGTGTTTCTACTCGACGATTAATAGGTTTATTTACTAATTAATCAATTATAAAGTTGCTGCAATAAAAATTATCAAAAAAAAACGATATTTTTTCTAAAAGCTGCAATTTTTTAGAATTATAGTAAAGTAAATAAGACCAACGAGAAGATTTAATAAAAAATTAAAAACAAGATTGTGTTCTTTGTGCTTCTAAAACAAAATCTTAATGATTTTTTAAAGCGACTTATTAGAAATTGAAAATTTTTAAAGGGATTATAAGCTTTTAAAAAAATAAACAATTTAAAAACCTAAAATTTTTGCTAATTCTTTGAAGTACCATGCGACAAAATTTGAACCACTAATATTTTTTAGAAAAAAAAGTTAAAAAATTAAATAAGATGCTTAATTTTTTGACCTCAAAATCGGCTATTTTAAGGTAGGAAAAAATTTGGTATTTTAGGGTTTAAGTTTAGTCATAGCAATTTTATTTGTTTTTTTTTTAATAAAAATTATAAATGACGATTATTTCAAATTTAACAAAAATTTTAAAATATAGAAATAATTTTTCAGTAAATAAGAGCAAAAATTTTTTAATTTGTGCAAACGTTTGCTGTAATGTGGGTTCACTTGGTCTCTTTCAAAATTCAAACGCTCCTTAATTAGCAACAACCGAACATAAACTGATGAAACCAATGCCTTTTGTTTCTTTTTATGCGAGGTAAATCATATCACGAAGTATATCACGAGATATACACCTAACAAGAAATCACCTGGCCACTAGTGACCCTACGTTACAGGGTAAAGTTTACGTAAAAAGAA